>CAWUFW010006392.1:600000-1160275 GCA_963921515.1 Calotriton arnoldi | reverse complement strand
AATCAGCTTTATTCGGTGTAACAAATCTCACCATAAAAGCATACTATAAAAACATTCCTAAATGTACATTGTCGTTCTGGATCATTTAAAAAGATTTAAAATACATTTATAAATTATTTTTTGGAATATTTTTGAAATCCATATGACCATCATTAATCATTCTTGGTGATCTGAAAGGACTAAGGATTTACAAACTGATCAAGAGTAAATACATTCGATCGTGGGAAATAAAGTGCTAGTGCAAGAAGTACATAGTAAAACCTAGAATACAAAGTGAACATCTTGGCAAGCAGTACATACTTAAAAAGAACGGTATTAAAAATAATCATCTAAATTTTCATATATCAGTGCATCTAGATGTGAATAATCTTTTCGTTTCCTAACTGCAAGTTGTATAAAACGAATAACAGTACTTATAATTTTCACATTTTCTAGACTACATACAAGGTTGAATGCATATTTATAATTAAAAAGCATGTTTGATAAAAAAGAGGTTTTAAAACTGATTTCCGGATATCCTTATAAAAACTACAAAAGAGAATAAAGTGCATCGTGGATTGCATAGATTTTCCATCACATGGGCAATTCGGAAGTTTCTGACACCATTTTTCCACTCTAGGGAAAGCAACTAGGTGGTGTAACGTACCCATCCTTAGCCTTGTAAGGTAAAATCTCTGTTGTACGTTTTTCACCAATATTAAGTACGGCTGTAGGCCTCTCACAAGCGGTCGTTCACAATATGACATGACAGTGTATTTTTGACTGACAGACCGTTCTCTTTCATTTTTCATTATTTTTAAATATTTGTGCTTAAGTTCCTGTTTACTAAGCTCCTGTATAGAAGGGGGTCTCTTCTATCCATGTCAGGTTTGCAAAGTTTTAAAATATTGTGAATATGCTCCAGCCATGGAATCTTCCTACTCTGATCGAGTGCTAGGCAGTCCATAATTAATTCTTTTGTGAATTTTGTTTCGTCCTTAGACCAAATGCCGTACCAAAAGGTAAGACCTGCAACATTTATTGTATCACTAATATACAGAGCTGATAGTTCTTTATGAATTGTGTAGTTTGCGGTCCCATTGGGGACTGCCAATAATCTCTTTAAGAATTTATTTTCTTGGGTCTGTAGGGAGGTGATGTTAGACCTACCCCAAATAGCAGCTCCATAACAGGCCCCTGAAATACATTTGCTCCGATAGAGTGCTAAGATTTCACGGATGGGCTTATTACCCATCTTCGCCGAAAATCTAAAAATGCTCTCTATTGATCTTAAAAATTTCATATTACATAATTCAATATGGGAGTTCCATGTACCATTCTTATTAAAAAGCAACCCCAAATAAGAGAAAGATGAGACTCTGTTAATTAAAACTCCACCTACATGATGTTGTTTGTTTTTAGGCTTTTTGCCCCCACATGTCATTACAAAAGTTTTCTTTAAATTTAATTTCAAATCTTTCTTTGTCATGTATAGGGCAAAGTTTTCTATAAGATTTTGTAGGCCGTTCGCTGTCCTTGATATAAGGACAGCGTCGTCTGCATATAGCAGTACGGGGGTAGAACGAGTCCCAACTTTCGGAGCATCAACACTAAGATTTTGTAAAAAGGGGTCTACATTGTTAACATATAGAGAGAAAAGAAGGGGCGCTAATTCACAACCCTGTCTGATGCCGCTCCTTACACTGAAGTCAGGTGTACATTACCCCCTCTTTCCGAACCGTACCCTAGATGTTAAATGGGTATAGATCTGTGATAAGTATGTAATTATATCAATGGGGGCCCCTAACCCTTTCAGTGTTTGCCATAGTTTGCTGTGATTGACTAAATCAAAGGCACTAGTAAGGTCAGCGAAACAGAGGTGTAGCGCCCCTTCCTTTGCTAAAGTATACTTCCCTATTATCAACTCTAAGTTTAAACACTGCTCTACCGTCCCAATTCCTCTTCTGAAACCATACTGTACATCGGTCAGTATTTTTTCCTCGTTGGATCAAATTTCAAGTCTTTCCAGCATTATACGGCCCATCAATTTTGACGTGGAGTCAAGAAGAGATATTGAGCGGTAGCAATTTGGCTTTCCTCTATCACCCTTTTAAAAAATCGGTACGATGATACTTTCAACCCAGGTAGCTGGTAAAAGCCCCCAATAGTGGCATTAAAAACATTCGTTAAAATGGGTATCCAGAAATCCATATCCTGCTTAAAAACATCTATTGGTACCCCGTCCGGGCCGGCAGCCTTACCATTCGCACATTTTTGTAAAGCTAATTTAATCTCTTCTGGCGATATTGGTAAAGAATTGACGGGTTCTACCATTATAAAATTTCCTTTTATATTCTCAGTTATTTTTGCACCATCTGGGTTAAAAATGCCTTCAAAATGGGCAACCCAGTCTTCTGGGGTACCACAGTATCAATATTTACTGTTGTATTATCTTTGAAAAAGGGGTGATTAACTGTTTTCCAAAAAGGGCTGAGTCTTTCAATTCTGCAGCCTGGATTAGTTTCTCCCACGCCCCTTCGCGGATCTCCCTTTTTCTTTCTTTCAGGGTATTTTTGTATAATTTCCATAGAGTACAAATCCTTGCACTATCTCTAGGTATTTGCTTTAAAGCCAATTTCAAATCCCCGTTCAGCTTAGAACATTCATGATTAAACCATCTAGGATTAGAATCACGCGCCTTATACTGTCTTTTACTACTTAGATCGCCAGCAATTTCAAATATAATTTTATTAAAAGCAGTTATAATCTCCTGGCTCAGGGCAGAACTATCCAGACAAATTTGTATATCATCTTGTATTTTTTCCTTAAGTTTTGACATGAATATGACCGGGTTTAAACCTGACCATTTTATTGACACTCCGTTGTTCCCCTGCATTTTAATATCATTTTCCAATCTCTTACCCTGTTCTTTTTGGGTCAATTTTAGTCTTAATGATACTGTTACGGGATGATGGTCGCTAAATAAACTGGTGTTAATCAATAAATTTTCCACCAGTTCGCTAAGGTTTGCTGAAACAATAAAGTGGTCTATATTTGAGGATGACTTTGCTCCTACAAATGTTGGTAGGTTAGTTTCCCCTCCCACAGGGGTGGGATCCAAGATCACCAAATCATATTTATGCACCACATTATTAATGGATTCCCCATATAGATCATGGGAGAAGTGTGGTATCCTGTCTCCTCGGTGGTCATAATATCCGCAGGGCTCCCCCGCTTCATAGGTACATTTAACACAGTTAAAATCCCCTGCCCATATTAATGCATAGTCACCACCTACCCCCTCAAGGAAATAATCCAAATCTTTTTCAAGTAGCCCAATTACTTTACTCTTTGATTTATCAAATATATTATTATAAAAATTTATTACAATGACAACCTGCTTTCCTTCTGATTGTAGCAACAAAAACTGATAATATTCTGATGATAAATGTATTTTCATTAATTTCATGGGCGATGTGGTAGCAATTAAAGTAGCTAAACCTCCTTTAGCTCGTCCCACCCTAGATGGAATGGCGTTTGTACAAACAGTTTGATAACCATTTATAAAAAAGGTTCCGTAGACCATGTTTCTTGAAGTAGAGCTAGCGCACACCCATCTAACGTTTTCAGCCAAGCCTCATCATTAATTTTATTTTTGATCCCTGCGACATTCCATGTCATAAGGTTTAGGGATTCACTTTGGTAAATGGCCGGAATAGCTTTACTTGTGTTACAAGTGGGAATATGATCAATATTGCAATTCATATGTTTATCCAGATTACCTTTTGCGATGGTACTATTAAATCGTCAGATTCTACAGTCATCACAAAATTAGATATATCAATATCACCCTCGCAACTATCCAGGGTACCATCCACAAAATTTGCCTCCCTTTGTGAAATCATATTAACATCTGCGGCTTCCACACTCTTTTTAATGATATAATCCGTTTTCATTTCAGATAGCCTAGCCGAGCCCCTTCTGAGTCAATCTACTTCACTGCATCTTCTTAATGCTGCATATCTATTGTGCAGTGGTATGGATTGTGGCAAGCGTTGACGTTGACTCATGTTTACATAGGCGTTGCTATGACTAGGCCTATAAAAATATCCCACAGGGACAGCCATTATATGATTAGCATTTTCAGGAATGTACCCAATATCATCATTTGATAAAGCATTCAGCAAATCACCCACCAATTCACAATCCCGAAAGTTTACAACAATGCAATCCCCCGAGATGTTTTTCTGGATTTGCCCACCCAATTCACTCTCCTTATCATAATGATGGCTTCTTGCAATATGTTCACCCCAACATCCGCATTGACAGAAAACCAATGGACTACTTGATTTTTCAGGGACTCATATGTTTCCTTCTGATTTACCACTGTTTTTGGAACATTATTTAAGATAATAACATATGGAGTCGCCTGTGGGGAAGATTTAATGTCCCCTGGATGTTATTATTGTCTTCTTTGGTTCTATTTATCCTAGTTGATTGTATATTTTGCTGCTCCCTTATGGCGGGTGGGATATCGGCTTTATATGGCAATAAGCAAGGTAAAGTTTGTAGTGGCGATACGTCCTCTACAGCAAAAGTGTCCTGACTTTGATTAGTAGGGTGGTTAATAGTTTGGCCCCTGTTTTCTCTAGCGTCTTCCATCGGCCTAAGAATAGACTTAGTAGGTTTGATAATACTGGTATCTTTGTTCATAGATTTTGAAGGTAAAATTTCGATAACCATTTCCGTTAGAAAGGCCATGTCTTTCTGTAACAATTTAATCTCTGACATTAGGCGTCTTTCTATACTGTCCAATTTGCCATGAAGTCTTTTAAATTCTCAAGGTCTTGTGACTTTGGGTTGGTGGGGTTATTCTCCCCCTTAAGGTCCCTGGGTTTTGTCGCCTTTTTTTGCTTGGGCTTTGATTTAATTTTGGCATTTGATAGTAACTGCTCCGCCACATTATTTGTAGTTCGCAGGGCTTCCTTCTTTTTTTTGCTGGGGCGATGTTGGAAGCGTGTCATCCGTTGGAACCGAGATCTCCAGAGATGTATTTAACACGCATGGATTAGGCGCTTTAGGTACAGTTTCTTTTGCAGAGATATTATCTACTATCAGCTCAATTTCCTCCCCTGTGTTCCCCAGGTTAGACACATTTATGGCGGCGGCGGCCTTCCCTCCTTCGAGTGCAGATTCTTTTAGGGCAGCATCAAGAGCTGTTTGTGTAGCTGCCAATTGCTCCTCGACATGGACAATTTCACTATTAATAAGCCCCACAGCATTTTTCAAGTATTTGGTAATTGGCGCACTCTTTGGGAGCACTTTCCCCTTTAATGGCAATTTCCTTTTTCCCATCGTTAGTCAGTATAATGGTTTACAATAACAGGGGAACAAACTTGATTTCTCTTACCAGATTTCACGAATTGATGTTTGTCTTGGTATCTTGGCGCAAAGGGGGTGGCCCTGCCTCGTTCGGCCGCAGACGGCCGCAGACGGGCCCAGGCGCTGCCCGCGCGCGTCCCGCACTGCGGGAGTGCCGGTAAGCTTTTATCGCAGGGACCAGGAGTAAGCACAATTATACATCAACACCTCGTGCGGCCGTCCCTGCTCCAAACACCTCAAACTCCTGAGTCTCTGACTCTTTCTGTCGATGCTCTGACTCTTTTTGTTGATGCTGCTGATCCCTGCTCACCTGCTCGCCTCAGGTGCGTTTCAACTTACGGCAGCGCCGCAGCCCAGGGAAAGCCGGAGTATGCCGCTGGGGTTTCCCCAACAATCCACTCAACAGCAGCAGTGATACACCCCTCTCCGCTGCCACAAGTGCGCGCCCTCCTCCTCCGAAGCCGTGGAGCTCCAATTCCGCCCCAGTTGCCGCCCGTCAGTCCGCTGGTCACTGCATCGCCAGCATCCTCACTCTGACACCATTCTGACACCATTCACGCTTCAGACGCCTGCCACCTGTTGCTATGATGCCGGTCCGGAGAAAGAAGCTGTCAGCTGCGGCGAAATTCGGCCGCTGCACTCTTCACCCGCCTCCGCCTCCACCATTAACTTCCATCAGCAGCACCTCTTGCTGCCCAGCTGCCAGTTCAGGCAGGAAAGCGTTCTCGAGGCATTTTTATCTGCTCCCACTCAAAAACTAGCACTAATTAGATATAATAAGGCAACCAGATGGGAAAGATAGGCTTCACAGTAGTGAAAAATGAATTGAGGAGTTTTCACTACCAGGACATGTAAAACGTAAACCCACATGTCCTATTATTTAAATGCAATACACCCTGGCCTATGGGCTTTTAGGGCCTACATTATAGTGACTTAAATGGTTCAAAAAGGAAGGTTTAGTCCTGGGAAAAGGTTTATTTTGCCAGGTCTGCAGGCCCCAAAGTAGCATTTAGTTTACAGGCCCTGGGTACTTGTAGTACCATATACTGGGGACATATTCGTTAATTAAATGTTCCCGTTAGGAGTAAGCCAAATTTACCAAGCTTTAGGGACAGAGTACAAGCACTTTAGTTAGCAGTGGTAACATGCACAAAGTCATAAAAGGCAACAAAAAACAGGGTTCAGCAAAGAGAGGGAGTGAAGGCAAAACGTGTGGGGGGCCCCTGCAGAAAGGGCCAGGTCCAACAGTAAGGTAATAATATTTTTGGCTTACTTTAAAGAAAACCTAGAAATTTATGCTATAGTTAGGTTTTTAAATAATACAAAATTAACTTTTAAAAATCAAAAACACTCAAATTCTCTAATGATATTTGACTGAGCTAAGTATAACTCGCACCTCTGCATGCATTGCATATAACTTCACATATTTCGTCACTCAAGTTTTAACGCAAAGATAGTTGTGAATGAATCGAGTTGATTGATCAGTCTATGGTACAGTTAGAAAGAGATTATAGAGTGTCCCGGAAGGAGGGTGGAATACTAAGCAAAAGAGGAAGAATAATCAGCTTTAATTAGTCAAAGTTATAATGAGACTTTTATTAGAGGAAATAGGAAGAGGCTTTGTGAATTTTAAATAGCTGGATCTATGGGTGTGGACAACAATGGAGATGTGATAGGAGAAGGAAATCAATTCTATTATAGGCAGAAAAGAGATAGGATAAATTGTGGGAAAAGAGATGGAATGGGAAGGAGGTATACAGTGGCCTAGCAAGAATCCCAGTCATGTCCCAAGACACAGTCACAACTGGAGTGTAAAGGGCACTGCACCCTGGTACCACAGCATCTGCTGCACTAATGTTAGTTATGCTCCAGTTATGCTCCAGGAGGGCATTAATAGGTTGATGGGGCAGAAAAGAAAAATACCTTCTATCTCATTAAAATTGTTCTACATTAATATTTAATTCCCTAACTTTAGATCTATGTATTGAGGGGTATGTTAAGAATCTGGATTCTGTGGAATGTTTTTTAAAGTTCTATGCTCTTACATTCTTTATAAAATGTGGTTAAAGTATTTCGCATATCTGACATTGGATCACATCAGTGGTAAATATATCCACTCCATGCTTTTTAAATGAACAATAACATAAGATGAGCATTGCTTGAAAACAGAAGCTGTAACGATTACACTTCCTTGGTGTCACAAGCTTGTCATGTGTAGGCTCCATCTTTTATCATTTCCATTAGTGAATTGGTAAGTCGCAGCCCAGTAGAAGAGCATGGATGAGGTCAGCACCCTCTCAAAAGGATCACCAGGCAAAGGGCAGCTCATACACCATTATAGACTTCATAGCCACACGATGAAGGTAATTTTGGAGTTCAAAGGGTTTGACCGAGTCGGATTTGTGGTCAACAGAAAAAAGAAAGGGTCTGGGTCACAAACATTTTGCTATGAGTGGGTGTGAATTACTCTTGTAGTACTCATGACGTACTCCTGGAATTCTCGTAGTAAGACAGGTATACCACAAGGCACAGCAAACTTTTCTGAACCTGGCCCTAATTCTTCCCTGAAGGTGCTAAATGAAAGAAGGTGTAGCTATCAGGTGCCAACTGTCCTTTGCAGGCAATCTTAGCCTGCATATCCCCCACCCCTCCTTCACAAACAAAAGAAGAAGCATTTACAGAAATCGAAAATGATGTGTGTTTGATATCATGCTCACCACAAAAAATACTAGCAAATAAAAAATGCATATTCTATTTTCAAAATATTTATTCATAACAGAATCTCCATAGTATAAACTTTATTATTATCACAGTGTCTTAGTGCATCTTGAATACAGAGAAGAAAAACTAAATCAAGCTTTTTTCAAACAAGCACTTGAAAACTATGATTAGAACGATTACAGTGCATATCTGCTCTTTAACGGCATTACCCAAGAAAAGATGCTGGCTTCAGACTGGTAGACATGGATAGATATCAAACTTTGGCTTAGTTGACATTCTATAATCATTACTTTGACTGACCACTGTCACTCCCAGACTGTCCACTTTCACTGCTGCTCCCCGAAGATGAATTACTGTCATAATTTCTTTGACCCTTTGTAACCTTTCTCTTAGGCAATTTCACATGCATTGGGAAATGCATTTGTCTTGAGCTTTTGCCAGGACCGTGATCAATTTTACCTTGCCTGCTCTTTCTAAATGTATCATTTTCCTCAAGCTCAGTCTGAGAATGGCCACCATGACCCCTTAAGATCGGAGTGCCTTTGCTATAATAAATTGTCTGTGCATCAACATTTTTAGCTCATTTTTAACATTTTTAGCCTCAGCTTTACGGGACATGTTTCTGCAAGCGGAGGGCAGGTCCATGATTTGCTTGGTGTCCCCACTGTTAGCAAATTCAGCACAAATGCTAGTTTTATTTCCAGCCACTAATGTATTGCAATGAGTATTTTTCCTTTTGTCCATACCTGTGGCACTGTTATGGCATTCACTATGTTTCTGTTTCCCCATAGCCTCTGTAACATTAGTTTCCATTTGCTTATCATGATTTCTTCTATGTACTTCTTCACGATTGCCTAAAGCTTCTGTATGATCACTTGATACTGTAGTTGGGGCAGTGCTGCTTAGATGGCCATCTTCTCTGTCCAAATTGGTGGAATGTCTTTGCACTATAACATCTCTGTCCTTTGATGTGATTTCTTCTGTATAATAGTCACCTGATCCGCTGCTCATGCCAGCATCTTCACCTTCGTTACCTGAAACAGTATTATCATTATCATTATTTTTGTAACCAACTGTATCATTAGTGGCTCCTTTAGCAGCCCCAACATGGTAAGCGGCAGATTTGTGGTCAGGAGTGGAATTTCCATCTTTCTCCGGAATCATCAGAGAACTGGTGCTGATGGGACTGAAGTTCTCAGGCCTGACTCTAGCATGTTCAATATCTTTTTTCTTCTTAGACTGTACTGCATCTACAGTCACTTGAGAATCATGAAAGACCAGTTCAAGACCTGCATTCAGTTTTGGGCTCTTATGTTTAATTACCTGTGTATCTATGTTGTGACTGTTGTCAATATTTGTGTGGACAATTTCATGTCTGGATTCAGGATAACTTTTTCAAAATCAGCATTTTGAACAAAAGAGACCACTGAAGTTTGATGATCTTTTGGAAGAGCCAAATTTTCTTTTGCATCTTCAGATTTTGCCTGGTGATTAGGAATCCTTTCTTGAAGATGTGTATGCAGTTTAGGTCTTTTTCTAAAACTGTGAACATCATCTTTCTTCTCCTGATGTTGAGGAACATCCCTAGTGGCTCCTTGCTCTTCAATCTGTATTAGATTTTAAAACAACAGACTCAATCAATCGGAGATATAACATTTTATCAGTACTCACAGACATACATTCTAGATTTTCTCCACCCTGCTTTTCCTTTCAATTCTAGCCTCTTGCACAGTCTTGTATCATTATGGAATATATTTGCATATCCCTCAGATCTCACATTCAAATTATTATATTAACCAAGTAATGGACCCATTGGCATTTAAAAAATGGTAGTGTCTAAAAGAATATATTCAACTTGTGTGAGAATGATAATATTCTGATGATGATGATGATTGAAGATGATGGTGATTATTGTTAATATTATTATTATTATTATTATTGTTATTAATTATATTTTGTTGTCATTAATATCATATTGTTATTGAAATTAATATTACTTTCATATTAGTGATGTTCTGTTGTTATTGTTTTTATAATTATTGTAAGGCAAAGGTACTTGAAAGTTGATATAGCAGTCATAATCATGCTCTAAGAGCACTTTTGTGAACAACTCTAATTGCGTTCCTCTTTTCACCATATTATTAAGAGTGGGCATAACTCTTTGCTAGTGCGTAATTATCCAAAACTGCAGCAAAAATAATGTGAGATTATGCAGAATTACGTGAAAAGTGTAACCCAGCATTTAATGGCATTTTCTTAGTGCAAAATGCACCCTTGCATCAAAAATGGATCCGAGGGTGCATTTTGTGTTTGAAAAATAGCGCTAAAACCAACGCTACACAAACAGCGGCAGCTGCTCATGCTCACTAAATTTGTTCTTCCTGTGCTCCTGTGGCAGAATTAATTTTTTTGTCCAATTACTCAGAATTTCGCAGGCATAGTCGTGTTATTTTCGCTAATTTTGCATCAAAAGTATAACACAAAATTTCTGAAATTACTCCTATTACTTACTCCGTCATCATTCTAATTTTGTCCAGGCCTACATATTATGTAATTACCAACTCTGATTAGCTTCTCCCCACTCCTCAAAATCTAGGTATTCCAAGTTTTAGTCCTGGAATGCAGATTAACCATTCAGACCCATGATAATCTGTCCTTTGCTACAGGTTGTCCCAGATTCCAGGGATGTATCTGCCAAGATTTACCCCCTTCTCTAAGTAGGTGATAATTTTGAAAAAAGGAGCCATGGCAGATCATAGGGCAGTTGGTTGGGTGGTTACTGCAGACTCTGTTGCTCTGGGGAGGTCTAGGATATCTCCCTATGCTGTTAAGGGGGCTGGTTGGTTTTCAGCAGAATTTCTCATTCCTCTGCCTGACCCAAAGCCCCAGAAATGCTTTCAGAAGCATTTCCATATCCTTTAAAACTGAGGCCAGTATTCCCAGAACTAGTAATCCTGGGTGCTGGAACGTCAATCTAATTGGTTTGAGCCAGAGAGTATTCCTCATGAGGGATACTGTTCCCAGTGGCGGCTCGCCGAGGGAGTGCTGCGGGGCGGTAGGGCGGGGGAGGGGCAGGGTGGGGGGGTAGTGGACTCCGACATACGGCGGAACGGAGTTAAGTAAGTAAATAAATAAAACAATTTACATTGCGCGCGCTGCATCGCCAACTCGGCGATGCAGTGCGCGCAATGTGAATTGTTTTATTTATTTATTTACTTACTTAACTCGGTTCCGCCGTATGTCAGAGTCCACTACCTCCCCACCCCGCCCCTCCCCCCCCCCACCCCACCGCCCCGCAGCACTCCCTTGGTGAGCTGCCACTGACTGTTCCTGGACTGTGGCCTAAGAGACATATTTCTGGGGAAGCACGGACAGCCATTCAGCAGGTAGCTGATAACTAGCATAATCAGTGGCATCACAAGAAGTGGCATCATAGGAAGGGACATCACAGGAAGTGACATCACAGGGAATTGTAACTAATGCCCACTAGAAATATTAAGTTACCAATATAACCTCAAAAAAACGCAAAGGCCTAAACATATCTGAACTGGACACACCTATAAATGAATTATCACAATTACTACTAATTACCTGAAAAAACAACATTACTACAGCAAGCAACAGTTCACTTTGTATGCTATGTGATAGCATTGTACACAATACACACTTCTCTGTTATTTCTTTGCACTCAGATAATTTCCAGGTACCACTGTTTAAAAATAAGTGCCCGCATAAATACACATATCATTACATTATTGACCCCCAGCTAGATATAAACAGAAAGATGATCACAACTCATATTATGCTGCAATAGGAGAACAGCATCTGCTCTGGACTGACTAGCACTACGTGCAAAAATGATGGCTAATTTGGAAGACGGAGTATTACATACTAAAGCAATTAATACTTATGCCTGCAAATAAACAGGCCGTAAATGATAAGCCCGTATGTCCTACATTTGTGAGCGTGTAAAAAATAAAAAGCAAATATTAAATGATCACAATTATGTGTATGCTTCAACTAGTAAATAGTAGCTACCTACTATCATCTCAAAAAAATGCTTAGAATGATAACATAGCAAAAATAAAAAAATGTGTCTGCAGGAAATATTCTGTTCCAAAATAATGCACGAAGAGAAACATCAAGTACCCAAGGTATGTCCTTGCAAAATAGTCTAATATGATTATTTGAAAGGGCAATCCAAACATCTGATTATAGTTTGTTTGTAAAAAACATAAAAAACAAAGGGGCTAAAACGGCGATAATTTTAACGTGGGTCTTGGTAATATGCCTCAAAGGGGCATATTAGCAAGACTCTCGCCTGTTAGCGGCAGGAAACTGCCGCTAAAACGGCGATAATGGGCTTGCTAATATGCGTTATAGAATTCCAATAGAAGCCCAGGTTAGATGTCCTGCACATCTAACCTGGGCTTCTATTGGAATTCCATAGCGCATATTAGCAAGCCCATTATCGCCGTTTTAGCGGCAGTTTCCTGCCGCTAAAACGGCGATAATTTTAACGTGGGTCTTGCTAATATGCCCCAAAGTATATTACCATAGTCATTTTCGGAGCCAGTAGTACTCCCGAACAAACGCACCTCTTTGACGTCTAAAAAGCACATTGATAGATGAATAACCATAAAATACTGTACTTTTGTGTAGTGCAATGTCTTAATTCTGACAACAATTCTTGTGTACAGCTTTATTAAATTATTCTTATTGCCATTTTCTGGGACTGCAACAAAATTTCATAACAATTAATTCCTTATATTTGGTGGTCTCCAGCAGTGGTGTTGAATACCTGAACATCAAATGAATTTTTCAGCATTAGTTTGCATTAAGAATAAAATCTGTGTAGCATCAATTCTCTGAAGTTGCATGAGTTAACCTCTTGACTGCTACGGCTTCCCCTGTGCTAAGCCCTTTTTTGGTATTTGGAGGTAGCTCATCTTTAAATCTTCATAACCTTTTTCCACAAATGGTATCCACACAAAGGGCCTGATTACAATACGGTCGAAAACGGCTCCGACCATCGGTCGGAGCAGTTCCGACCGCATCGTAATCAGGCGGTTGGATTCCTTTCTGACCGACCTATTAGGATGGAGTTGGTCAGAAAGGAATGCAACTGGACATTCTGACTGGCTTCCGACGGGTTTGGAGAGTAATCCCAAAGGCGGCTTTTTCCGCCCAAGGGATTACGATGTCGGATTCCGACAGGCATTCTTTGCCAGCCTTTTCGACACAGAAAGGCTGTCGAAAGTCGATTTTAGAGGCCCCCTGCAGGGCCCCAATGGGTGTAAGGCCTTCGGATGGTGGCCGAGGTGGCACCTATTGTGCCCCCCGTTGATCCCTGCACCCCAGGGCAGGCACTTTGAGGTGCCTGCCACGGGTGCAGGGATGAACTGCACCTCTTTGTTTTACAATGAGAGCATGCATTCCGGTCAGAATGCATGCTCCCATTGTAAAGAATAGAAGTGCGACCAAACAGTGTTCGGTCGCATCCTAATTGCTGGGTTGGGACCGCACGCAGGAGGTCGGTCGGTCCCAGTACCAAATCGATGTCGGACGGACTCAGGTCTGTCCGACATCGAAATCGGGCCCTAAATGTGTGTCTTTTTTCCCCAACATCATAGAGATCCTAATGGTTCCCAGGGTTTTTAGATTCCCCTGGAAGGAAACGAGAAAATCACCAAAATATAGCCACATTTTGTTTTTTATGTGAAAAATTGAGAAAAAAGTGTTATGCAAGAAAATGTAAGGTTTTTTTGTTGTAAAAATGGCATTAATGAAAGGTTTACTATGCTAGGATCACCATTTTCCCTAGCTTTCAGGAGCAAGCAGGGTTGTATCAAAAATATTTTTTACCACATTTTATGCATTTTTTTGTGGTAGTCCATTTTTCCTAATTTTTGTGGCTTCAGCCTACTTGTAATTTGTGCTGGAAACAGGTATAAAACGTTTGGGTGATCCCGTAAAACTATACATTTCTGAAAAGAAGATAAAGTTCTGAATTCAGCAAGGGGTAGTTTGTGTAACTTCCTCAAGGTATTCGCAAAGAAACTATCCATCAAAATAAAATAATAATCAAAATGAGTAGGACAAACAGCTATTTATGATAAAGTTTTCATCTGTAAGTTCTTGTCAGTATGGTCAATTTACAAAAACAGTAAACAGTTACGTCTGACAGACTCTTCTAGTGGTGTCGATATCTAAAGAGAGAAAATTAGTTCAATGAATTTAAACAAAGGAATAGAACAATTGTACAAATAACACAATGATTATTGGGGTTAGTGTGACACGCAACATGCCCCCATCCAAACTATCATAACATTCACCAACCTTTCTAAATCCGTTTCTGATCTCAACATACTAAGAACCAACCAGTTCCCTCAAAACATACTCTGCAAAAGCTTTTGCTTCACTAAAGGTTTTAGTCACATTGGTTATATAATCAATAATAAGCTTACTTTTATCCGAGATGAAGGACCAGCACTCTCGCTCCCTCAAAATCTGACAGACCCTGCCCTCCTGTACAAGAAGAATATCTAATGCAAGGCGGTTCTGCAAAATCATGCATAGCCATTAACTCCCGATTAATGTTAGCTAGTGCACTTGTAGTGTTAGAAGCAAGGAAATCTACAAGCGTAGATAATCTTCTAATTTTCACATCATTGATAGCCACACCAATAGACAGAATCATAACACCCAATACATATAACACGATTTGTTCAAATCCACACTTCACTCCTTTCAAATCAACAGCATCACTCATTTCATTGACATGGTAAACCTGAGGGAATACCAAAGCAAGATAACATCCACCCACCCTTTTACAGAGCAGGTTAAAGTAGGCATTCTTCCCACATACATAATAAATTACTCTAAATATTTACTCAACAAAAAACACATTATCAACCACGTAACTCCTTTTACACTCCCTATCTTCTATAAACTCTATTTTCCAAATCCTTAGAGATTCCTGCCACATCATACACAACTCTCCCTTTTTGTCATGCTCCATTCGTTTTAAATGCACATTCAAATACATAATCATTCTCTGATTTCACTTGCATCTTTCCAATTTCTCAGGATGTTCACTCTCCTCTCCTTATATTCCTTAGCAATCTGATGCTCATCTTTACTCAGAATACATAAATGCTAGTTTTTAGAATTATTAATATTCAAGTTAGGAAAGTCTTTGAGGGCCTAATTACGACTTTTCAGCGGAGCTGTGGCGCGTCGGTGCAAACCACTGTGCCACCACTCCACTGAAGGTCTCCCCGCCCGCCAGATAATGACTAACAACAAGTCTGGCAGGCGGGTGGTGTGGCGGTCCCATTGCGGTGCCTCATTTAAAGGCGGCAGTGCCTTTGAAAAAGGCACAGCAATGGGACCGCATTACAAGGTTCCTGCACGGCATGGACTCGAAAGTCCATGCCATGCAGGAACCTATGTGCATGCACACAGAGCGGCACATGTTATGCCTCTCTGTTTGCATCCACATATGTTTAAGACAGGGCCCCCTTTGTTTCCTCTCTGCCAGGGTTTTCATGGAGGTGGAACCGGCATGAAAAGCCTGGCACAGCTGAAACTGGTAATATGCTTGGCGGGAATGTGGCAGTCCCGCCAAGCATATTGAGGCCTCTGATTGCTGCTCCAACACCGTGGAACGGCAGTTCCCTTGCGGAGACGGTGGTCCCAGGGTGGTATGACTGCCCAGGCCGTAATCGGGCAGGCGGACCGCAGGTGTGGCAGTGGCTGGATCCGCCATTACCACGCCACCACGAGTCTGGCAGTCCTTGGACCGCCAGACTCAGCATGGGGCCCTTATTGTTTAGAATAAGTGATCAATTACCAGAGTCTTCCGATATAGGACGTTCTTTCGGAAAAGCATTGAAGTCTGAAAGATAGGGCGACAAAAACTCTTGTTTATGAATAATGCTAATAAAAACATTCCATGACAGCTATGCGACAAAGGCAACTGAAAATGCATCACACCTTCTTCAGCTGGGGATGAAAATTTGTACACACATAACAATACCTAACGTTAATTATCTTAATATATTTCCCTAACAGATTTGAATAAATGTCATCATTTTAATTACCTACTATTCTATCCCTATGTGTTAATCTCAAATGCTCTATTTTGTTATGTATGGTAATTAATTAAGTGAAGGAGAAACATATCCAACCAGAAAAATTAAGCAGAACATCCGACCAACTAGAATTTTTAAAATCATTATCAAGGAAACTATACAAAGAAATATATACAGCATCTGCTGTGCACCATCTTCTACGGAGGAACAATTGAGAGGTACAAAAGGGTACAAAAGTTTAAAAGGTATAGAATCAGGAATTAAGCTTGTTTTTATTATTCAGTTCATAGGATTCAGGAAACTCTATTATTTTTGCATGGATACCTGAAGTACAAAACAAAATCAATCAGTTTTTTAAGGTTCAAAATGTTACTTCAAATTTATCAGGACTTAGCAAAAGTTCAAGGTGGTTCTTCTTGTCTTCTTCTCTGGTTCATTTTCAAAGATGAACTGACAGCATTTTTCAAGTCAAAAACTTCTACATCTGACTGTTCATCTGTATCAGTGTCTGCATATACTAGATAAGCCCACTTCGGTGATATGTACTTTCTATTTGGCACTCTTTCCCTTGTTTATACATTTGCTACAGGTGATTCACTTTCACTATTCTCAGAATAAGTTTTGATCGTCTCTGGTTCTTCTCTAATACATTCTGATCTCTGTGTCATCCAGTGCAATATTTGGCTGCTTCTCACAAATTCAGGCCACCTTTCCCTTCTATGTGCATTCTCAATTTGTGTTTTTCCACTTGTGACTACTGTTGACCTTTCTCCCCTCACAGTTAGACTTGTGATTTGATCGGCATCAGCAACTTGGGGTTTCTTGAGACTCGAATTTTCAGCTTTACTTTTTCATGAATTGGAATGCCAGTCTCTATTTCTTCTTGTTGCTCATGACTTCGCAACAACGGTTCTTCTTCTTGATTTTCAATTTGTTGACCTGGGAACTGGTGATGTGAACCTTCACCCAGATTTCTTCTTTTTTCCCATTCTGCATCCACACAGTGAACTCAAGCTTGACACTGTGAATCAGTGATTGTTGTCACTACTTCTTCATATGCACACTTCACTCTCTTTGTGTGAGCTGCATGAATCCTCCTTGGGATACCAGTACACTTTACAGAAGTGTTAGTCACAAGTATAACTTGATGTGGCTCATTCCAACTTGGCTGCAAGCAACTCTTGTGGACTTGCTTCTTTACCAAGACCCAGGCTCCTGGTTGAAGTGTGTGGCACAGGATTTCTTTTGTCACCTGCTGAGAGACAGATTTCACCACATCAGCTATGCCTGTATAGTAATCCACCATTATGTCATCACTTATTAATAGAGGTGCTGGTGAAGGAATGAACGGGATCCGCATATCCCTGCCCATGAGGATTTCATGAGAACAGAAACTAATCTTTTTGTTTGGAATGCTTCTAATTCTTATGAGAACAAGAGGAACAGCACTGGGCAATTTAAAGGTTGTTGAGGCACACACCTTTGCAAGCTTGGACTTAATGGAGTTCTTCAATCTGTCTCAAAAGAAGTAGGCATGCTAACTATTAGTGCTTATTCCCTTAACAAGAGTTTGGCTACAGTCATACTGTCACTTCTCCTGGTTGGATAGGTCTCAACCCACTTAGAAAGCAAACAGACAATTGCAAGAATATATGTGAGCCCATTGTAGACTGGCTTCTCTATAAAATGTGCTTGAATTCTGATAAATGGTCCTCCAGATTTGCCTATGTGACTCATAGTAACAAGTAACAACTGTTTACCCTGATAAGTAATACATCTTTGACATGAATCTTCTGCTACACTTCTGAACTTTGTGATGTGCCAGTATTTCTTAAACATCCTGGCCAACTTATATCTCCCTACATGTGTTTGTCCATGTAGGAACCTTGCCATGCCATGTCCTGCAGCACTAAATCTGGAAGAACATAGTGATGATCTGGGGTTACCCAGAGATCATTATCTTCTCTCTTACAACTTGCTATTTCCCACCTTTTCATTTCATCCTCTAGTACCTCTTGCGTGCTCTCAGAGTTAACTTAATGTTGCCTGTATTAGATTTAACAAAAAACTGTTCACATTATCTGCATTACCAACCTTTGTATCAGCTTCACATTGTTCTGATTCTTGTTCATGCTATTGCTTATTGGAATTTATAGCTAAGGTGTCAAAATCACAGTATTTTGTGACCATATCATCACCTTCGAACTTGGACCGACACCATCATCGCAGACCATGCCCGCAACCTAGTCATAGTACTGGACAGCAAATTCACCATTAAGTGCCAGATCAACGCAGTCTCTGCCTCCTGCTTCCAAACCCTCCAAATACTCCGAACAATCTTCTGATAGCTCTTCATCAGCATCATGAAAACCATCCCTCAAGCCCTAGTCTCCAGCAGGCTGGACTACAGCAACGAGCTCTATGCAGGAATCACCACCCAACTCCTGAAGAGACTCCAGATGATTCAGAACGCAGCTGTCAGACTCATCCTCGACCTCCCCAAATGGACCCACATCATCCCCCAGCTCAGGAACCTCCACGGGCTCCCCATCCAGAAAAGATGCCACTTGAAGATGCTGACACACGCATACATCAACCACTGCATGAACCTCCAGCAAACTGCCAGACACCTTTGCTCCATCTCCTTCGCACACACTCCCCACATCCTCTGAAGCTACAGTGGAGGAAGATCCTTCTCCTACCTTGCCACCAAGTCCTGGAACTGCCTTCCCCTTCACCTCCGAACAGCATCCTCCCTTCCGGAATACAGAAAGGGACTCAAGACCTGGGTTTTCGACTGATCCACACAAATACCTAGACGCTGGATACCCTTTCGGATGATTAGCAGTGCTTTATAAGTCCAAGTTGATTGATTGATATGTATCAGTAATGCACTTTACAACCAGTATCCCTTTAGGATGTTGTATGGCTTCCAACAGGTTTAAAATGTATTATCCTCAGCATACAGGAGTACCAGAAGATGTCATTAAGTCACTTGGTGACCATAATTGCCTAAAGTCATGTACCACTCCAAATCCATATTGGCTATCTGTGTGAATCGCCGCACTCATTTTATTGGCTAGGCAACAGGCTCTTGTTACAGCAATCAGTTCTACTACTTGTGCTGAAATTACATAAAACAAATATGATGCTTCAACAATTTCAGAAATGGAATAAACTGCATGTGCCGTTCTCAGTATTCCTTGATGGTCTCTTAAGCATGAAACATTCCCAAAATGAGATTCGTCCACTTAAGAGGAAAAATGTTATTGTCTGGTCCTGTTTTAGGACACAGATCTGTTACACTGATACAGTCATAACCAGGATATTCATCATCATCTTCGTCATTGTTTGGAATCGGCAGCAGCGTTGCAGGGTATAAGGTATTGCACCTTCTTATTAAAATATTCTTAGCAGACAGTTTTGATTGCTCATAATTTGTAAGACAGCTGTATGTTATATGCTGAGTTCATATACGAGTCAGGAAAATCTCAACTGAATGAGGGGCTATCAGAATTAGTGTGTTACCCATAACAATTCCTTCACTTTGTGCAACTGCAAGAGAAACGGCTATTACAGATTTCACAGCTCCAGGAAGAGCTGCAGCTACTGGAGTATGTAGTAGAGAAGCAAGCGACAGGCTGCTTTACCACACCCTTCTCTTTCATTATGGGAAAATAAAAATTATTTATTGTAATTAGGCATTCTTAGAGCAGATGCACCACAAATATTCTATGTGAGCTATAGGAAGGCTTTTATTTATGTGCCACCAAATGGCACCAGATCCTCTACATCGCTCTGAGTAAGCCTCAGTAAAGACTGTGCAATCAGGGAAAAATTTGGAACCCACTGACGACATTAGCCAACCATTTCCAAAAACATCCTTACTTCGCTCTGGGCAGTTTGACAATTTCCTTGCCCTTTTTTCAGTATGTTGGGCAAGATAAATCACTTGTTTTTTACAGTTCTGCATGTTTGTAGGCGAAACCCTATGACCATTGTCAGCAAGATGGTTTACGAGCACAATTGTATCCAACTTGCAAACTTCCTTTGCCATTGGTGCCATTGATGCCACTAAAAGGTAATCTATGTATTTTACTAGCACTGAATTACAGGTCAGCTGCAAACTTTCCAATTATTTCTTTAGAATTTGACTGAAAATCGAAGGCTTTCTGTATAACTCTGGGATTTTACACCAAATAAGAACTTTATTGAGAAATCAAAATGTGAAAATATTCTGATTACCCTCACGAAGAGAAATCGAAAAGCACTCTTGGCATAAGTCAGTGATTGTATACAATTCTCCATCTGCAGGAATCTGAAGCAAAATCACAGCAGGATTTGATACTATGGGAAAACATGGCACTACAATATTCCTTAGATATTGGCCTACCCTCCACTTTCCACTTAATTCTTTTAATGTCTATCATGGGTGAGTTGCCAAGCACCCCTGCTCTATCATTTTTTTCTTTGACAGGCTTCATTCCCTCTTCTGCTTCTCATGAAAACTTGTATTGTTGAGTTCTAGAGTAAACTGCATCAGGTTTGATCTGAATTTTACCGGGTTCTGCACTCCTTAATAATAATTTTTCTTTACCTGTGAACCCCCATACCTCTTCTTTCACTGTCAAGAGGACACTCTGAAATCACATTTGAGCCCTAATGAGTCATGACCCCCAAAATCACTGTATCCCTACTCCTATACCAAATAGATATCACAGTATAGGTGTTATCACTTTAAATAAAACAAGCCTATTGACTTTATCAAAGGGTCATCACGACAACATATAATGAAGCCTATTGGCTTTGCTAAAGATTCACCACATTATATGACAAGTAATCCATGTGTTAAAACCACCATAATTTGACTGTAATCAATAACCATGTGCAAATGCAATAATTAATGTCGGCAAAGCAGTTCAACATTGATCAAAAAATCACTGTACACATAGATGAGTAATAAAGCATTTGCAACAAACATAACATGTGTCTGTGTCTTTTTCGTTTATACACCTTCAAGTCACAGCAAATGCAGCCTTAGAACCAGCCCCTAGAATCCCCTGCACTCCCATCTGAAGAGCAAAAACTCCAACTTTGAGAGTGCTTAAAAATGATGGCATTCTTGAAGGGGTCACAATCTCCTTGACCCTGGAAACTTAGGACAAGTACTTTAAAAAACTGCACTGGGGGTGCTGCTTTGCCTCCTGCAAGCGCCCCACCCCCAACATTGTTGGAGGTGCCTCTGCACGTTTTGGGGGGCATCACAAGGCGAAAAAAACACATTCCTTGGAAAGCAACAGTGCATTATGGGGCTCTCCCTCCAGGGAGCGTGAAGATGTAATTAGTAGGTTTGGCTGCTTTCCGTTGCGGCCGCGTGACCTCTTGCTATAGTGCTTCTATTTGTTTCTTCCATTTTTAACAAGGGGTGCGGTGCAGCGGTGGGGTCCACCAGCGGAGTCCCATCCCCCCGCAACCCCAGCATGCTGGCGCGGGAGCCAGCTGTCCTCCTTCTCCCACCTGTGCTCCATGCGGGCAGGAGGCTATGCGCCCTCAGCCCCCGAGACATGGGAAGGGGGCGGAGGAGGCACAGTCGGCCCTTTCCTCTGCTCAGGGTTCCCGGGTTGGGGCCTCTGATTTCCTTTGCATTGATCTCCAGAGAGATGTGGGCCCCCGGGGGCAAAGAGTGGGGCCCACGCATGCCCCTTCAAATAATTAACTAAATCTTATGCCGAACCCTGGGATCTGCGCCACCCAAGGGGTAATTTTTAAAGATGTGGCGGAGCCCCAGGCTCTCTGTTTTTCGAAAGGGGTCAAATGCCAAGGATTTTTCAATGAGGATAACTTGGTCCCCGTTGGGCCGATTTGGATGATCCTGGGCTCACTTTACTCTTAGTGGCGAGCTCTATCGACCAGGCACAGTTTCAGAAGACCTCCTCACCTTCAAGGTGGTGCATTCTGAAGGGAACTGGTTTTACAGTCTCCATGCGCCAGCTTTCCTCCTTTCTTTTTCCCTAGTGCATAGAAGTCCAGATTTTCCTCCAACTCGTCCTCAGGGAGTTTAAGGGGGCCAACCTCACCGGCCCACAAGAGACCCATTGGTCTTGGGGGTCAACTGAGGGCAGAGTCCTTAGTCTGTTAGGTCATCAGGGGGGTTTGTCCTTCCAGTTGTCCATGGGTGCTGCTGCCATAGCAGTCTCAGTGTCCAGACTCCAACAGCAAAATGCCCTCTCTCTCCCTTATGCAAGAGTTTTTCATTGGGGGTTGTGAAAAAGTCATCCTTTTTGGCCCTGTTCACCCCCATTTTTGACTGATACTGGCGGTAACTGACACAGACTGTGCTCTGGGCTCTGCTAACCAGGCCCAGGGCTAGTGCTCTGCTCAAAAGGGTATATGGTAATTAGATATAATTACAATTGGCAATCACAGACCCTGTAAGTCCGTAGAATATAATAGGGCAGGGGGGATTCAAACTACATATAAGTCCCTAGTATATAATAGGGCAAGGGAGGAGGTTTAAAGGCCCAGTAGATTTCCTGCACTGGAGTGTGCACTGCTGTGTGCCTACTGTCATTTTTAAAGGCAGCCTTGCTTTGCAGACTGTCTTTAAAAGCAAATTACATGCATATTCGACTTTGGTGGTACAGGTACTACCAAAGTGGTAATCTACCTACCTTATTTTTACACATAAGTCACCCTAAGGTCTCCTCTAGGTGCCCCAGGGGTGGGGTGCCTTTTAACTCTAAACAGGAACATTATAAAAGATGTATAATAAGCCCTGGTGAGGGGCAAACTGCCAATTTCATTTTCCCTCATTGTAGAATATTTGCTCCATAGACTAACATTGGAATATGTTATTTAATTATAAATATTGCTAGGAAGAAGCTAAAAATGTCATTCAAAGACTTCAAAGATTGGCAATGATGAATCCAACAACTTGCCACTGTTGAATTTATATGACTTTCTTTTCTGTGAGCCAAAATTCAGCCTTCAAGTAGTCTCTCCTGATTGGTCAACCTTAACAGGCTTAGCCAGGCTGCTTTGGTGAGGTGATAAGTGGCTTCATAAAGCAGAGGTTATCCGACGGGGGGAGCTCTACAGCTGCACAGGACGGGTCAATATGGGGCTGGGTAAATCAAACCGGGCTTCAAAGTGAGAGCAGGACAGTAAGAAATGCTAGGCCTACCACCCCCTCTTCCAGAAACCCAAGCCATATGGCAGGCCCTGGAGTGGAATTTGCAGGAGGTGAAGGGGGAATGTTAATGAAAATGAGCTAGCCCAGTGGGTTAGTTTAGCCAGCTCTTGCTCCAAAGAAGAAAAAATCTCCATCTTGGATTTTAAAGTGCAGTGCTTTGTAGGACAAGAATATGCCACACTTAGGAGGAATCTGTTATGCTTTTGGGTGGCACTCTGCACCCCATTGGACAGGGATGCCCCCTGATTCTTGCCCCAGATCATTGAATAAATATGTGAGAGTTGCAGAGCAACTCAGTTCTGAATTTGATTTTACTGCCTGAAACAACATGAAGAAGGATTGCCCTTTTGGAACCCTTGTCTACACCACACAGGATTGTTCCCTGAAGGACTGCTCCTGTTTCACACTTTGAACTATAGCCCTTAGGACTTTGCTGTGCTTAAAAAAGGATTAAGGAGTGGACTCCCTGAAAGCAACAGGTTAACAGAGCTTCCCTGCACCATCTCCCTCAAGAAATCCCCAGCCTGGAGTGCGTCCAGTGGACTTTTAAGGATTTGGCCAGGTGCATTGTGGGAACTGTAGTCCAAACTGCTAAGGACCATCACAGAGCTTCTAGACCCTTAGATTTGTATTTTGGACACTTTGAACCCTCAAGAGGAACTTAAGGAAGAAGTTTGAGAAGTTTGGAGGAATGTTTGGAAAAAACGTCATAAGTCGGCTGGCACGACATCAAGAGTCAAGCCGACTACCTTCAATCACGACCCGACCTGGATTTCAGGTTTGTCCTGCTGAAAGCTCCGGAGCTCCAGACTTCCAGGATTTGACTGGGGCCTCATGTAAAAGCAATCCAAAAATGTTGCATCAAAATCGGCCTGCTGGAGGGGACTGCACAACGTCAAGAATAAATCCTCCAGAAAAGTTTCCAAGTCCGAATGCAACATTTTGACTGGGGGCTCCGGCTCAGTGTATACGACCAGGGCTCCATCGCATTCCACCTCAAACTTTGGCTTTGTCCCGGTCAAGTGCGACCAGATGTCTCAGATTGGCGCTATATGTTTTTAAGCACTATAAATTTGTTAATATTGAAAAATGTATTTCTCCGGTTCCCTACATTGGATGTTTGTAATTTTGGTGTCATTTTAAAAACAAAAGTATCTCCTATTTCTATAAACTGGTGTGGGATTATTATTGTGTGTTTTGTCTTATTTATTTAATGTAATGATGTATTTAAATGCTTTACATACCTGTCTCCTGAGTTAAGCCTGTCTGCTCGCAGCCAGCTACAAAGGGTTGAGCCAGGGACTAATGTATTGAGACCCTGTCTGAATCTTATATTGCGTGGGTTTAAAATTCTGCTAAATTGACTCAGAACAAAAATGTTGTTTTCAAATTTTTTAAATTTGGACTAAAAATGATTTTAATATCCATCTTTTTGATTAATCTAAACTTATTCTATTGCTGATTTGTAACGTTTTTGTGACCCAAAACTAGGGATACCATTAAACGGGAGCTGGCTAACCTGAACAAACTCACAGTGCCTGAGCTTAGGATTCTGTGTAGGCCTAGGGGCTACCTAATGGCAACAAAATCAGAAAGGCAGAGTTGATTAGGTCTCTTAAAGCCTGGGCATAGGCAGCTACAGAGAAGGAAGGGGGGGTGACCCCTCCAACCACCTCCAGGAGGTGGATGATGATAACACTTCTATTTTTTCTAGCACCAGGTTGATTCTTCCGGCTAATGGGGGGAGCTCGGGTTCCCCTTTTCAAGGCCCCCCAATGTCCATTAGAGAGAGGGATCTTGAGGATCAGTTGGCTTCTATAGCCCGAGAAGAACTAACTAGAGATAAGTGGGAGGAGACGAAAGCAAAAATAAATGATGGTAGCGATAATGAAGAAGATGCTGAGATGCCCAAGGGTGGTGGGTTTAATCCCAACCTTCCCAAGGTAATATTCCCCATGTACACTGTGGGGGGTGATATTGACAATTGGAGGACTACATTTGAGAGGGTCCTTGAGATGAGAGAGGTCTGCTTTAAGTTTAGGGGTTCACTCCGGTGACTAGTCCCAGTAGCTGGGCGGGATAGGCTCCTGACCCTACTGAGGGATGAGGCAAAATCTTACTCCCCCATGAGGCAATGCTTAATCAAGAAATTTGGTCTGACCCCAGAGCAGTACCTGGTGAGGCTCAGGGACACCCAGAAAGTTAACACACAGTCCTGGGTGGACTTTGTGGACATCTCAGTGAAGGCACTAGAGGACTGGATTAGTGGTAACCAAGTGAGCACTTTGAGGGGCTGTACAATTAAGTGCTGAAAAAGCAAATCCTGACTCATTGTGCACAAGAGAAGTTACGCCAGTACCTAGTGGACTCTAAGTTGACTAGCCCTAGAGAGCTGGGAGAGCTAGCTGATGAGTGGTTGAGAACCCGGGTTTACCAGCAGCATCAGGGGGTGAGCAGAAGAAGGGAAGACAGGGTCCCCCGAGGAGAAAGCCCAGGGGAAAGAAGGTCAAAAACAGAAAGAGACCTCATAAGATCCACAAAAACCTGAGCATGGGGGAAAGACCATGAGCAAAACCACTTCCAAGAAGAGGGGGATAAGGGGAAATCCTTTGACCCTGCAAATGAAGGAAAGTTCCAGGACCTGATGAAGACAGGTCAGTGTTTGACTGTAATCATCCAGAACACAAGAGAGGGGATGCTGTCTACAGAAAGAAGCCCCCAACTGGTGGGCAGTCCCAGGGGATTACAAGCACAGGTGTGGGGATGGCGATTGTCCCAGAGATGGGGAAGGGGTTGACAGAGGCAACCTTACTATCCTTGGGTGGGGTGGAAATCGCATCCCTGGCTGGCTTACCTCCCAGCATGGAGAGGTATAGACAGAGGCCTAAGATCAATGAAACTGAGGTTGAGGCTCTGAGAGACACAGGAGCCAGTGTGAATATGGTCATAAAGAAACTGGTTTCCCCAGGGCAGATCTTGCTTGTTGTATACCGCCAGGTAACCTATGCAGACAGCAGAGCCAAACTCCATCCCGTGACAATTAGGAGTTTGGCCTGGGAAGGTGTGGCAGGCCCTAAACTGGTAGTTGTGTCTCCTGCATTTCCAGTAGACTGTCTACTGAGCAAAAATCTTGAAGCATCTGAATGGTCAGAGGTGGAGAGAAAGGTCCATGCAAGGATGCTGGATCTCCCTGAGCGGGTATGTGCTGTGGCCAGGCCACTGACTGAACAAAAGGGAAATGCTAGACACTTGGTCCCTGGAACAATGGGCCAAGTATCCAATGACAAGGGAAAGTGCAATGGGTCTAGTGAGCCAGTCCAGGAACTCCAGAGGTGCAGAAGGAATCTAACCCTGAGGGGAAGGATTTGACCTCTGAGGTAGGGATTCCACCCCTGCAAGATCTGTTCGACTTGGCAGAATTGCAAGGAGCTGGTGGACCCTCCAGAGAGGAGTTTTGGCAGGGCAGAGAGAGTGTCCCACCCTTGAGAGCTTGAGGCAGACTGCCTCCAGGCAAGAGAAGGGTGATGCCAATGGCTTCCACAAATTCTAGTGGGAGGATGGTGTTCTCTACACTGAGGCTAGATACCTCAAAGAAGGGACTACCAGGAGGTTGGTGGTCCCCCAGAAATACAGAGAATTCCCTGACTTTAAGCCATGGCATCCCCTTATCAGGTCATTTGGGTCAGAATAAGACTTGGAACCTGTTGGTTAACCATTTCGATTGGCCCAACATGTCTGCCAAAGTGAAGGAGGTTTGCAGCTCCTGTGCAACCTGTCAGGCCAGTGGCAAGACGGGAGCAAGCCAAATGCTCCCTTGATACCACTGCCAGTGGTTGGGACTCCCTTTGAGAGGGTGGTCACTGTGGGTCCCCTAGAACTACCAACGGCATCAGGGAACAAGTATATCTTGGTGTAGTGGACTATGTCATAAGATACCCTGAAGCATACCCCTCAGAACAGTCACTGCTCCTTCGGTGACCAGGTCCCTACTTGGTGTGTTCCCCAGAGTGGGCTTCCCAAAAGAGGTTGTTTCAGATAGGGGCACAAATTTAATATCCAGCTATCTGAAGGCGATGTCGGAAGAATGTGGTGTTACTGTCACGACCAATGTGCTCTGGACATGAACGCTGCCATGGGCCTTTAAGAATGAACACCGGTAAACATGGGCAGTCTAATTTTGATGAAACAAAAGCTCCCCCTATCATCACGGGTAATATATAAACAGGAGTCAGGAGTATTGATTATATAAATGGTAAATAATCCTATGTGATCACGGGAGACTACATGATGCTGTGCAGACATTTCCTCCGTGCTTCCATACCCTCAGCAGGAAGTGGGAGAGGCAGGACTATGAACCATGCTTTAGACCTGCAGCACGTTGCAGATTATTTGTTTCTTCAGCATGGATCTCGGCAGTGGATACTCATGAATCATCTGTGGTGGGGTAAGGGTGCCATTGCACCTTTTTGGTTCTATTTTTCCCACGCTTGTAAGTGAGGGGAATGCTTGGTGGGAGAGTTCTGTGGCTCTCCTTCAATTTCTTTCTATTTTAGAAGGAACGTTTTTAGCTGAAATGAATGCATGTTAAGGATTGATAAATGGTCAATCTGCCCTTTTAGGTGACCTTTGGATTTATTGGAGTTAAATTGAAAGAAGCTCATGTTGTATTTCATTTCTTTCCTTTATAGAAACAATTCTTAAAGAAACTCAAGTTGTATTTCATTTCTTTCATTTATGACAATTCTTAAATAAACTTAAGTTCTAATTCATTTCTTTGATTTAAGGAAACAATTCTTTGGGGCTTACGCCGTGTGAATAAACAGAGAGTTCAGGACGGTAATGAATTCGAAATAAAGTGCCATTTCTGAGGCTGTGTTTTGTTTGGAACAGTACAAACAAATTTTAAGAAAGAAAGATACTTTTCCTGGGGTTACAAATAAAGCTATGAGGAATAAAATAGCTTTTACAGCTGTGTAAATACGATCACTATGAAGTATGGTTATGAGCTCTTGTAAGAGGAATATCAAGAGCCTTCAGCTACAGGAGAATTGATTTGCTTTGTTTGTTTTGTTACTGTCAATTAACAGGGGGTGCCAATAGAGTGAGGTTTTGTTCTCCTCCCCTGTGAAGCCTGGCAAGAGCTTTCTTATGGTGCGTAACACTCAATATGAACTGTTCACAGAATATTTTACTAAAAAACAAAAAGAGGAAGAAATGTATATTGTTCTAATTCTTCATCTTGTGTTGCTTTTTTCGTTTGCACAGTACAGTCATAATTCATATATCTCATTTGGAACAGACTTCCATGTTCTAGATATATCTGTCTACAAACATATATGTTCAACAGACGTCACCGATGATAGCCATATTATTTTACAGGTATTTGCATAGGAAGAAATGATGAATATATGTAACTCTGAGATAAACTATCATTAATGGTGTTATTTGCTTCTAGGTCTCCTTCCCTGCTGTTCCCATCCTTTCCTTCCCCCGCCTTATCATCTCAAGATTCTGTGCTTTAACAGCAAGCAGAATTGAGGCGATTGGGAGGTGGACCCTTTTTTGTCCAGCGAACCTATCCCACGGTATCAGCAGGCTGACAGTTACCTACAAGTTCACCACCCCATATCATGGTTCAAAAAGACCCTGAAGGGCATGATAAATGGCTTGTCTGACAAACTCAGGAAGAGATGGGAAGTTCTCCTCCCATGCCTAGTGTTTGCCTGCAGGGAGGTCCCACAAAAAAAAAGGTTGGCTTTAGTCTCCTTGAGTTGTGTTTGGGCACACTTTAAGGGGGGCATTGTGCCTGGTGAGAGAGTTTTGGGAAGAGCCTCTCAAAGAAGCTAAGGACATAGTGCTGGACTATATGCTAGGCTTGGGATGTCACATGGCAGAATACATGTACAAGGCAAGCAGAAAACTGGAGGCCAGGCAGGGGCTCATGAAGCACTGGTATGACCAAAAGGCTACCATGCATGTGTACTCTCCAGAACAGTTGGTGTGGTGTTGGAGCCTGTGGCTCTTAGGGCCCTCCAGGAAAAGTGGAATGAGCCCTTTCCAATCCTAGAGTGAAAGGGTGAGGTTGCCTACTTGGTAGACCTGAACACCCCCAGGAACCCTCACCGGGTCCTGCATACCAACAGGTTGAAACCCCATCACAACAGGCAAGCCATGACAATGTTGATGGTCACTGATGAGGAAGGAGAGGAGAAGACTGAACCAGTGCCAGGCCTCCTCTTCAACAATGTACAAGATGGGTCAGTGGAGGGAGTGATATTCTCCCCAAAATATACAGAGTAACAGCACAGAGGCTTCAAGCAGGTGCTGGAGCAGTTTGCTGGTCTGTTCTCTCTGACCCCATATATCACCAGCTGGTGTATACATGACATTGACACTGGTGACAGCGTACCTGTCAATAGCAAGTTGTAAAGGTTGTCTGACAGGGCCAGAGCCAGCAACAAGGCTGAGGTAGTGCAGATACTAAAATTGGGGGTAATGGTGCTGGGACCGAAATCTAACGCCCAAGGGAGAAAGAAGGAGGTGAGGTTCTGTGTGGACTACAGAGGACTAAATGCAGTCACTAAGACTGATGTTCACCCTATACCTAGAGCTGATGAGGTCATTGATAGGTTAGGTGCTGCTAAGCATCTGAGTACATTTGATTTGAACTCAGAATACTGACATATTGAACTCATTGGAGGAGCAAAGGAGAGGTCCGCATTCTCCATACCGGAGGGACGGGAAACAACCTTAATAACGAATCCCTAACAACGAGTGGGCTTAACAACGACTCCCAAACAACGACCTGTACCTGAACCACAACCTCCTTAACTATTATATCTGAACCACGACCTCCAAAACCAGAGGTAAGTGTCAATAATTAAATAAAAAAGTTACAAATATTTTGTTTTAATTGATTTATACATTTCCTTATTTTAATTACGCTGTCGTTATAATAGACTTTATATAAAATTAAAATGTTAGGCCAGTAGATGGCACTGTAAGTTTGTTTTTCAATTATGCAAATTTGAACTGTGCTCGATGCGACTGTTCCTATCTGGTTTTCACAGTTGAAATGGTCACAAAAGGGTGGTTGGACGTTAATTATATGTTTTATACGAGTCAATTCTTTTAAAAAATAAAAATATGTTCTGGAATACGTTTTTAATAATTTCATTTTCTGGGAGAAAAGATGATGGAATTATATTTTATAGTTTTTGGCCGTACATTACTGTATATTTGTAAGTTTGTCTGTACTTCTAAAAATGAATAATTGATTGTAAATTTAAAGTTTCTTTAATAAAAATAGTTTAAATAAGAAGTGTTTAATTTAAATACATTTTTATCATGTTTCAATCTTGCGTAGATTTAAACGTAGTGGTAGATTCGGATAACATGGCAATTAATTAATTTTCGAGGTTTAGTAAGTCGTTGTTAAAAAAGTAGTGGTTTGGCTTTGGTCGTGGTTTAGCCTTCGTGGTTTAGGCATTCGTTGTTGAAGTGGTAGTTGTTTAATCATACATCCCGGAGGGACATTACCAATTCAAAGTAATGCCCTTTGGCTTAAAGAATGCCCCTGCCACCTTCCAATAGTTGGTGAACAGGGTCTTGTCTGGGCTGGAGCAGTTCAGTGTAGCTTATCTGGACGTGTTAGCTGTATACAGTTCCACCTGGGGGGGGATCACTTAAGCCACCTGAAGGAAATGCTTCAGGCCCTACAGCAGGCAGGCCTGAATAGTAAGGCCATTAAGTGCCAAAAAGGGCAGAGTTTGGTTGTGTACCTGGGCCACCTTGTGGTGGGGGGGTGGGGGGGGGCATGTACAACCTCTCCAGGCCAAAATCCAAACCTTTTTTGGATTGGACAGCTCCTGCCACCCAGGCACAGGCCAGGGCATTACATGGTCTGACTGGGTGTTATAGAAGGTTTGTTCAGAACTATGGGACCATTGTGGGTCCCCTGATAGAACTCCCTTCTAAAAAGTGGCCCAAGAAAGTTATGTGGACCCCAGAGTGTCAGATATCCTTTGACACTCTGGAAGATACTATATATTAAGCATCAGAGTTGCTGGCCCCTGACTACAAAAAGGAATTTGTGGTTCAGACAGATGCTTCAGAACAAGGGATTGGGGCAGTATGGGCACAAGTAAGTGAGGAGGGCCTTGATCAGCAAGTTGCCTTTATCAGCAGGCAGGTTACTTCTCCCCAGAGAGCAAAGGTGGAGTGCCATTGAGAAGGAAGCCTTTGCTGTGGTTTGGTCTCTGAAAAAGCTGAGACAATAACTCTTTGGAACTCACTTTTGTGTGCAAACTGACTACAGACCTCTTAGATGGCTCTTGCAGATGGGGGAGGGGGGGGGAGATTCCAAAGCTTTTGAGGTGGTCCATTTCTCTACAGGAAATATACTTCACAGTGGAACATAGACCGGGGACTGCCCATGCCAGCGCGGAAGGACCTTCTAGTTTAGCCGATGAGGACTACCAGGGTGTAGGTTAGCTACCCACCACCTTTCATTTGGGAGGGGGCCATGTGAGAAAGTCATCCTTTTTGGCCCTGTTCACTTCCATTTTTTGACTAATGCTGGTGGTAACTGACTCTGACTGTACCCTGGGCTCTGCTAACCAGGCTAATAAGGGCCAGTGCTCTGATGAAAAAGGTATATGGTAATTAGGTAAAATTACAATCGGCTATGACTGACCCTGTAAGTTCCTAGTATATAAAAGGGCAAGGGGGATTCAAACTACCTATAAGTCCCTGGTATATAATAGGGCATAGACTGTCTTTAAAAGTAAATTACATGCAAATTCGACTTTGGTGGTACAGGTACTTCAAAGTGGTAATCTATCGTATTTTTACATATAAGACTCCCTTAAGGTCTCCCCTCGTTGCCCCAGGGGAAGGGTGCCTTGTAACTATAAGTAGGGACATTATAAAAGATGTTTTGCAAGCCCTGGTTAGGGAAAAGCTGCCAATTTCATTTCCCCCCATTGTAGATTATTAACTCCATAGGTTAACATTGGAATATGTTATTTAAATATAGCTAGGAAGGAGCTAACAAATGTCGCTCAGACACTTAAAAGATTGCCACTGATAAATCCAATAACTTGCCACTGTTCAATGTATCATAACTAAGGCTTCCTGTTTTCCGTTTTTACTGATTTTTACAGATAAATACAGACAGAAAACCAATTATTCTCTTGTCTGCATTTATTTTTAAATGTGGATAAAAACGGAAATTGGGTGCTTTTGAGTGATTCTAAATACACTTTGGCATGACTGCCAGGCCAATAACTGTGTGGATTGATAGGTAAGGGGGTTGAAAATGAAAAGAATTTTAGTAAAGAAGCTTAAACAGCAGTAGATATGCACAAGGCTGATACTGAAATGTGCATATTTTCATAAAAGTGCATTGATTTATCTTCTGTGGGTGTTCATGTCACTGAAACCTGGCAGGCATTCAAGCATGACTGCATATTTTTTGGTTAAATAAATGTGGAAATATACCAGTTTCAGCTTTATATTATTCACAATACCCATAGTAAATATGGATAAATACAGATAAAGTTGACAAAAAATAAATATGGATAAATACAGACGGAAATGACAAAACAATAAATACCATAAAACTGGAAGCCCTAATCATAACTAATACACAAAAGAAGTTATAGGACTTTCTTTTCTGTGAGCCAAAATCCAGCCTTCATGTAGTCTCACCCGATTGGTCAGCCTTAACAGGCTTCGCCAGGCTGCATTGATGAGGTGATTAATGGCCACATAGAAGAGAGGTTATCTGATGGGGAGAACTCTGCTGCTGCACTGGATGGGTGAGAAAGGGGCTCGGTAAATCAAACGGGGCTTCAAAGGGAGAGCAGGACACCAAGAAATGCCAGGCCTCCCACCCCCTCTTCCTGAAACGAAAGCCAGATGGCAGGCCCAGGAGTGGAATTTGTAGGAGGTGAAGGAGGAGTGTTAATGAAAATGAGCCACCCCAATGGGTTTGTTTAGCCAGCTCTTGCTCCAAAGAAGAGAAAATCTCCATCTTGGATTTTACAGTGCATGCTTTGTGGGACAAGAATATTCCACACTTTGGAGGAAGCTGTCATGTTTTTGGGTGGCACCCTGCACTCCCCTGCTTGTTGCCCCAGATCATTGAATACATATGTGAGAGTCGCAGAGCAACTCAGTTCTGAATTGGATTTTACTGCCTGAAACTACATGAAGAAGGATTGCCCTGATGGAATCCTTGTCTGCACCACACCCGTGGAGAGGTGTGGTGCAGCGGCCAGGGCAGCTGACTTTGGAGCACAGGGCTCATGGTTCAATCCCCGGCTCCGGCGGCAGCTTAGCTCAGCACCATGTGACTCTGGGCAATAGCTCACTTAATTTCCATGACGGCCCCCAGTGCCTTGAGACCTGTAAGGGTGAGTAGTTTGCGCTTTACAAATACGGATTTACATTTATTTATTTACCACACAGGATTGTTCCCTGAAAGACTGCTCCTATTTCACACTTGCAGCTATAGCCCTGAGGACTTTGCTGCACTTCAAAAAGGATTAAGGAGTGGACTGACTCCCTGAAAGCAACAGGTTAACAGAGCTGCTCTGCATCAGCTCCCTCAAGAAGTACTCAGCCTGTAGTGCATCCAGTGGGCTTTTAAGGATTTGGCGGGGTGCATTGTGGGAACTGTAGTCCAAACTTCCAAGGACCACCTCAGAGCTTCTAGACCCTTGGATTTGTGTTTTGGACACTTTGAACCCTCAAACGGAACTTCAGGAAGAAGTTTCAGAAGTTTGGAGGAACTTTTGGAAAAAACGTCATAAGTGGACTGGCACGACGTCGCTAGTCAATTTGGCTACCTTCAACCGCGACCCGGCCTGGATTTCAGGTTTGTCCCAGTGAAAGCTTTGGAGCTCCAGACTTCCAGGATTTGAGTGGGGCTTTGTGGAAAAGTAATCTGATGATGTTCCATCGAAATCGGCCTGCTGGAGGGGACCGCATGACGTCGAGAGAAAATCCTCCAGAAATGTTTCTAAAAACAAAGTTAAAATTTTGACCGGGGCCTCCCGCTTGGTGTATCCGACCACGGCTCCATCGTGGTTGGCCTCAAACTTTGACTCTGTCCCAGTAAAGCACAACCAGATGTCCCAGGTTAGCGCTATATGTGGTTAATCTTTAAAAATTCATATCTCCGGTTCCCTACATTGGATGTTTGTCATTTTGGTGTCAGTTTAAAGATACAATTATTAGCTATGTTTGCAAATTGGTGTGGGATTTTTATTGTGTGTTGTTTCTTACTTTTTTAATTTATTGGTGTATTTAAATGCTTTACATGCCTGTCTCCTGAGTTAAGCCTGCCCCCACACAGCCAGCTACCAAGGGTTGAGCCAGGGGCTAATGTATTGAGATCTTGTTTGGACCATAGATTGTGTGGGAGGCCTTATTGCTAGTGGTAAGTGAATACTTACCCCTAACAATAACATATCCTCTAAAAGGTTGGAAGGTTCTAGAAGCCAGGAACCCCTGGCAAATCATAGGGTGCTACATCACCCCTCCACCCATGTCCCAACCCTCATGCACAGCATGCTGGGACAATTCAAGATGCCGCCATCCAGAAGTCACTGGTCACATCTCCTCTAGGGGATTAAGCTCCACCCCTCCTGACATCACTGTCAAGGCCTTCCAACCAAAACTTCATGTGTTGGCTCCAGTTGTCTAGGCATCTTCCTTTGTTCAGTTGGCTTGGGCTGTCCCAAGCCGTGGTACAGTGGGACAGCTAATTAGCAGAAGCAGATTTTGTTTCACACTCTTTCCTTCTCTGGAACTGAGGTAAGCACTGTTAGTTACTTCTTTTGTGAGGGGAGGCCTTCATTCCCTCTGCTAGGAGCAATGTATTTAACTTGGCCCAACAAGGTGACAAAATGGCAAAATGCGTGGCTCTGATTCGGAGCTGAACCAGAGAAATATATAAATTCTGGATGACCGATAAGGTGTACAAATATCTGCTTGGGACATGCATACTCAATATTTGGCACACACTTTTACCCTGATTTGATATCTTGCTAGACTTTATACGCAAAAGAAAAGCATAACTGCACTCCAGGGCATATAATAAAGTGTCAGTGCAGACAAAATAGTAAACCATTATGACTTCACCTATGAGTGCCCGCTAATATTATAAGGCCTACCCCAGGGCAATATATAACCCTGCAGAATTCCCTCTGCGTAAGGCTACCTATGCGCATTTACTGTGCTGCACCCGGTAGTAGTGTGCACACATGTTCACGTGTAACAACTGAAGTGCCCCTTACCAGAGCTGCGTTGCAGCAGCCTTATCTTAAAAGGTGGACACTGGTCTCCATGAACATCATCTGTGTCAGGAGGAGAAATAGAATTTAGCAGATCATTTAAGAAATTGCCTCCTTGTCTGAGTTAATTTTTTCAGCTCTTTTTCGATTTTCATTTTTAGAATCATCAATCTTCTTTTTGCCTATTCATTAACTATTGCAGGAAATACCTTCACACTTTGTATTGTATCTTCCTTCCATCCCTTTTTTTCTGTATGGCTCATTTGTATTCTAACCACTGGCTCATCGAATTTCCAAACTTCTTCTTTGTTTTCTTTCTCTCCTTTTTTACGGTCACGTGATCTCATCCATTTAATTCTTCAAATTGTGTATGTCTAGTTTGAGGCTTTCTCTCACACTGCATGTCTCAGGGAAACAAGTGTTCTAGTATTACGAGTATCCTCTAAAGTAAATTGCATGACCATGTTACTAGATGGGAACGCATGCCAGACTTTTAGATACACACATGTATAAAACTCAACACCCATCATAATTTCGATTGCAAGATAACCTTCAGGAGGAACATTCTCACATTCCATAGCAAATACAGTAGGAACGTTAAGCTTTCCAGTACAGTGCCCATTATTCTAACTCAAATTAAACTGAAAACCAACAAAATAAACAATGAACCAATCTCAGCGCAGCTAAGGCAAAAGGCAACCAATCACAGCATGACTTACAACGGCAGGCAACCAATGGCAGTGTGACCCGTGATGACTCCTCACCAATCACGAGATTCTCAGAATCAGTCAGCCAATTGCAGTGCAGCATCTTCGTGAATAGAAATCAACACAATGCCGTTCTCCACAAAACATACACAAATAAACGAACACATTTTGTATGCTTACCCTAAATAATAAAAAGCAAAGACAAGAAACTAAAGAAAACTATTTCACAATCAATAGAAACAGAACCAGTATCTTCCTGGCATTTGTTAATCACAAAATTCACACTAAAGCAGATTCCTGTCCAGCTGTAGTCTACCCCTGATTAGCATATTGTATTGTATTGTATTGTAATTGCATTTATATAGCGCTTACTACCCCTGACGAGGCGTCGAATCGCTTTTTCGGCGAGTAGCACGCTACTCCGGGACCCATAGAAGATTAGTGTTGAATTAGTATAGTGAAACATGCAAGTAAATTTTAAGTGGTGGATAGGTTAGTCAGTTATTCGGATTCGGAAGGATAGCAGAAGGATAGCAGAAGGATAGAAGAGGAAAAAAAGGTTTGAATTTATATAGCGCTTGTTACACCTGATGGGGTGTTGAAGCACGCTACTCCGAAAACCCATAAAGGATTAGTGCTGAATTAGTATGGTGAAATATGAAAGTAATTTGAGTGGTGGATATTAGTCAGTTATTTGGAGTGAGAAGGGTAGCGGAGGGATAAAAGGGAAGAAAGGTTTGCATTCATGTAGCACCTGTTACCCCTGATGGGTGTTGAAGCGCTTTTCTGGTGAGTAGGACGCTACTCCGGAACCCATAAAGGATTAGTGTTGAAAATTAGTATAGTGAAGTATGAAGTAATTTTAGTGGTGGATATGTTATTCAGTTATTTAGATAGAGAAGGGTAGGTTGGGGGATAGAAGAGGGAAAGAGGTTTGTATTTATATAGCGCTTGCTACCCCTTGATGGGGTTTTGAAGTGCTATGTTGGCGAGTAGCACGCTACTCTGGAACCCATAAGGATTACTGTTGAATTAGTATGGCAAAACATGAAAGTAATTTGAGTGGTGGATATGTTAGTCAGTTATTTTGATTGAGAAGGGTTGGGGAGGGGTAGAAAAAGGGAAACATTTTTGCATTTATATAGCGCTGGTAACCCTGATGGGTGTTGAAACACTTTATTGGCGAGTAGCACGCTACTCTGGAACCCATAAAGGATTAGTGGTGAATTAGTATAGTGGAATATGGAATTTGAGAAGTGAACATGTTAGTCTGTTATTTTGATTGAAAAGAATAGTCGAGGGACAGAAGAGTGAGATTTTTTTTTTTTTTAAATGTTGAGGTCATAGCAGTAGGAGGAGGCTTTTGGATGAGTAAAAAGGGGTTTTTGAGGGGAAGAGTCAGAGGGAAGAGTTTAGAAAGGTTTGTTTTGGGGGATCGGTATAGTAAAAGGAGGAGTCAGATGATGCAAGGAGGGGTAGAGTAGGAGAGAGTCTAGAAAGGGTTATTTTGGGGATCATAGTAATGGTATGGGGTTTGGGATAAATGAGAGAGTGGATGTAGAGGATATATTGATAGATGTATAGGGTGAGAGATAGGGTAGTGCATTGGAAAGAGTAGTAGAAAGAAGTTTGAGATGAGTCAGAAGGTTGGGCCAGAGGATATATTGAGAGAAGTATAGGCTGAAAAATAGGGTAGTGCATTTGAAATGCTAAATTAGAAGAAAGTGATAAATATATAGATCCATAAGTACATTGAAAGTATATAGATGCATAAAGGAGGTAAGTATATATAGATTAAAGATATTGATAGAGGTACAGGATGAGAAATAGGGTAGTGCATTGGATATGCTTTTTCAGGAGAAAAATAACAGACACACATATCCAAGTACATGGAAGGTACATAGATGCACAATGGAAGTAAGTACATGTAGACCAAAGATGATTTTTATTTATTTATTTACAACAACATAATTATTCTACATGTTTATACAAAGCAATACGCAAAGATAGGTACATATCTATAGTGAAAATAAATGCTTATATACAGAGGAATATGCTGTAAATTTCTGTTTGCGTATGGTGCTTATGTGGGGAAGAGCCAATTCTTGAGTAGTTTTCTGAAGGGTGGTTGTCGGTGGATCTTATGTTGTGGGGTAAAGAGTTCCATAGTTTGGCTGCTTGAACAGAGAAGGATGTGCCACCCATGGTTTTTTCCTTGTATCTTGGGATTTTGAGGCGAGATGCCCCTTTAGAGCGTAGGTTCCTTTGTTAAATTTGTTTGGTGATTTTATTCCTGATGAAGAGCGGTCCCATTCCATGTATTGCTTTGTGGGTGATACAAAGTAGCTTGAACGTGGATCTTCTGGCAACCGGTAACCAATGCAGGGCTTTCAAGGCAGGTGAATATATCAGCATAGGAGCAGACTCAGATGTAAGGTGTTAACTGCATCTCGAGTGGAACCATTTATCGACAACAGCAATTCAGAGGCTGACCTATGATGGCAAGTAATTTCTGTAATCACCTCACCCCGCAGAGTTTAGGGTAGTGGTCTCTCTTCAACAATTGCCAAGGCGGTGATCCCAGTTCATCAGGCCAGGCGGGTCGTAATGTTTCCAATCGCCACACGTGAGTATTTCTGTTTTTGAAGCATTCAATTTGAGATGGCTCCAAGTCATCCACTGATCCACAGCCCTGAGACAACTGAAAATTGGGGATTTTTCAATATCTTTGGGGCATTCCAGTTGAAGGAGTATTTGCGTGTCATCTGCATAGTTATAGCACGTGAGGTGAAATTGATTGATATGTACTCCTGTCTTAACCTCATCCAACCTAAAGAGTTCTAAGATACTTGTTAATACAGAAATCAAGATAGAAAAATTCTATGTGTGGAGGCGTCATCTCACCAAACACACTATTCTGCAGACAAGATCAAAAATCTATCTCGAGATCTTGGACTGTGAGGAATCAAAATAAATTAATCAAATATGAACATAAATATTCAACAGCTTCAACACATTTGCAGTTTATTTAATCAAAACACCAAATAAACCAGAAAGACAAGCCTGTTCTTTACTCACAGATATAATAAAACATCAAAATCACAATTCCCACCTAATGAACTGCAAATTAACAATGCATAGCCAAATGTCTCACATGCAGTATAATCCATGATTCAACACAAATTCACACTCTCACAAATCCCACAGTACAGCAACATACCAAACCACACTCAATCACTCAGAATTCATTCCACCATACTAAATCTCATAGTCCTTTTGCTCAGGACCACCACTGGAACACTGAAACACCACAAATAATCCAATGTAACCAACTCTTGTAGAGTGTAGACGAAATGCAGGTCAAGGACAAAAATTATCTCAGAAAAAGATCTCCTAACTTATCTCTGTATCTCACTTCTGATAATCTGCTGGACAGTGGCTTGTCCAAATTTGCAGGGGATGAGATGGGTTTGACATCAAAAATGAAGAGAAGTAATGTGTCCCTAGAGAAAAGATTCAAAACATAATTTCATATACAGTCAATAAGAGAGGATGGATTCAGAAAGGGAGATTCTGTCAGTAACTAGGCAAAACCTTGAAGATTTATAAAGATTTAATAGTGATACAGAAAATAGAAAAATGCAGATGCAGCAGGATTCTCATCAAATCAATCAAAATAGATAGAAATCAATTGCCATGAAGATTCTCAGTTGCAAGAATAAGGCAAAAATTAGCAAAAATCAGTTAAATAGAATAAGGGCCTCATTTATATATTGGAGGAGAATTTCCTCCACACCAATATAGTGGTCCACCTGCCAACTTTAATTTCGGGCAGACCTTAATCTTGGTTAAGGCGGAGACTACTCTGTCTCTGACGCGGCTATACTTCTCCGATGACCCTGGGGAATGAGTTGTCCACCCAATTTAGATGGGGGGACATTTAATAATTTATTGCTGTTTCTTACCACCAGGTATTACTTGGAAGGCGGTAACTTACTCCGTCCCCATGGCGGATCCAGGGGCTGTCCGCCTGGATATAAATCTGGCCTAAGTCTCAAATGTACAATAAATGAATAGAAAATCAGGCAGCATCTATGCTAGGCTCAGGAGTCTGGCTCTCCCCAAGGTCAGGGGTCTCAGTTGCCAATTTCAGCATAGAAAATCGTGGAAACTGCAACAGCAACATGGTGTGAGCATTATTATAGCAAATGACATTTAATATCCCTAAAACATCACATAACCCTAACATCTTAGCATTAACCCGCTACATGAATGTTAATTCATCTCCTCTGACCTAATGTCATCTGGAGGTGTTAGAACAAACTAGTTAAATGAACAACAGAAAACAATCAAACAATGAAGAAATGCCATACAGTGGCTTTCTCCAGTGAGAAGAATATGTCATACAAAATAAAGAGTGCAGATCTTGCAGGGTGTGGTGTCAAGCGGGAAATAAAAACACACAATGAGCATCATAATACGATAGCCATTTATACAAAGATGGAGTTGAGGCTTACCTGAGGCCTGATTTGGCACATTAAAACACCTCATAATGATTTTGTTTCAAGTGCAAGAGCTCCATGTTAATATAAATATATGAATTCAAATGTGGAATGACTAATATTAATACACATGTACAGTTGTTATGTGAAATAACTTCCACATGGTCACATGGTTATCTGTGGAATTATCTGTGTAATTTGGGCCCTACCTCAGCCACACCAAGTGAATTCTACCAAACATGACATTTCTGATAACTGGACAACCATGGGAGTCCAGTATGGTGTGACTTGTGTGAACGTAATTAGTTTTTGTTTTTACCCAGAAGCCCTTTCAAACCTCAACATTTAGCTAAAATCACACTGTTAGACCTGACAGGCTTGGTATGGTCTTCCCCCAAACATTTTGTCTTCTTACCTCCTGTTTTTTTAATTTCGTTTTTGTTGGCATTAGGACTGTGTGCACTTTACCACTGCTAGCCAATGCTAAAGTGCTTGTGCTCTCCCTAAAACAAAGTAAAATTGGCTTACACCCAATTGACACATCGAATTTACTTATAGGTCCCTAGCAAATTGGTACTACACGAACCCATAGCCTGCAAATTAAATGCTACTAGGGAGGCTGCAGAACTTATTGTGATTCTCACTAAAGTAGCCCTTTCCAATGTGTCTCAGGCCTGCTATTGCAGCTTGTGGTGCATTTTATAATGCCATATTTGACCTGGTAAAATAAACCCTTTACCAGACCTGAATCTTCCTTATTAACACATATAAGTCAGGTGGGCCCTAAACAAGCCATAGGGCAGTGTGCAGCGTATTAAAAAGAAAAAGACATGTGTTTTTAAGTTTTACATGTCCTGGTAGGAATAAACTCACAAATTTGTTTTTCGCTACGGTAAGGCCTACCTCTCCCGTAGGATAACATTGGGTTACCTCATTACATTTATCAAGTGCTAACATTTGATTGGGAATAGGGAGAAAAGTCATGTTTGGTCTCAAATCAATTGTAATTGAATATTCAACTTAATGGCAAAGTTGGATTTTAAGTCACAATTCAAAAAAAGGTCACATCATACTTGAGGGACACAACTGACTTTATAAACAAAATCGAGGGCTTTCAGTTCCATCCGGGACACCACAGATTAGTCACTCTAGACGTTGTATCTTTATACACGCAAATTTCCCAGGAGGAGGCCTTGAATGTGTTGGAATCCTATTTGGAAAGCAGAGATCGCCCCGATCGCATTCCCACACAATTTATTGTGAACTTAGCTTCATTGGCTCTAAAACGAAACTATTTTAAATTCGAAGATGACTTCTTTGTCCAGGTGAAAGGGACCGCCATGGGTTGTCCCTTCGCGCCGGAGATGGCGGTTCTCTACATGGCCAAATATGAGGATCATCATGTTTACAACAACAACCCCTTCAGCCAATGTTTGGTACAATGGCACCGATATATTGATGACATATGGTGCATCTGGGCTGGAACGGAAGATGAACTACTGAAGTTTCATGTGTGGCTGAACGAGAGAATCCCGGACATACAATTTAGCTTGACTCACAGTACCACCAGTTTAACATTTTTAGATGTGGAGGTGCGGCCCATAGAAACAGGTTTGATTACCACACTGTATACCAAGCCTACGGATAAAAATACAGCACTCCATTTCGAAAGTCACCATCCAAAGAGTCTTAAGGACAATTTGCCCTATGGTCAGTACTTACGTGTGCGGCATAACTGCACACGTAAAGAAGATTATGAAATACACTCTAATATGCTGACTGCGAAACTCAAGGAAAAGGGCTATCTATTGAAGCTATTAAAGCATTCATGTAAAAGGGCCTGGTTCACACCACGTGAAATAGTGCTTGAGAAACAACCAAAAAAATCGATGACACGCTTAGTGTGTGTCTCTACCTTCGGTCCACACACCAACTCTTTTAAGAAAATTATCCGACAGAATTGGCATCTGGTAAAGGATACTGATAAGGATTTTCAAATACCTTCGTTCGCTCTGAAAAAGAATGTCAGTATCGGACAGCGCATTGTTAGGGCATCGGATGATGCCCCCAAGAGAGTAGAATCGCTACGGCCCTTTTTGAATTTACAACCCGTAGTAGGACATCACAAGTGTGGAACATGTCAGGCATGTAACTCAACTGTGGAGGGCACAGAGTTCACAGACGGAACTGATAAGTGGAAGCATAATGAATTTTCTACTTGTAAGACCAAGAATGTGGTCTATGCCATTACCTGCCCCTGTCCTCTGGTGTACATCGGTAAAACCACGCAGGAAATCAGGCAACGAATAAGTCAACACCGTTCAAGAATTAAAAATAAAGTACCGAATGCACCTCTCGTGGCTCATTTTCAAGAATTCAAACACACGGAAAGGGATCTCCGATGGACAGTGTTAAGTGTCATCAAACCGAACCCCAGAGGAGGGGATCTGGAAAGGAGATTGTTTCAATGAGAAGCTTATCTAATTATGCTTTTTAATACTGCCTCTGTGGGACTTAATGTCTGAAATTAACAGACTTTAAAATCAATTGTCTTTAAAATCTTTTGCCTCGAATCACTCAACTGCACTAAGAGTGGCACGCATGCATTACAGCTACCAGCACGCACATCGCATACAGCGCGATTCCAGATACGAGCGTACTGACTCTGCTCACTATGTTTATGATTTGTAGATCTTAGATCTCTGGCTCACGACGTATAAATTATTCCCTCAACACTACATTTACCAACATGCAAAGCGCTGACGGTATCACGCTTTTCACATGATCCGAATCTACAAGTAATGTATTTAGAGTGTCGACGCCCACTTCTGCATTACTGAGATGCCGGAGAGACGAGGCCGGGGAAGAACGTTGCTTTGAAACTGATATTTAGATTCAGGCAAGTTATGCTGGAATGCAATCAATCACAATTGCGGATGGCCGTTTTTTAACTATTTTAACTTTCCTAAATTTTCTTTTTTCGATCTTTTGTTTCTGTTTAGGAGCTGAGCCCTAAATACTGTAAATCAACACGCCCCCCAACGCCTCCTCAACACTCATAAAAAAGAGTGAGTCACGCCACCACAGTTTATTGCATGAAGCATTACAATATAACTGCTCGTAGCCGGTACCATAGACTAACATGTGATCCTTTGTTTTCAACCCTTGTTTGACTCAGGAGCCGAGTGAGGGCTAGAAAATAACCTGTCTAACGTTCCGGTGATTGTTTCACCACTAATCCACTACAAGTAAGCCATGTTCATCCCAGATCATAATATAATGCAGTAAGGTTCGCTCGGACCACGACTAACTAGGGTTCACCTTATATTTAATAGGTTTCGTATAAACACGAACTCACTGCATCATCTCACTGAGAAACCAGCAACCGCCAAAGGGCGTGTCTGGCCACAAACACGAGGCAAGTTTGTTTTCTCTTATGAATTTAATAACACAACTACAATTGATCTTGAGTCACTGTTGGCATTTTTAATTGAGTGCACCCTCAATTCTAGCTGTTTGATTCACAGCTTAAACTCTCTGTATTTTTCCAGAAAACGCATGGTATTCCGCGACCCCATGCGGCATTAACTGCCAATCATCATCTGTGCTTACCTTCTTTCTATGAACTGTAAGAATAAATTGCTCTATTGGGCTAAGGTAGGGAAATCACAATGCAGGGACTTGTAACTTACAATTATTTTCATATCTCATTATTCTTCATAGTGTTGACCAAGTCCTGGTCCTGAGGAGAACCCTGAAATTGAATAGGGTTCTGAAACGCGTCGACTCCATCCAGCTAGCAGTAACTACCACTAATTCACGGAATAATACTGTGTACAAACAGGGCAATTAGCCTGGTGTAACTATAGTGTTGTTCAGCTGTATATGGCAGGCTGTACTTTTGAAAAATATAAACAATTTGCACCGCCATTGTTTTCTTTTGTCAAAATAAGGACTGGTCTATTGTGTTTTGTCATATTATGTTATTTTTTAAGTATTTGTTAGTTTTGATGTATTCGTTAAATGTCTAAAATGTTGTGATTATTGTTTTGTTGAATTGTAGCACTTATTGTTCTTCTCTAAGACATGAATTAAATGTTCATCGTGTTTGTTCTAAAAATAAATGAACAAAGAAAAGGTGTAATGAAAACACCATAACTACTTTAGATTCCAAGGTGGTTATTCATGAATGCATTAACTATAAACGCACGTCCAACCACTTTTCTTGTTCCTATTATTATTGCGGCCTAGTTTGGACGTAGATATAGGCCCAACCCCTCGCTGTTTAATAACTTTTAGAAGGCAAGCATTTTATTGTCCTAACCATTTGGTGCCCTCTGCCAGTGTCTTGGCTCACATGACCCTGTTGCTAGGCTTTGAATATTCCTCCCAGACAGTGAGACAATAGGGCTTAGGTGTGGGTAGGATGGGCCATCCTGACAGGATTGGTGGGGGTGGAGCTGTTCCCTGTTCCACTTGCACTTCAATTCGGGCTGCCTTCAGCACACACAAAGTTATCTAGCACCAGGCTTTTGCCACCCTAGACTTCTTGGAACCTTGACAGGGGAAGGGAGGAACTTTCCAAAGCCAGGGTAGCCGAAACGTTTCCCCCACTTGAAAGGCTGGCACCAGGAATAAATATTGGACATTCAGGCCAACTCTTCATTTTGCTCCTGGACTTGTAGAGGACACCAGAAAGACTGCCTGTATTTTAGAGGTCTGCCCGCCTGCTTGTGTACCCCAGAGGACTGCCCTGCTGCTCCCAGAGGGCTGCCCTGCTGTTTGAGGCCTGCCTTGCTGCCTGAACCCAGGACTACCAGAGTGAATCCAAGGGCTAATTGGCTGGCCTCGTGTGTGAGCTAAAGGCACATAACAATCTCCAGTGACCTTCAGCACTGCACCTGCTGGAGTGAGCCCTAAAACCTGAAGTGGCGCCCAACCCGTCCTGGACTCTTGGAAGTGGTGCTCAAGGTGTTCCCCCTGCCCAAAACTGAAATCCTGGACTTAGAAAATGTTCATTAAAAAATCCCAGGAGAACCAACAGGAGACCAGAACCTACCTGCCAGATGATCTGCCTAAGGTGCATCGCCAGTTGTCCTGACTACGTAGTAGCTCCCGCTACATTCTTCTTCACAGCAGAAAATCCTGTTCAGCGGGTCCTGCGAGCAAAGTTATCCGGCCTCGTGGCACCCTCTTCGGCTACCACTTGCAGATTCATCCTGCTGGAGGTTTACCACTTCCAAAAAGTTGTCTAAGTCCGAAGGTAAAAAATCGTCACCAGCTTGATGGCAACAGGCTCCCCATTGACGATGATGATCTCCTCGGGCTGAGAATCCAGCTTATCCCACTCTGAGCTTTTTCCTGCCATTGTCAATGGCTTCACCAAGACTGCATTCAGTGCTCCTCCAGAACAGCCTGATTCTTTCCCCATCAGAACTCTACCTTCTCCTGGAATTTTTCACTTAATTTCTTCAATGTCCAAAGGTATGCCAAGACCGGGCCCAATCAACCTCATGTGTCCGAACCAGAATCAAGTTCAAGACCTCACAGCTCCCTCCCTCCCAGACGTGCGAATGGGCCCGGGTAGCATCCCGGGCCCATTCGCACGTCCGGGAGGGAGCTGAAAGTTCTTGAACTTCAGATTTGACACATAACTGCGAGGGACCTTGTGACCCACAGTTCTAATATGGATTATCGTGCGTGCAATTTGGGGCCAAATTTGCCATGAATATAGAGCTCTGCTGAGCCCACTCCCCCTGACTATACAGCCTGACTCTCCGTGCTGTTGGCGAGATTAGGTGCTCTTCTCAGACAGTCCTGATGAAGACCCCATCCTAAGTATTGAATCACCTTGACTTTTCAAGGGGTCGAAACGTAGACTACACCCATCCATTACACAAGCCCAGACGACTGAAATTGAGTATTAGTGTCTTCCAAGGCTTTGTGTTTTTACTGGAACAGTTGACCTGAGATAGGCCAGAAAGGTCTCACTATGTGAATTTGATGTATCTATGTCACACTACCTCTCCCTTGTCAGTTACCCTCACTTACTCACTTTGACCCAGAACACTCCCACCTTCCTTCCCCAACACCAGACCACCTTCGTTACAAGTTGATGATTTCAGATGTAAGAGCAACTGCGTTGCCAAATTAATGTGAGTAATGCTTTGAAACTAAATTGCATTCACCACAGATCATACTAATGCTTTGAAAATAAATTGCATTTATTGCAGATTGTGCAAAATTAGTGTCATGAATGCTATAATTTCTTTTGTTTTGTTTTATGTTTGCTACTGTGACCAATTGTTTATTGTACTGCAATTTTGACCCGGGTCTGGTAGCATTTCGGGTAACCCCATTAATACGTAACACGCAGTATAGGCACAGCCACATTCCAAATATGTGGCTATGCCCTTTTCCTCATTGACAAAAATTACCATTGACTCCTGTCGCTGTTCGAACATTCTGCATCTTTCAAAACCATCAACCTTTCAGCATTGATTCTCAAACTGAAAACTCTCATGAGCTTCACTGGCACAAGCTTATAATGGTCTCACTTGGGCTTTATTGTCACAATTCTATAAGGGTTAAAATCATACCTCACCAACCATCAGCAACTTGTTCAGATTGGAACTACCAGATCTCAACATTCACTTCATCACTTGTGGAGTCCCACAGGACTCCATCTCATCACACATCATTTTCAACCTTTATATGGAACCCTGGGAGCCATCCTTGTAGACAGTAAAATCAAGATCCACCTGAATGCTGATGACCACAACTCTAGAAATCTCCTCAAACAATGACATACAGAGAGTCAAAACCTGCCTTGAAAGCATCCAAACCGGGATGTCAACAAACTATCTGATACTAAAACCTATGAAGACAGAATTCCTCACGTTTGCTAACAATGTCAAACATTCTCTGATTCAGTCTTGGCTCTCTGACTAAAACCTAATAGTCTTCACATCCCAACTGACAGAACAGGCCAAATCCCTCAGATTCTCTTTTGACTTGAACCTCTCGCTCAAAGAACACATCACCAACAAGATAAAAACAGCTAGTTCCATCTCTTTATCCTGAAAAATCTGAAACATTTTCTCCCAGAAGAAGCCTTCAGAATGACAGTTCAAGCCCTTGTCCTAAATGGAGGCAATGCTCTGTTTCACAGCATCCCTGAAACCACCTGTGGTGATGTCATGGTACTAAGCCACTGGCGAGGCATGGAATGTAGTGACATCCAACACTGTGTGAGGTATGTGTGTTCCGTACCTATCCCTGGCAGTTGCTTTGTGTGCCCCTTAACTACCAGACTATCCCTGTGTCTCCTTAATAAATACTTTATTGCTCATACTTGAAGATTGTGGAGAGCATCATTACAATGGTAACAGAGGAAAACTAAAGCTCTTCTGAGAAACGTTACAGTGAGTACAACGGAGCATTTTATTGACAATTACCAGCATCCGGCTTAAACTTCTGGCTACATTTTTTAGGCTTGGATACTGAAGTTCAGTGGGGGCACAGAAACGTTTTGGGAGCGTGATAGCATTGGCTGATCTGTTATCGCATGTGTTTGGGCAACCATGGATTTTGAATGTTTAAAGGAGAAAAGATGTTGCTGAGTTTCCATTCCAAGGACGTGTTTGGTGTTTTTAAGAAAAGCATTGTAAAGAGGAAGAGCTAAAGGGAAAAAGGGGAAAGTAATTTTCACACGGCAATTGAAGCCTGCATGCTAATAATACACGCACACAGTGGCTTTATTTAAATTGCGGCCGTACTTGACATCAGTATTTGCATGCTGTTCTTTAGGCTGCATTTGTCAGCAGGGTTTGCGCGCTGCTTCTCGAGCCACATTCTACAATTACCTGAGCGCGAAAGCAATGCACAGCAGGGTTTGCACGCTGCTTCTCAAGCCGCATTCCGCAATTTCCTCAGGGCGAGTCCAGCATGCCTAGCAACCTCTTCAGCTCAGCGGCACCTGAAAGGATCTACAAAATTTTCTGCTTGTTTCAAGTGAAAAGAGGCTGCAGCGCTTCTTTTCATCATCAGTCTGGCCACATCTGAAAGCAAAGTAGGACTTAAAAAAGAAAATAATCGCTGAAATAAATATAGGACAAAAACGTTCCTTCTGCTCACAGAGGAAGCTTGCTTTACACTGCCACCTTCTGGTTATGTGCTAATGCTGAGTGATGGATGATCTGAAGCCTTGTTTTATTCTACACAGTGATTGGCACACTATTCTGTGTTGATTTAATGGTGTTTTCTTGATAACTATACCTGCACTGATTAGCACATACTCACCATAACTTCTTAAAAATTTTTTTACATTTCATTTGTTGTTCTTTTGTGGTTGTGAGTGCTAACCATATTTCTTTTTACAGGTATTTATAATGGTGCTGTTTAATTTTGATATTTGCATCTTCAGTGATGTGCACACTTCATTTCATAAGTGCAGATAATTTTGATTTAGTAACAAGTATTCAATATGCAGAATGTTTCTCCTCCAGAACCATTTCTTCAGGAACCTGGGCATCCACCACTTGAATGGAAATTGTGATTGAGGTCTTTTAGAGCATATTTAGGAGCTATTGATGGTCAGAGGTTCAGACCTGAATGGCAAAATAGCTTCATGTATTATTATTGGGGGTTGAAGGGCAGAATGTTTTTAATCAATTACCAGCATACGAACCCCCAGAAGGTGAAGCTCCAGATGAGTTTGAAATAGCAATAGCCCAGTTAGACAAATATTTTACCAGGGCTAAGAACATTGTGTCACATAGGTATAAATTCTTTACAAGGATACAAAAATCTATGGAAAGCATAGACACTTTCATTACAGCTCGAAACACTTTGGCTGCAAATTGTGAGTTTGAAAACTTCACTTCGCAATTAATAAGAGATCAACTGGTTGCTAGGTGTCATAGCAAAAGAATCCAAGAAAGATTATTAACCTGTAAGGATCCATCATTAGACAAAGATGTTGACATTGCAAAAAACATTGAATACTCATTGGAAGATGCAAAGCAGTTAGAAGTGTCCTTATCTAATGCTACTATATCAGGAGTAGTAGCTAATAAGGTGCTCTCAGATAAGGTTAGTGATATCAAGAAACAGAATTTTACAAGTGGGGGGAAATCCTTTAGTCAAAACAAAACTTTCAACCAAAGAATCAGCTGCTACAGATGTGATTCTACTTCAAATGTATCATCTTTCAAAAATCGCCCTGCCATTATTCAACAATGTGGACAATGTGGAAAGATGGGGCATTTTTTACGAGTGTGTAGGGAAGTAAAAAGAAAAAGCATTAGATGTGTGTTAAATGAAAGTGAGGATCATGACTATGGTATAGATAAAAGCAACATGGAATATGTCTAGTAGTTAAAGACGCCAAGGATCAAATTAGTAAAGTGAGTGTCGATCCTGACATTGTTGTTTTAATTGAGGAAGTTAAAATCAAATTTTTGGTGGACATATGTGCATGCATTACCATTGTTTCGCAAGACAACTGCTTTGAGTTCTGGGAGAAAAAAGAGTTGCACCCTCCTGATGTTTTTACAGCCGCCTTTGAAGGGAGCAAAATAGATTTACTTGGATATTTTTGGGCTTCCATTGGAGTTTTGGGGGAAGTTATTTAGGGTAAGATGTATGTAGCAAAAATTAAATTAATGTTCTTGGTTGGGTGCACAAAGCAGAGTTCCTTTTAACCATAAAGCCTCGTTGGGACTAACTTGTTTTCATAGACAGAAGAGATGTCAGTTCACTTGTAAGTACTGATAGTCTAAAGGAGAACTGGGAACAGAAATTTTAAAAGGTTTTTCATGACCGTCTAGGTAGAATTGCAGATTTCAGGCACACCATTAGAGTAAAGCTAAATGCAAAGCCCATTAAGCACAAATTGTGCAATGTCCCGCTCAGTATTAAGACACACTTGACGAAAGTATTGAACAATTTATGTGAACAGGGCATAATTTAGAAGGTAGAAGCAAAACTATGGCTTACTCCTATAGTTCTATGGAAGAAAAAAACTGAGGACTTAAGAATGTGTGTTGACTTAAGAAGTGTGAATGAATGCAGTCATCTGGATTGATAATTTTCCACTTCCAAGAATTGAGGATTTGATCACCAAAATGGGGTGTTCTAGTTGGTTTACTAAATTAGATATTAAAGCTGCCTATCAGGTAGAATTGGATGTCGATTCAAGTCATCTTACAGCATTCTTTACTCCTGATGGAGTTTTTCAATTTTTTAGATTACCATTCAGGTTAGCTTCGGCGACAGTCGTTTTTCAACGATTAATGTCGGAAATGTTCCAGAATAACCCAGATGTAGTGGTATTTCAGGATGACATTCTCATTTTTTCCAAAAGAGTGAAGCAGAACATGATCAGGTTCTCAATGAGGTTTTCAGCATCCTAGAAAGAAGCGGAGTAACATTATGGAAGGACAAGTTTATTTTGAAGAGTAGGGAAATAGAATATTTAAGACACATTGTTTCTGAACAAGGTGTCAAACCAAGGCCTGGTTTGGTTAGGAGCATTGCAGAGGCTCCAGTTCTGAAAAATAGAGAACAGCTATTGTCCTTCTTAGGCATGTGTGAATTCTAAGCCACATGTTTGAGAGATATCGCAAAAGCTACTGAGTGTTTTAGAGCACTTTTAAAGAAAGGAGCAGCTTTTAAGTGGTCTAATGAATGTGGAGAGGCATTTCAGAATATAAAAGAGAATATTGTCAAAGCTCCAGTTTTGCAGCCATTTGTTGAAGGGAGGCAAACAGTTGTAACGGTGGACGCTTGTGAGTATGGCTTAGGGGCTGTATTATCTCAAAGTGAAGGAAAATGTGACAACACCATAGGATTTGCTTCAAGAACATTGCGTCCTGTGGAGCGTAAATATTCTGTTATTGAAAAAGAACTTCTGGCGTGTGAAGTGTGGAAAAATTCAAGCAATATCTGTGGGGCAGGCCATGTGTGTTGAAAATGGATCACTTGCCATTGGTTGACATTTTGTCAGGAAAGTAAGTGAAACAGCTCATATAGCACGATTGTCTGCCAAACTCTTGGAGTATACGTTTACAATATAATAAATTCCGGGTGGGGGAGAAGTGTACGGCAGATTTTCTGTCAAGATTATCTACTGAAGATGATGAAGAGCAAGATTGGGAAATGAAAATTGAGGAATGTTTTGTTGCTTGCATTACTGATAGCAACATGTGTATTGAAAAAAAGGAATGGATAAATGCAGTAGACAATGACTGCATTCTCAAAGAAGTAATGTCTTTGATTAGGAAGGGGTGGCCTAAAGAAAAAACATCTGCGGTGAAGCGAAGATGGCGCTAGTGTGAGCTCTTTCCATCCAGCCGCCATGCTGTGCCGGACATCGATAGTCAACTGCTCTTACCTGACCCCGTGATGCTGGTTTTCAGATCGTGCAGAGCGAGGTATCGGATGCCGTGCAGGAGGACGCATGAAGCTCGAGCGGCGGTTCGTTCTACTGCCTGGTTTGCGGGAGATGAGCCAGAAGCCACAGGTTGCCTAGCAGTGTTTGTCCTGATTGGAACGCCTCGGGACCCAGACACCTGTTTTCTGGGCCGTTTGGCTTCTGCTGTGTTGAAAGCAGTGTCCCAGCGCAACATCAGGCAAATGTCGACCCGGGGAGCAAGGAGCGTTAAAGTGAAAGCAGCTCTGGCCAGCGCGGCTCAAGGAGACGCCGAGAGGACAGATACTCTTCCCAAAGGTAAATGGGAAACTGGTGGTCTGAAAAAGACGGCGGGGAGACTCGGGGTGGAGGAAGCATGAAGGAGGGTGCTGGTGCAGATTCTGGTCTTATTATTATTATTGCATTTGTAAAGCGCTACGGCTACCTCCGACGGAGGTGTCCCGGCACTGACAGCGATTGCGGGGTGGTAGTACCTAGTGGGAGAGGCTATAAGGTAGGTTAAAAAGCCAGGTTTTAAGAGTCTTTCTAAATAAAGGTTCTGAGTTAGCCTTTCGAATGTGCTCCGGCATGGAGTTCCAGAGAGAGGTGGTATTAAAAGCAAATGAGCGACCGCCTAATCTAGCTTTTTTGAAGCGTGGAATAGCTAGCAGTCTCTGGTGATTTGATCTCAGAGTCCTATTTTGGATATATTTGGGTAGTCTGAGTTTTAAGTATTTGGGGCCAGTGTCTCTGGTAGACCTATAGGCAAGAGTCAGAGCCTTAAACTGGATCCTCTTTTTTACAGGCAGCCAGTGTAGGCTGCGCAGATGTGTTGAGATATGATGGCGGAGTGGTACGTTCCTGATGAGCCTGGCGGCCGCATTTTGAATAATCTGCAGCTTTCTGATGAGGTAATCTGGGAGACCCAAGTATAGACTGTTGGTATATTCTAAATGTGAAGTGATCAGTGCGTGAACTACCGTTTTCCTACAGTCCATTGGTAGGAGATGTAGGAACCTCCTTAGGGTTTTCAGCTTCCAGAAGCATGAGGACGAGACTTGGCATATCTGGGCTTTCCCTGAGAGTGTGGAATCAAATTTGAACCCTAAATTTCTCGCAGACGGGACTGGCAGAGGAGGAGGATTAAGTTCAGTAGGCCACCAGAGTTCTGCTTTTGGTGGTGATGGCTGGTTAAAAAACAGGACTTCTGTTTTGTCCGTATTTAATTTTAAACAGTTGTCTGTCATCCAGGATGAGATGTTAATCAGACACTGTTTGAAGTTGGTGAAAGCTGCCTCAGAGTGATCCCTAAAAGAGAACACCAGCTGGGTGTCGTCAGCGTATGAAACCACCTTGATACCATGTTGCTCGACGATTGAGGCAAGTGGGGCAAGATAAATATTGAAGAGGGTTGGGCTCAGGGCCGAGCCCTGAGGGACTCCACAAACCAGCGGGCGAGCGGAGGAGACATAAGGGCGTAGAAGGATTTTCTGGGTTTGGCCCTCGAGAAAGGAGCGAAACCAAGTTAGAACGGTACCCCCCACGCCCATCTGCTCAAGCCTCTCCAGAAGGATCAGGTGTGAGACAGTGTCAAATGCTGCGGACAAGTCCAGCAGCACTAACATTGCGTGATTACCATGATCTAAGGTTTCTCGTATCGTTTCTGCTACTTCCAGTAGAGCTGTCTCTGTGCTGTAGCCTGACCTGAATCCTGATTGGGAGTCGTGTAAGAGGTTGTTGGATTCTAGGTATGCTGAGAGTTGTTTCTGCACTTTCTTCTCCAAAATATTGGCCGGTGCTGGCAAGAGGGATATTGGCCTGAAATTCTTTAATTCAGACGGGTCAGCATCTACTTTTTTTAAGAAAGGGCTGTACTAATGCAATTTTCCAGATAGATGGATAGGTGCCTGGGTATAAGGAAGCATTCCAGATCTGGTTTAGTGAGGGGTTCAGTAGCGGTGCGAGAACAGTAAAAAACTTAGCTGGACACAGATCAATCGGGGATCCAGATTTGATTTTAACAAGTTGTTTAAGAGAGGCTTCAGGGCTGAACCAATGAAATTCACTCCAGGTGTCTGAGCAGTGGAGTTTAGGTGGGGGCGGGGTAGGGGTTTTAGTTGGAATAAATGCAGAGTATATTGCCTGGATTTTATCCTGAAAGAAGCCGGAGAGGTCCTCACACAAGGCGGCAGAAGGTGCTATGGTGCATTTCAAGGCCTCTGGCTTGATAAAACCTTGGAAAATCCTAAATACTTCTTTGGTAGAATTATCAGAGGCTATAATTTGGTCAGCCAGAAAGCCCCTAATAGTCTGACATTTGAGCTTTTTAAATTGTTTTAATGCTGCTCTGTAAGCGCTCTTAGTCTCAGTGTCATATGTTTTCCGCCATGTCCGTTCCAACTTTTTACAGAGACTTTTCTCCTTGCGGAGTTCATCTGTAAACCAGGGGGCGGATGGTTTGGTCCTAGTCATTTTCGTATTTTTAATCGGGGTGGTAACTAGGGGTGGGCAGAATTTGCATAGTCGCGCTAGGCAAAGCTCCGCGAAACGGTAAAAAATCTCTGCGAGCACGCAAAAGTTCCACGAACACACGGAATTTCTTGTTCCGCCCGTTCGCGATGCTTTTTTCCTGTTCGCGAACGCTGTTTGCGTGCTCGGGGAGAAATATCTCGCGAACACGCATTTTGAAAGCGCGAACAAGCAAAAAATTCCACAAAGCAGCGGATCGCGGAATTTTTGGTAATTCCACATTCTCCGTGGAACACGAAATTACCCAAATTCCGCAAATTCCGCAAGCGGAACGGAATTTACCGCCCAGGCCTAGTGGTAACCAAGTCATTGAAAGAAGAAGCATCACAGCTGGGCTCCCTAGTGAGCAGCAGAGGGGTGTTTGAAAGTACTGGTCTCATAGGTTCCAGTGAGACTTTCCTCCAGTTCCTTTTTTCTACATATTTGGCTTTCACTGGGGCTCTGTGGCTTGGACCAGTGAAAGTGAATGGTATTAGGCTGTGATCTGACCAAGTGAGGGAGATAGGATCCGCCACATTTAAAGTAGGGACATTGGTAAAGATCAGGGCAAGTATATGGCCGGCTTTGTGAGTGGGAAGAGCAACCATTTGGGTAAGGTTTAATCCCTTTAAGGAGCCGGACAGCTGAGAGGCTAGGGGACAGTTATCATTGTTCATGTGGACATTAAAGTATCCCAGGACAATAAACTTTGCGTGTCTCAGTGAAAGATCGGCGATCAAATCGCAAATCTCCAACAGCTCAGACGGCTCAGAGTCCGGAGGCCTGTAGACCAGCAGTCCTACCAAAGCAAAGGTGGAGGAGATTTTAATACTAAAGGACATTGCTTCAATTCGTCTGGTCCGATCAATTCTCTTAAATGAGATCTCACAGTGGTCTCTTAGGATCACGGCAAGCCCACCCCCCATTCTGCTGCCTGTCCGGTTAACTGTGATTATTCTATAGCCTTCTGGAATGGCCAGCAGTATATCAGGGTTGGAGCTTTCCCTCAACCATGTTTCAGTGAGAAACATAAGGTCAAGCGTTTTTGATTCAAGTATTAGCCAGAAGTCATCTCTATGTTTGGGGAGAGATCGACAGTTGATTAGACACGCATTGATGAAGGGCCCATCAGCTTGTGCGTGTGCTTTGAATGACGTTTCCGTACTAATGCCCTTATGTCTGTGTCCTTGGGTCTGTCCTTTACTAAGGGAAAAGGAGCATGCCTTACAACACCACTCTTGGCCATCTCCACCTATTTTAAGAGTACTTGGATCAAGGCTTGCTGTCAAGGTGCAGCCTCCCATGCACAGCTCAAGCAGTTGATGCCTGGACCGGACAGTTCTTATTGTACGGTCCGGGCGGGCAGCGTGGCTGGCGCTGGATGCATGCCGGACGCGGACGGGCGCAGACGGGCTTGCCTTTGGCACGCCAGTGGCGCGCCCGCTATGCGCGTCCGCTGTTCCATCTGTTTTAAATGGGCAGCGCGCATTAGAAAAGCTCCGCCCACTATGGCGTCAGAGTGCAGCTGAGCTGCGTGTTGCTGCCAACCCTGCCCTCCACACAATCGGCAGCTTGCCGCGGTGTACCGGAGGGAGTGGCAGGTCAGAGAGTTCAAATTGTGCAAAGTGCAAAACAGATTAAAAGATTTTAAAAAGCACGTAGTTTTACAATAAAAGCTTTTTAGCTCCCAAGAGATTCCCCACTATCGGTGGCCGCGCAAGCAGTCCTACCGTGAATCTCTGCGCATCCGCTGTCCCATCCGCTTTAAATGGGCAGCGCGCGTTAAAAAAGCTCCACCCACTATGGCGTTAGAGTGCAGCTGAGCTGCGTGTTGCTGCCAACCCCGCCCTCCACACAATCAGCAGCCTGCCGCGGTGGACCGGAGCGAGTGGCAGGTCAGAGAGTTCAAATTGTGCAAAGTGCAAAACAGATTAAAAGATTTTAAAAAGCACGTAGTTTTACAATAAAAGCTTTTGAGCCCCCAAGAGATTCCCCACTATCGGTAGCCGCGCAAGCAGTCCTACCATGAATCGCTGCGCGTCCGCTGTCCCATCCGCTTTAAATGGGCAGCGCGCGTTAAAAAAGCTCCACCCACTATGGCGTCAGCGTGCAGCTGAGCTGCGTGTTGCTGCCAACCCCTTCCTCCACACAATCGGCAGCCTGCCGCGGTGGACCGGAGCGAGTGGCAGGTCAGAGAGTTCAAATTGTACAAAGTGCAAAACAGATTAAAAGATTTTTAAAAGCATGTAGTTTTACAATAAAAGCTTTTGAGCCCCCAAGAGATTCCCCACTATCGGTAGCCGCGCAAGCAGACCTACCGTGAATCGCTGCGCATTCGCTGTCCTATCCACTTTAAATGGGCAGCGCGCGTTAGAAAAGCTCCGCCACTATGGTGTCAGAGTGCAGCTGAGCTGCGTGTTGCTGCCAACCCCGCCCTCCACACAATCGGCAGCCTGCCGCGGTAGACCGGAGCGAGTGGCAGGTCAGAGAGTTCAAATTGTGCAAAGTGCAAAACAGATTAAAAGATTTTAAAAAGCACTTAGTTTTACAATAAAAGCTTTTGAGCCCCCAAGAGATTCCCCACTATCGGTAGCCGCGCAAGCAGTCCTACCGTGAATCTTCTGCCCTCAATAACTAAACATTTCCCTGCAATTAAGGTGCCAACTCCCCTGACTGCCTTTACAACAGCGACTTTGACAGATGGGAGCTCAGTGCAACCGGGCGATCCCCAGAAGGCTGCCTGTATGTTTGCTCAATCCGGGGGGGCTGTAACAGCAGGGGTCCAATTCAGCAGCCAGGATAGCTCCAAGAATTTCAGCGAAGACATAGATTCTTCCTTGGCGCTTTCCTTGGAAGCCAATAGCTCTAACGTTGAGCCTAGGCTGGCGATCGCGCCCGCCCCTGGCTCTTCTGATTCTGTCCCAGCGCTTGTGACCGGCCCTGTGGAGGTAGGCTTGGTAGACAAACTCGGCGCCCAGGCTCCCAAGACTCCCGAAATTATTGGAGAGCGCTTCTATTCAGTCTATGACAGTTCTTTGACAGAGGACGGCGCGATCAGCTCAAGTATTGACAGTTCCTCTAATAATAACGAGTCTGACCCCTCCTTTGATACCGGAACTGTTCAGCGGCAGAAAAAAATGCGCAATAAGGCTAAAAGACGTAGTCATCTCAGATGGGACTATTCAGACTCTCAGTTGCTTTTTTTTCTGGGTGATGAAACAGCCAAAGTTGTGCACTGTGAGAGTGCTGAATCAGTACCGGCATACACGGCAGAACCCTCTTTAACCTCCATATTGACTTCCATAAAACAATTTCAAGACGAGGTTCGCTCCGATAGCCGCCTTGCTAAAGGGGCCACCAAAAAACTGCAAGGAGGAATGGGGAAGCTAAATAAGATATGTACTGACATTGGCGATCGTGTTGCTATGGTGGAAGGCCATACAGAAAATCTGGAAGTTGAAGTAACTACCCTAAAAGAACAGGGCACTTCCCAAGCTCCATGTTTGATTGATGTAATGTCAAAGTTGGAAGAACAGGAAAATCGACAACGTCGAAATAATCTTCGCCTTTTGGGGATTCCGGAAGGGGTAGAGGGGGATGACCCAAGGCGATATATTGTTAAGCTTTTACGAGACACCTTTCCGGATTGTACAAACTGGAACTGGGACCATGAGGTCCAGAAGGCACATCGTTTCCCTTTCAATCGAAAGCTACAACGGGATGGCAGCAGCTTCAGTGATGAAAAACCCAGGCCTTTTTGTTTTTTTTTGGGAACTTTCTCCTTAGACAGTTGGTATATGACCAGGCTTGCCCAAATTCCCAGAAAGGGTCAAACGGAGTGCTGTTTTTTGCAAAGCCTGACTTTTGTCACGTTACAGTGGAGCGGAGGTGGCGTCTTCGCCAGCTTATAGCTCCTTTCTAACAGCAAGGTGCTCAGGTGTTCCTAATGAACCCAGCAAGACTAAAAGTGATCTTAAATGGGTCTTCTCAGATCTTTTTGTCAGAGATTAAAGCTGGAGAATTTTTTTAAGAAATCAAAGGGAAGAAAGGGCTGAGTTAAGCTGTATTACTTTCTCTCTCTTCTGATTAAGGCTAATTTCTTAAAACTCCTCTGTCGCTCTGTTATCTATAGCCTATAATGCCGTAGCCACTGTTTGTCACATGGGAGCAGTGATATAAAGGTACTAGCAGGCTTGCTCAACTAGGGAAGGGCACTATAGGTTGGGATCAAGCTATCTCTCTTTTTTTTTCTTTTTTCTTCTCTCTCTTTTTTTTCACAAGCGTGGCAGTCAAGCCCGGCATGGCCTGGTGGTGGGGTTCACATGAGATGACCATCACTCAGGGTTTCCCTGATTGCTCATTTTGGGGGTGGGGGGGTGGGAAGGGGAGACAACCGTACGGCGGTGGGAGGAATGATGATGTTTTTTATTTTGTAGGTTGTGGCTTATCTGAAACTGGTTTTTGGAGGCATGGTGCAAAGGGGAGGGCAAACAAGGGAAGCGTTTGGATGGAAAGGGGGAAAAAAGAAAAGAAAAAGGGGGTAAATAAGAAAAAGAAGTACGTTGATAAAAATGGAAAAGAAAAAAAAAACTTTCTAAATTTAACTGTTCAAAAGAGAAAAATGAGTTTCAGGCCCGGAATGGTATATGTTATTAATGTTGGGTTAAAGGGGTGGTTTGTTTTTTCTTTCAACATCAAGCTATTGGGAACACGAACGATGTTTAGTCGAGCTCAACTGGCCCAGATTCTGATACGAATATGATGAGCAATCTTAGAATAGTTTCTGTAAACATCTGCGGCCTGAATGACGCTATGAAGAGACAAAAGGTAGCACAGGGGCTACTTTTGTTGGAGGCCGACATTGTCTGCCTCCGAGAAACGCATATTGAGGGAGCGCAGAGACATCTGTTGAACTCGCTGGGGTATAGAGTCATTGGGGGAACTTCCCAAGGCCCGCGTGTGAAAGGAGTAGGGTTTATGGTTCAGAAGAAGCACTGACTGAAAATCTTCCGAGTAAAATCTGACTCCTTAGGGAGATGGGTTATAGCTGAATGCTGTTTACCCCTCAAATCCGCTTTTACTATATGTTCCATTTATGGGAACAATTCGGACGATCCTGGGGTAATAAACTGGCTCACAGGAGAACTGGCTCATTGGCCGCTTCCAATTATTGTTTGTGGCGATCTTAACATCAATCTGCCCAGTAATTGGAGGGCGAGGGGTCAGTGGAACTATAGCGGTCGGAAACCCAAAGTATACCAGGCCATATCAAATTTAATGCATACTCATGGACTTGATGATGCATGGGCCAATCTAAAACCTAACCAAGATGGTTTCACCTATTTTTCAGCCCCTCATCTATCTCTTGCAAGGCTGGATTATTTTCTGATCTCCTCCTCACTGACGCGTGATTGCTCTATTGACACTGCTCCGCGATTTATGTCGGATCACAATCCACTTATACTAAACATCGAGGGGCTGGGTTCTAGAGGAGAAGTTTCGAACTGGAGCTTTGAAAAGGCGCTGCTGTATGACGAAGGATATAGATCATACATGCGGGGCTGGATTCAAGAGTTCCTTGAGTTTAATATTGGGACGGTCTCAACTACGATGGTGTGGGACACCCTAAAAGCAGGTATCCGTGGAGAGTCGCTGTGGTTTTCCATTAGGAAAAACAAGAAAGAGAAGATGCAGGTCTTAGACTTACAAGATAAAATGAAAAAAGCAGAGGAGAAATTAATGCAGGCAGTTCAGCTGGAGGCTGAAATTGAAGTTGCACAGATGGATCTAGTAGCTGTCAAGGCCGAAATTGGGTCTATTTTTTCAGAAAGAACGGCCGCAAAATGGGCGTCGGCCCTCGAGAAAATATATGAGTGTAGTGAACTCATAGGTCACCAGCTGGCCATTAGGACCAGACAACAGGTTTCCATCAGCGCAATACTCTCGATTCAAACTGCCACTGGAGAGACGACTGATGACCAGGTTGAGATACAGAAGGCATTTCGAGAGTTCTACAACAACCTCTATACTGAAGAGAATACCTGGTCCTCGGACCTGAGAGATAGATAGATCTCCAAATATCTTGACGATATATCATTATCTCAACTTAGCGCGGAAGATCGTACTCAGTTGGAGAATCCTCCAACTTGGGAAGAACTTGCTACAGCATTGGCAAGTTTGCCGGATGGTAAAGCTGCTGGCATTGACTGTATTCCAGTCGAGTTTTATAAAAGAAATTCCCCTCAAATAAAAGATTTCTTTACAGATCTGGTCATTTCTATTTTTAATGGGGCCTCCCCACCCGTGTCCTGGTCTACAGCGAAGATTGTGATCTTTCTGAAAAAGGATAAGCCACCAGTAGAGATGGGTTCATACAGGCCTATCACTCTTATTAATTGTGATTCCAAGGTATATTCTAAAATGTTTGCATCTAGACTATCCTCTAGGATCGAGCCACTTGTCTCAAAGTGCCTCCATGGGTTATTTCCTAAAAAGAGTACAGTAGAACACATCCGGCGGACCATCACCCTATTTGACGCTGCTCAAGTGTCTGGAGACCCGATTTTATTAATTTTACTCGATGCTGAAAAAGCGTTTGATCGGGTCTCCTGGCAATATCTCTGTGGTGCTATGAGGTGGATGCGTTTCGGACCCAAGGCAATTCAAGCTATTCAAGCTCTTTACCTAGATCCCACAGCCAGAATTTCGATAAATGGGAAACTGACAGAGCCAATTAGAATTTCACGTGGGACGAGGCAGGGCTGTCCTTGCTCTCCATTGCTCTTCGCCATCTATATTGATCCCTTAATTAAGAAAATAGAAATCAATCATGATATCCTGGCTATGAATTGGTTTGGTGCAGAAACCAAGATCATGGCTTATGTCGATGATTTAGCCATCGTGACTCCTGACCCAGAGTCAGCTATTAAAGCTCTGGAACATGAGGCTCAAGAGTTTGGGAAAGTATCCGGCTATGCACTCAATAGGGAAAAAACGCAGATTATCCTAAATGAAAGAATTAATTGGGAGGACAGCAGGGTTGTACACAAAGCCAAATATTTGGGGGTTACCATTGTCACTGATATTGATTCTATTGTAAAAGAAAATCTGACCCCCCTGGCTGCGGAAACAAGGAGGACACTTAGCCGGATTAATAACTTGCACTTGACCATAGTAGGGCTTTGCAACGTTCTGAAAATGGTCTTTTTCCCCAAATTGCTCTATTACTTTACGACTATCCCTCTAGAGTTTAACAAACTAATGCTTAAAAAATTTGAGCAACTCTTTTCCCAATACATTTGGGCCTACTCTCAGCCGAGGAGGGCTTTTAAGCTGCTCTCTTCTCCTCGGGATAGAGGGGGATGGGCGCTCCCCAATTTAAGACTATATTATTGGGCCACGGTACTACAATATTGTACGGAATTGCTACATGAACATCCAGATATGGCTTCCTCGGGACTCCCATCTCCCTTTACTCTATTACTTGGGGAAGAGGCTCGAGGGTGTCTCTGGCGGCAACTTGAATTTGGTTACTATAAGCGGGTCAGATTCAAGACCCTAATGAGTGCATATAGGATATTTTCTAATGTACGCAGACTCTTTGGGCTAGGTAGATTACATTTCTACACTCCCATCAGCAACAATACTAATTTACCAGCTATTTTTGGGAAAACATATCTCCAAAATTGGTATAAGGCAGGAATCTCAAAGCTTGGAGACTTACTTACCTCCAAAGGAGTCCGGCCATTTAGTGACCTTGGATCACAATTTAATCTGAGTAAGAATCAGGCTTTTAACTATATTGCTATAAAGAATTTCCTGTCTCGCAAGGCTGGTGGGTTGGCGGGGTTTGTAAAAATAGATCTTGTCGATAAGTTATGGGGTCCTGTTTTACCTCGTATTGGGTATATTTATTCGGCGTTGAATAGTCGAATGTCTGACGATTTGGCCAAAATAGATAACAAATGGCAACAGAAACTAGATGTCCCTTGTAATACATTTTGTCTCGCTCTAAGCTTCGCTCAGAGTGATTTGTTGTCAGCCAAGTTACAGGCACAATTTTACAAGACTGGTTTCTTTCTATATATCACACCTAGCAGAATAGCTAAATGGGGAACAGGGAAAGGAACGCTCTGCCCTATATGCCCTAGATGCTCGGAGTTTAGTGCAGATTCAGTTCACATGTTCACTACCTGTGTGAAACTAGAACCACTACTTGATAAAATACAACAATTTTTAAGTAGGATTCTATTGCAAGACATCCAGATAACCCCAGCTATTATTTTGTTAGGTGTACAAGATAGGTTTAATAGAAAGAATGGGGGAGCATTAATATTTGTTGCCATGACTATACTTAGGATTTGTATAGCCTCTGCTTGGATAGACCCAAACCCCACTCTATTTTCTCAATAGCGACCTGCAATCTGGAAAAGGCCATCTATGCTAAGAAAGGCATTCGGGCAAGGAAAAAAGGATTAGTGATTTGGGAACCATTAAGTACGTGGCTTAGACAGAAAAATACTTAAGGTTTTCGTAATTTGTATTGTATGTTGAAATGTTAGTTTTTTCTGTGTTATACCTCAACTTTACCTGGGAATGGTTATTTAATAATTTTTCTCTCTTCTCTGTTGTTTCTTCAATTTGCACTACCTCTGCAAAATTTGCACAAAGACTGTATAAAGTTGCCACGTGTCTGCTATATTAAGTCTACTCTCGGCGGAATCAGTATTTACACCTGTGGACTTCAGTTCATTCAACGCCAGTGATTATTGTATAAAGGAGATGTTTTTTTTTTATTTTCTCCCACTGCTGGCAAAATCTATTGTATTTATTTTTGAGGTGTGGGGTGGGGGTGTCTGGGGTGGTAATGAATTTCTCAACTTTGAATTTAATCTTTGTACTACATATATTTAAAAAAAAAAAAAAAAGGAACATGAGACAGTTTGTGATGAGAACACTCACACTTCAGCCAACAAGAGCTACACAAACAAATCAAGTTCAGAGTTCAACAACAAAAATTACTCCACAAATGCTATACGCAGTTATGGGTAGAATGCACATTTAAAGTGAGCAAATGCCATTCTGGATAGCTCAAAAAATAACACAGCTGGAGGCAGTATTTCCACACACAAGCCCTCAAGAAAATCACAGAATGCTAACAATCTGCTTGCCAATGGGTATAGCTCCCAAGATAGAGGATTGTACCACTTAGGGTACATTTTTCGCTGCCATATATACCAGAACTCATGGTATCCCGTCATTAGCAGTAATACCAGACGTATTAAGACAAATACAAACTGAGTATGGAGCAGAACCTGCTCTGAACTTAAGGATGAAATAATTAGGTAATTTTGCCCAGGTATCCGCTATAATATTAGCAAATATAAAAGGGAGGCAGCAGCTGTGGCAATACCCCAACACCTGAGGGATTTCACTCCTTTACAACAGGAATGTGAATTACCTAAAATTATCACAGACACCTATGCTGAATTAGTCAGAGATAGTTTGGGAGCTAGAGCAACAAAACCTCAACTCATGGGTGGTCCTGAGAAAGATAACACAAAGCAAGCACCTGATTCTTCTAAGAAGAAATGGGATAATAACAATAAAAACAAAAAGATTCGAGAAAATAAATCTCTATCTAGGAGTGGGTCTCCTCAGCAGGAGAACTCCTAAAGGAGATACAATCTCAGGAATAGAGATAACATTAAAAAAACCTGACAGGTTTCAGGATACTGATATACGTTCCTCTCATTCCTTTCAGGGTTCACCAAGAAACTCCAAGAGAGAAGGATGGTCAGAACACAGACAAGAAGAGCATACGAAGTCCAGAGAAAAGCCATGCGCTTCAAGCTACAGTTCTAAAAAAGAAGACAAACCACACTCTAAACCTAAATTTAAAAAGAAGAAGGTAGCAGTTCTCAAAGTTAGACATGCCCAGAATTCTGAGGTGTCAACTACTGAACGGGGAATGGGCTCTGACGATGCTAGACAGCGCAGCAGAAGTAAAAATAGCTCGCCAGAACCTGATGGAATATCTGGTGACAGCGGAATTGAATGAGCACATCATGGTGGAAACACCTGATGCGAGGGTAAGTGTCCCACATAGGTTACATGAGATAACACTCCAAATGGAAGGGGACAAACCCAGAAAAGTTAAAGGTCTCTTTTGGGAGAACTTGACTTATGGCTATGACATACTTTTAGCTGAACAAGATTGGCCGCCTGAAATTGTTATGGATTGCCCAAAGGGAGAAATGGTAATTTCACCATCCTTTTCCGACCACGTTCCAATCTACTTAAAACCCACATATGCGCTGAGTGGGCAGTAGACCTTGCTCCAGCACTTTATCGCAACCATGTTGGGTGGGATGCTGATTCACCTCACCATATAATCCCAGTAAAAACTAGTCCAACTCCCCAGAGACAGTACCCAATAAAACAAGAAGCAAAAAAACAGGTCAGGGTGAACTTAGATCAACTTCAATACCAAGGTGTAATTAAAACTTGCACCTCTCCAATGAATAATCCTTTATTTCCTGTAATGAAACCCGACAATTCATATTTTCTAGTTTTAGACTACAGACATCTGAACCAATGCACAAAAACATTTGTAGTACAGAATGTACACAGTGCCGCATTGATGAATAACATTGTGCGGAAATAATTCAAAACATCCCTAGATATCTCAAATGAATTCTTCTGCCAAAATATAGCGCCTGAAAGCAGGTACTTAACAGCATTCTCAGCGCTAGGTTCCCAGAGTCAATTTTGCCGACTCCCCCAAGGATATAAGAATAGCCCCGGGTTGTTCAGCGCTAAGGTAACAGAATTACTTAAGAATTTGGATGAAGAGACATTGTCCTATGTGGATGATATTTATCTGATGGATGATGATTTACAGGATCACTTGACCAGGGTGAGCACCATAATTTTGCGATTTGCCTCAGAGTGCTTCAAATTCAACTTTAAAAAATAAAAAATAGCCCACCTCAATGTCCTATTTTTAGGATACGGTCTATCAAGTGAAGGAAAAAGCCTGGCAGCTAACTTTTTAGAAAGTGTGCGCTGCTCCAACCTCCTAAATGTTTGAAGAACTTACAATCCATATTGGGATTTTTAAACTTTTGCAGAACATGCATTTTGGATTACGCAGACAGAGTAAAACCTTTCTATGATTTAATAAGACCTGATTTCTCAGTTAGGCATTGGACACAGGAACACACAGAAACACACAGATATCCTTCATTCCCTACAAGCTGACATGATAGCTTCAAAACACTTGCAGACACACGTAAACGTACGCAATCTTGTGATCCGCGTTATAGAGGGTCAATCTGAGTACACTTACCTAACCTTCAATGAAGGTGAAACAGTACCCAAAGCTTACAAATCACATTTGTACACAAACGCTGAAATGCACTTTGCTTCTACAGAGAAAATACTGACAGCAGTACAGACTGCTGTAGTGAGAGAAAGAGCACTTGCTCAGGGGAAACGAATAATTGTCATGACTCCAGTACCCGCCTTGGAGGCTGCTACAAAGGCAAGCGTTTCGAATACGAAAGCCTTACATCCAGGATGGATACAATGGGCTAATTCTCTCACTGCAATGGATGTAGAATATAGATATGATCCAAGACTAAAAACACAAGTATTCCTGCAATATGAACAAGAATATCCTCTCCCAAATGAAATAATGCCTCTAGATCAGTTTGAATACATTATTTACACTGACGGATCTGCTCCGGCCATAGGAAGTAAACAGCAATACAGCGCTGCTTGTGCGATTGTAAAAGGTCGTATGCAGGATGGCAAGTTCCATCCCAGCAATACGAAGACACAGTCTCTAGGAGACTGCACAGCTCAGCTGGCAGAATTAAAAGCCCTATTACTGGCACTAATAAATACGGATCGAGAATTCCCCACACTCATAGTGTGTGATTCATTTTATTGTGTCCAGTCATACAACGAATATCTTCCCTACTGGGGTCAGAATGGATTTAAAGACTCAAAAGGCGGCACAATTAAGCATAAAATGCTATGGGAACAGGTAGCTGAGTTGAAAAATTAACTACCAAGAGCTCACGGGATACACACGCTGAGTCATCAACGTGATGGCGTTCAAGTTGAAGGGAATTCATTGGCTGATGAAGCCGCGAAGGGGGCAGTACGTACTGCTTCCATAGCTGCAATCACTTGTTCAAAAACGAGAATAGACGGACGGATAATGGTAGCTGTCATTGCTTAACGCAAAAACAGCACAGCCTTACCGAAAGGTTTTCCACTCAAATACTCCTACAAGTTAGATGCAAATAATATTCCGTATGCTCAGATTCTTGGACTGGGGGATAGAGTAATACCAAACATGGCTCGCAGATTGGGTTTAATACTAGCTGCACACGAGGGTCTAGGTTCTGCACATGCAGGGATTACTGCAACAGTTTCAATATCGAAACAGCGCTATTGGTGGCCTGGTTTAACAAAACAGACGAATAATTTTGTCTTAAAATGCAACATCTGTCAGCAGATGAAGGGTTCCACCGTGGCGCGTCCAGCGCAGACACCTTTACTAATATCCGATAGACCACTAGCGTGTGTCTATCTGGACCACTGTGGCCCGCTACATTCGGATGGGGCTTACAAGTATATCTTGGTGGCAGTGGATTCATGCTCAAGATTCCTATGGGTATGGCCTCAGTGCTCGGCTGACGCTCGAACTGTTATAAAAGATTTGCGAGACTTTATAGGGACATACGCAGTTGGCACATTACATTCTGACCGTGGCCCCGTGTTTAGCTCTCGGGCTTACAAGGAATCCATGGAAGGTTTGGGTGTAGCATTGCAGTACTCCTCTCCATACCATCCAGAGGGAAATTCGGTTGTGGAAAGGAAAATCGGGACTTAAATCAGTCTTTAACAGCAAGAGTATTAGGTTCGGGTGGTAGTTAGGTCAATCACCTATATGGGGTACATCGTGCGCTCAACAATATGCTAAGAAGTTCTCTAGGGGGTGTACTTCTTATGAAGTCCTATTTGGGACAAGAATGTGGGTACCTGATCTCGATTGTGAAGGCACAGTGGCGGATGAAAAACCATTTGTTATCCATAAATGTTTGGCTGTTTTACAGGATCTGAATGAATCCAGATCACTACTAAGCAACGTACAGGTCAAGCGCACCACCACTGGGGAAGTCAAATCAGTCATGGCAAGACCTGTCTGGATCCCAAAAGTCAGGGATCTGGTCAGAGAAAAGATGGAGGACAAAAAAGAATTTGGGCCATCCTACAGAAAGCCTGTACCTGTCCTGGCTGTTGAAGGAACAAGAACAATACTTCTTCCGCCTCTTGCCGGCAAAAAAGAAAAGATATTTCTCTCCATTGATCTGATCAAACCACACTATGTGACCAATACTGAATAGTAGGCCTCGTGGGCTCCTTAGTAGCCGACGGTCTCCTCTCGCTACCATTAAGGAAGTACAGACAGAAAGACTCATAACATTCGAAGAGTCACCAATTCGAAGTGATGGAATTTCCAACAATGAAATGGAACTCGTTGCTCTGGAAACAGAACTTTAAAACACAGATGAAAGACAAATATCAATTCGGCCTAACACCGATGTCTACATCAATATGCCTCAACAAGCGGCACCTGCCAGTTCAACACAACTTGCCGAGCTACCAAAGATTGATCGAACTGCATCTGGCTTCTTCATCAATTTTGATACCTTCTCTCTTGATCCCACTGAACCTGAGACAACGCCAGCCCCAGTTTCCCGTAAGCAACAAATTAGTGAATTCTACACTTTTCTGAAAAAAAACTTACTTAGTATCTCCTTGGCTCCAGCTCTGGATAATATCTGAAATATTGTTTTTTCTGTTCTGGATTGGCCTGGTAACTGTTTTTTGCTTACTGATAAATGGAAAATATCTCCCAGAATGCTCTGCAGTATCTAATGTGAACTTGGTCCTGAAGCCTCAAACATCATCTCATTGTGAACAAAGAGACTTGTTTTCCGTGAACATTACAGCTGTTCCAATTCCTGGTGGTATAGTTTGGGACAAAGTGGATTATGATGCATTTGGCTCGACTGAACTTTTGAAGATTCCACATTTACTTAAAATTTCTCCAAATGATATCATTACCTCCAGTACATTTTCTGACGATTGGGATTTTGAAACTGTCAATAATATGTTGTCTGATTTAGAATAATCTGTTGCATTTTCAAGCAATGAAATGTTAGAAGACACTTCTGACTTTGATAGTATGTACTGTTACCATCATTAAGGTCATCTTGTTTTACACAAATCAAGTATCCCTCTTAATGTTTTCACATACCACCAATGGGAACATTGCCCAACACCGCTCGAAAGTTAGTTCATAAACATTTGCACAGAACTTTTAATATTTTTCAGGGTTTAACACTTCTGACCCGAGCTCATTTTACTATAAGGTTGCACCTACACCTGCACAGAAAAATATGCTGACTAACACCAAACAGATTTATTCCATATCCTTTGTGGCCCAACTGTCTGAACAGGGTTTCGACTTATGGAAAGACACAATAGACACAAAATCAGTCTGGGGTTCTAAGGATTGGCAAGTTCAGGGAACCGAAGCACTATTTACAGCGTGCCTCATTCCGCAACAAATGATATTCCTGAATGAAACTGTCAACAGACGTCCTGTCTTGGACTATCCAAGAATAAGGACTTGAACACACCACGGTTTCCCACACCTTCACACATCAATTTTACATCAGGTGGAGGGGATACAATAGATGACATCATGCAGTAAAATGTATCGGACCCCAATTGGAAGGGATGGTTAGTTTGGCCCACAGACACAAACCGATGTCAATCAAGATTCAGGGGTACCACTGAAGGGTTTAGTATCCATAGGCCAGACCCACGATATGTACAAAGAGAACATCCGGGGGTAGTGACATCTTTCAGTGTTGGGGATTTGTGCCTCGATTGGCTAAAAACCTCAACACTGTCCCAGGTGAAACAGCACTTATCCTTACTGTCAGATAAGGTGGATTTAAGGGATGTTTTGCTAGGTCCCCGAAAGCCACGTAGAGAAACGTTTCTATTATGCTGTCTATAATGAACTCTGGAACATCTGTCAACAAGAAGCTGCGGAGAGACTTTGTGAAATAGATAGAATTAACCTAGAAAAGGCGTTAGCTGTAGTTGACAACGGTCTGACTACATTAACATCCAAGATTTATTCACTGGGCAACTTTGTATCTTCTGCTATTGATATACTAGAACAAGACTTGTCCATACTACAACACGGACAATCTCAACTACGTTCTATTATGTTATTAAGCTGGACGCTGCAGTCATTGCGCGCTGGGTCTGTGCCTTGGCGATTTATCAACAGTACGTCTCTATTTTCAGTGTACAATCTGACTGAAAAACAGATTACGATGGCACAAAGAGGAGCAAAATATACAATGCTGCGTACTGAAAAACTTGACAAGTTACATTTTACTGTGGCAGAGTCGCCATCCACAGAATTGTTAATTTATGGCCATATAACACTACCGGTCACAATTTTCCAGCTTCAGTATTGCCTAGAACACCAGGCAGGCAGATATGAAGCGATGGGTAGGGAATTCATCAAGGAATCTTGGGAATTACCATACAGATTTCGATGTAGGAATGGGGACACTGATGTGTTTCTTAGCGGTACCAACTGCGAGAATTCCTTAAGTGGATCTCTCCTATGCCAGGATATCATGCTTCATGGGGCCTGTAATGGTTCAGTTGCAAACGTACCTAATAACTCAACCAGAGGGTCCCTGAATATCCAAATACAGGGAGAGGGGGGCAGAGAATATCAAAACAAGAACAAAACAAACCCTCTCCCTTTTACTACTTCAAGCAATAGGTATACCTCCTACAATAAAAATATTGTCATTATCCCAATAAATAAGAAAAAGTTATTATTCTTCTGTTTATATCAAAACATTTTCTTTATTTTGTATAATTTTCACATAAATTATTTATATAGAATTCTTGATCAGAACAAAACAAAAATAAACATAAACAAGACCCCACCTCAATAAAAAGGCACAATAACCATACCATACACGCCAACACCAATCATGCACATACATTCATATCAAAAACATAACTACACAATCACAATTACGTAATACATAAAATACAATTAATATGGACAATACAAAAACATCAAATCACAATAACAAACAGAAGAAGCGCCGACGCGTGTTTCGGAGTGGAATTAGACCAACAATTCCTTCGTCAGGGCGCAGAAATATAGATGACTTGGTGGTATTTAACCATCCGATGGACCTTAGCATCTAGGTATTATGTATAGAGTGGGGCTCCTTATCACAATATGATGCAGTATAAATATAAAATTCAACATATGAAGTAAGATAAGACAGACAATCCTAAACGAAGTATGCTTCAGCAATCCCTCTTCTGAATCAAATATGCAGAAGGGGAAATACCGGTGTGGCTCAACATCAGAAATCCAGAAGATTACAGAGAAAATAATAGCAAAAAAGTAGCGACGGGCTTCACACAGACTGATGGAACATAAAAAAGACGATTCAATGAGTAAGTATCAGTAGTGCCTAACCAATAGAAAGGCAAACGTATCCTGCCACTTGAAAGGTTCCCCATCTGCCATGATTAATCCGGTGTTCAAGTTACTTTCAAATGGGAGTTACTTGATGCTAAATGATCAAGGTTGTTGTGGGATGCTCCCGGGCATCGCATATCTTGTCACTGTAAGCTCCAGGGTTACTTGCTGTATGCAACTATTGTTTCCATTGACCCACACAATCAGGGAGGCGCCGTTATGGCCTTCGTTGAATGTTTCCTTTACACGGTTTGATACTCTGAGCCGAATGAAAGCCGTGCTTTTACAGCAAACCGTGCCCTTAACCTCTGCCCGAGAAACTTAAGATCGCCAGGTTGCAAGGTCCTCGGCTGAGATACAGGCACTGATACGAACTAACTGCCCTTTCCATTTCACAGAAATGGTTCAACGTATCTTTAACATGCCTGCTATGACAGGTATTGTCCACCTATTTAAGACCATAGGTTCAGGACTGTTAAGCACCTTTCAGACAATCCTCGGAGTTGTTCCCAACTTTATACATGCCGTTTTCTGAAGCATTTTTGGAGGGTTTCTGCTGATCCTGTTTTTAATAGCAGGTATCCTGATTGTCCTTTTTCTGCTACGCAATGGACGTTCCAGTCAACAAGGAGATGGAATGCATGCTCTTGGAGCGCCGATACCGTGATAGCATGCTAATCCATCTGGGCACACCTCGTCTTCGAGAACTGAGCGAGTCTTGGTTCTTGTCATTTAGACTAGTCTTGATCGACTGTATTCTGCCTGTCCTCTGATGCCTGTTCTGCGGACAAGAATGCGTGTTGGACCTCTGTCTAACACTTCCAACAATTGCGCCACCGAACGTTGATGCTTTACTGGACATCATAACGGCCCATGTTCTGCAGTGTCCTCAGCGTATTCCAATTTTGATGTCTGCATTCTTAGAGCCACCACGGGATGCTTCAGCTCCTGTTGGAAGGATACCGGTTCCTCAACAAATACTCAGGCCTCAGATGACACTAGCACATCTCCAGCAACGGCTGTGGTAAATACGGAGGAACATCTGTGCTCGATTGACCTTATCTGCGAGGTGTTGCAGGGACCGTCGTCTGCGATTGCAGGCAACAGTAATGTTGCGTCTCCCGGCCAGGACACGTAAACATTTGGCTCATCGTGTGCTGGGAAAATTCTGCCTTTTTCAAAAACAACCAAATTTGGAATATTAAAACAAGACACTTTTTCTAAACTGCATGGCTTTCAGTCTCTCATTGTTCGGACTATATATACAAACTTATTTAGTACAGACTTCTATCGCATGCACTATTTTTCCTTTTAAGCATATTTTAGAAATTTAATATTTTTTAAGTACTATTTTTTAATGGACTTATTAGTAGTTGTGTACCATGTTTTAGCAGTATGTAGAATTTTTAGTATGTCGTCCAGTCGGATGAGGAGTGGGTGTTATGTTCCATATAGGTACCCTAATATAGGCTCCGGTAGTCACCTAACCTTTCCCCTATATTCTCCCTACCATTACTCTGCATAACGGTTCTTAGTACTGACTTTTACTTAGTTACGGTAATGTCCAAAGATGACATGGGGTTTTCTCCGAAAAGCTTAAGCCTCATTCATTATGCATGAGGATTCTTCGAATCACAGCAGGGCAGCAGGCCTACCATCTCCTGCATAATAACTATGTATAAGGGTCATTCCTTCTGTCATCCTAGTCCGACATGACACAGCAAGGTATATCCCCAGGTTGTACCACGTTGGGTATATATACACCATATCTTGCTGAGATAGAGAGAGGCGAAAAAGGACTTCCATGCCGACACACTGACACGAGACGCTGAGGCTCCTGCACGCAGACACTCCAGCTCGCAGTGGTCTGATACCCCTTGGGGGGTGTCCATCTCAAGACCAAAACGGGGTCCCACAGTCTCTCACTTCAGGTAATGGGGTTTAATTTATCCTAGAGGGATTCTTGGGTTCTACACCTACATACATGCTAGGTACACTTAGGTACATCTAGTTAGGGACGCATCGTAGGAGTACGCACTTTACTGTCATGTATTTTATATACTTGCCTGTATTAATTGTTTTAGCACGATGGTAGAAATCTACCATCCTTTTACTTTGTTAGTGCTTATAATCATTTATATCGGTTACTGTCTAATGGTTGCTTCAGCACACCTATTTTACACTAGAATGACGCTGGTTCAATAAATGCTTTTGGAAAAATGTCCCCACCGTTTATTCTGTGTATCTCTCTGAGACAAAATGAGCACGAGTGACTGAGCGAAAAGTAGTACACTGTTTCCATGATTCTGAGGGATCAGGGCTGTCATGTTCGATAGTTGCCAAGAACTATTCTCTCCTTGGTAAGAGGAGTTTCTAGTGGTACTGTGAGCTAGCTGGTATAAAGGCTGACATATTCGGTAGGGGTGTCCGGAATCAGTCTGACTCCAATCCTACAGTATATGTTGTCTAAACGCACAGATCCTATATAGGTTTATAGGAACTACACGACACTGTTTAAAAAGGGGGAGGTGTGCTGATGTCATTGTACTAAGCCACTGGCGAGGCATGGAATGTAGTGACATCCAACACTGTGTGAGTTATGTGTGTTCCATACCTTTCTCTGGCATTTGCTGTCTGTGCCCCTTAACTACCAGACGAATCCCTGTGTCTCCTTAATAATTACTTTATTGCTCATACTTGAAGCATGTGGAGAGCATCATTACACCACCCTTGTTCCCCTGAAAGGCATCTTCCATGCAGCAGCATGGCTAATCATTGAGACTCAGAAAAACCTTGTTTCTGAAGCCTTTTTTCTTCCTTGTGGGGTCCCACAGGAATCTTCCCTCAGCCCCACACTGTTTAATATACACTCACTGGTGAATGAAAAAGCTCCCAGAATCAATAAAGTATCTGCATTTCTATTTTATGGTGAATTAAAAGTTTGGGCATCATATATATTGAAAAAGGCTATTTTGGTTCTGTTAAAATATGTTGTCCAGATCTAAAACTGCGTCCATATTATAAAATACTGGAGCAGAAATAAAGCAAATTATTATATGCTCCTTTCTCTACTAGAGACAAGGATTAGAATTATAGGGGCTCTGTTATTAGAGAACTAAAAGACCTGGGTCGAACAAAATAATATTATTCACACTTGCGGGCTGGTTTTAGAAAAGCTCAAGGGGCTGTGGAGCAGGTAATTAGGCTTCATTCATTTTGAAATCTGAATGCTAGAAAAATACTCTTTGTGGTTTTTGTGGATCTTTAAATGGCTTTCAGTAGGAACAATCAGTAGAAACTGTAGTAAATCCTACATGGTTTGGAGATACACTGTAGACAATCAAAGTGATAAAATACCTACATAGGGACACCTTGGGGAGGGTAGGATCAGCAAAAAAGGCAAATGTACTTGTGATTTCTTTATATGGCAGTACGTTCACCAAGGATGTGTACTATCAGCCATTTTGTTTAGCCTGTGGCGGACACATTGACTCAGGTAGAGGTGGGTGCTCCTAAATTATCCCGGAAAAAATGCAGATCCTTTTTTTTGCAGACAATGGTGCACTTTTTTTTCACGATTCTTGCAACAATGTAAGCTTTGCAAATCGATAAATCACCACAATCAGATGGCATAACAGTTGAGTGGTACAAGGAGTATGGTAACCGATCGCCCACATATTATGATATTCTGTGGTGAGATTCAGCAGGCACCCGAATACATTTAAGCAAATAAAATCGGGCAAAGATCTACAACGATCCATGTTATATCGCCTGACAGCCCTCTTTAAACAGTGATAATAAGAACTTTACTAAAATCATCTCTACAAGACGTGCTAAAATAACATTAAAGCTTACTGAGCAACAGCAAACTGGTTTTATTCCAGGTTGCAATCTGGCTTCAAATACGCCTTACTTAATGGAAATGTTGGTTTATGCAACAACCAGAAACATTCCATTGGCTGTAATAATGTTGGATGCAAAGAAAGTATTTAAACGGTTGAAGTGATTCTCGAAACCTATGGGTTTCACCTCCTTGTTCACCATGCCGATAGTCAGCTTGCACTCTGAAACGGTTAATTCATGATAAACAACAAGAAGCAGATTAAATGAACTTCAGACACAGAATGAGGCACAGCTGTCCGATCTCCCTCTCCTCTTCATCTGCTTCATAGAATCCTAAGCAATAATGATATGCAAACCTACATGGATAAGAAGACTCCCGAAATCTCTTGGCTCGACCAGGTACTACGGTCAAGATACAAGATAATCCTGTATCTTACCCCTAACAAATACAGTTTAGACCAACGTTATGGAAGTAGTGTTAAACTTTAGTAGAATCTCAAGATACCACATGAACAGGTCTAAAATTACGGCTAACTTTGAGTGGGTCAGTATATTCCGACTTGTGGGGAACCTCTGTTTGTGCACAGGTCAAAATTATGAGTTGGGAGGTATTTAAAGTACCTCAACCTTCTCCAAATTTCATCAGGTCAAACCTGCCAAAATTTAATAGGGGAAATGTGTACTGTATTTACCGTACCATGCAGATTTTTGTGTGTTAAACACCAAAATCCACGTTATTCCATGAAAACTCTTAAGAGGAGCTAATTATAAGGTGCGATAAGTAGCACCTTCACTCTGTAACCAGCCCTTAGTATACTTCATTTGATAGGTACTCATATTATTAATGGGTCTGTGCAATACTTATGAGTACACTTCTTAATGGAGGTTTCTCAACTATATGAGCTACTTTAATGTGACAGAACTTCAACTATCTTTCATAAGCCATATAAACATAGGTAAATGAATATACTACCAAGATTTGTATTTTTATCATTTCTCTATTTCTTAACAAAAACATTTTTAGAGACTTGCAATGTATAATCTCAAAATTGATATGTAACGGATCCAAGTCAGAAGTAGGATGGCCATTACCAAACCTCAAGAGGTCTTGCCGCGCTGCATCTTTCCTACAGAGATTAATAGATTCAAGCAGGGCACCATGTTAGGATTCGACAATGTTATCTAACAGGACGACCCTTTATCAGATGGGAATTCTTTTCAAGTTTTAATCCCCGAAGTTATTTAAAAACTACGACTTAAAGTATTGCAGGATCAATGAAGGATATTGGTATCTCTCTCCCTTTTGTACAGGATTCCCCAGTGGCATAAATGAATCCTGATGTGGAACTACACATGTTTCCCAGATGGAATTTCAACCTCTGCAAGTGTGCCTTGTGGTAAGATATCTACATAGGAGAGCAGGGTCGGACTGGGCCAGAAAATAGGCCCAGGCACCAAAAGGAAAGTGGCCCCTATTAGTGAATTAGAAAGATAAAAATGTGGCCCATGTTTGCAAATTGTGGCAGTTTTGAACACGTAAAGACACGCTGCAAGGTATGGAAGATTGCATGGATTTGAGCTTGCTGCGAGCAGTGTTTGTATTAATATCAAGGAAATCAACAGTACAAATCCACCCAACAGACCATAAAACAGGCCTACAGAAAGCCAAAACAACAGCTCACCACTGACCCTTGAGACCAGCTCTTCAGGCACTGCCTGATTGACCTATCGGTCAGTCCGACCCTATAGGGGAGTCCCAAGCAGGCAGAGGGAACTGGGCCCCAAGTATAGGAAATTGGGTCTTTTGCCGCTGGTGTTCTCTGGCCCCCGTAGTGCAAAACCCTCAACTTGGGAACATGTACCCATTTATAGAACTTGACTGTGAGGGTACGCCGGAATCAACAAAACCCTGCTACACAAGCTCCAAACCATACAGAACACCGTAGCCAGACTCGTCCTCGGAACCCCACGACACGAGCACATGACCCAGCACCTACGAGACCTCCACTGGCTCCCCATCGAGAAGAGAGTAACCTTCAAACTACTCACCCATGCCTACAAATCCCTCCACAACATCGGACCCAAATACTTCAACGAAAGAGTCTCCTTCCACGTACCCAAAAGGAACCTCCGCTACGCCGACCTCGCCCTGGCAGAGACCCCACACATCCGCAGAACCAGAGCAGGCGGAAGAGCCTTCTCCTACGTCGCAGCAAAGACCTGGAACGAGCTCCCAGTCAACATCAGATGGTCCCCCACTCTGCACACCTTTAGGAAGAGCCTCAAGACCTGGCTCTTCGACTGATCCGGAGCTGCACCCCCCAGCGCCTTGAGACCCTCACGGGTGAGTAGCACGCTTTATAAACCCCTGATTGATTGATTGATTGAGGGTAGCAAGCCAGAGCAGTCTATGGTTTATTTGGGGGAGGTGCTGCGGACTGGAGACTCAGAAGAGAGCAACATAATAAACAACACTTAATAAATTGATGCCCAGTCAGTAATTTTCCCTATAAAAAAGGAAAAATGCAAAGACCTATCTATTAACATTTTTAGGCAAGGTTTTGTACCATAAAAATATGCCTCTTTGAGTCAGGCGTAAAGTAGGACAAAAATTTTTTTTTTTCCTCTATCCTTTTTCCATTTTGCATGGGTGCTGCTCTGTACTACACTCATACAAAGTGGGAAAAGTTTTAAAGTATTTCTAGTGTAGTATTTTGTACCTGAAGGGTAGCCTACTAGTACAATACCTATGCTAGACATATGCTAGACATCACACACATTTTTAGTATGCTGAAAAAGTGTGTGCATGGTGAAAGCAATTATATTGGCACAGCAGGGCAGATTCAAGCCCAGATCTGAATACGGAGTCCAAATATGGCTAAATTAATATTATACTTGCACTCTGGACCTTTTTAAACAAAGGAAAAAATACGTTAGTCATTTCTCTATCTTGAGCCAATGCAAATTGTATACTTTTGGTGCAGCTTTCACCCACAGCGTGAAAGCAGTGAAGCACTGGAGCCTCACACTAAAACACTACAAACTCACACTATGGTGAAAAAATGGGGGTATTTATTTTTGGATGCCTGCACAGGCCATAAACAATATACTTAAGGTCCCATCTGCAACAGGCTACCTGTGCGCAGACACCAGACTAAGTTAGACACTAATCTGACTCGCTCAGCTCGCACACATATGTATAGGCATGTGCACATGTTTTTACAAGTAACCAGTACATAGCCTCTGCACAGAAGCTTACAATGGGTAAGACGCAGGGAGACTCATTCACAGCAGAGGTCCAAAATCCAGGTGATACAAAATCAAAAAATCTAAGTAAGGGAGGTGAGACAGGTCAGAACCAAGGCTGTCTTTAGGGCAGTGCAACAGGGATCACCGCACCGGGCTCTGACCTCCGGCTGGGCGTAGGGGGTCTATTTAAAAATAACTTATAGGTTAAAAGTGCATGTTGCAGAGTGTTCAGCAGTTTTCAGGCAACAATATAAATGTCAAGCTAATTCTTGTGATTCTTGTTCCTGTTGGAGAGAGATCGGAGTTTTGTCGAGAGGCAGTTTTAACTCAGCATAAAGTTGCTCAGAGGGTTAATATGCATGCTGCAAAGAATGTGCTCATCATAAAGTAGTGCAGAGGGTTAATGTGCCTGCTGAAAAGAATGTGCACCATGGAGATCACAGAACAGAGTGTCAATGAACTATGAGTAGTGCTGCAAAAATTGAAATGATTGTCAGAGGGGCTATGGAGAGGTGAGAGGCACTGTTGGAGGGTGGGAGTGAGGAATCAGTGGAGAAGGAGGTGATGAGGGCGTGAACCAATAAAGACTGTTGCACCAAGTGCCACAAGTGCTAAAGCTGGCCCTGGTCAGAACCCTCTCTCTCAGTCTTGCAAACAAAGTAACTTAGTTCTAGCAGGACAATTATATGAGAAAAACTGAATTAAAGTTTTGACTAATTAAAAGTGGACTGTAATAGCCACAGGGCCGTCTCTAGTGCGGTGCGACCGGTGCCATGCACCTGATGCTAACTTCAGGTGGGACGCCATATATTATGACTTTAAAAGCATCTGCTGCTGCATTCCTTGCCTCCAGCAATTTTCCGGCAACAATTAGAAGATAACTCTGGTGATTAATGTGCCTGCTGTAGAGAGAGAATGTTGTTTAGTGGAAGTTTTGACTCATGTAAGGTAGCGCAGAGGGTTAATATGCCTGCTGCTAAGAACGTGCGGCATGCAGATTACGAAGACCATATGATGTAAATAGGTCAGTGGGTTACTGCTTTTGTCAGAGATATCGTACTGTTACTTGCAGTTTATAAGTTAAAACCCTAATCTAGTACTGTGAGCAATTAACTGTCATCAAATAGCTGCATTAAAACTGTAAGGTATAAGTTAGAGCGTTATGACTTTTTCCCTCGTCTTTCATTACCCTAATGTTGCAAAATGGGCTCATGTGGGGAGAAATCAATTCTTATTAATGGAGAACCCCCAACCATGTGGGGAGAAATCAATTCTTATTAATGGAGAACCCCCAACCATTTACGTTTTAAATTCTGAGTTTGTGCTTCTCCAGACCAGGCACTCTTACACCATATTGCCTACCAGTATGGATGACATGTGACTCCTGCACCCTGTAGTCCTCTGGCTTATTTAACGTTTCCTATAAACTGATTTACTCACGTATGATTCATTGTCTCTGTGTAATATGAGTGTGATGTCAAGTGCTCTGAAACCCTACACTGGTATGAGTGGCGCTATAAAACTAATTAAATGCATCTGAGCGAGAGTGTTTATGGAGACTTGAGAGGCACTGTTAAAGGGTGATAGCGAGGGAATCCGTGGCGGAGGTGGTTATTTGGGGCCGCCAACAAACATTGTCACACTGGGCGCCACCAGTGCTAAAGCTGGCCCTGAATAGCCAGTGGCATGGGACTTATTTTCCTTTTTTTGTAGCTATGCAGCTATTTTATTGCTAACTGGAGAAGAAAACAAATATCCTAAAAAGACTGGTTACGGTGAAACCAGCAATAGATTTTATTCCAGGAATGTATGGAGTATTGATGCAGCTGACTTTAATGATGATGTTGAAAAAGTGGGGAGAGAAGAGCCTAATAATAACTGAGGCAGAACAGAGAAAGCTATTAAAGGGCACACATAAGTTATTAAGTAATACCAATTTAAAAAACACACAATATTTTTGAATGTATCACCTTTATTGTGCTGCGGGGGTCCAGTTCATTCCAGTATACAGTAATTAATGTCTATGGTGTAAAAATGCAACTGAAAAACGGCGAAATGCACTTTTTGAATACTTCAAATTACACAACTATTGGTTTACCATTTTAAAGATTTATGTAAGGTTTTCGGAATTTCAAGCATCATACAATACACAGCAAAAATTGTACTATTAGGAATACCCAAACAACCATCAGGTGCAGCAAGCAATATATTTAACTGACAAATTTTGTGAGAGGTATTCATTCTTCAATCCACAATCTCAACTGTCCCTCTTTCCTTTTTTTCTTTTATTTCTTTCCCTCTGGTATCTGGTGGTAGAGATTAAGTAGGTCAAAAATGTAATGTTTTTCTATTATCATATTAATTATTTCACATAAAAGGCACAAAATAGCTGCCATACATAACAATTTATCATTGAAAAGTATAAGCAGTACAAATACTGTGGGCCGATTCACAAAGGTAATCTGAGACAAAAGTCTAACTTTCAACATTTGATATTCACAGAGATCATTTACAAGCCGTATCTTTACGTCCGCAGTCGGGCCTGTATTCTTCGCACCTGGGCCGTACTCTCCGACCTGGGCCGTACTCTCCGGCTCAGGCTGTACTCTCCGGCTCGGCCGGATGAGGTGTAATCAATGGGCCAGAATGCAATTTTTACAAAAATTAACATTAGGACCGTGTGATAAATGGTAGAGGAGGTCATAAAAAACTGATTGGGCAGGGAAAAGGGTGTGGCCAGACACTACATCATAACCCAGAAATGTTTGCTCCTTTGCATCATGGTACAATTTGCACTCCCCTCAGTGTAGACTGTAGTGTTAACACTACAGTTAACATTAAGGGCTCTCCTCTCTGGGAGAGTCCAGGGTGGTGTGCTTCGCATGCATCCCATACCATTTGTTTTACCCACAACGCTTTGCAAACCTCAATCTATGACTAAAAACACACATTTTGCTCCCATTTTTATGACAAAAACTTCTGGAATCTGTGAGGAGCCACAAAATTCCTACCACCCAGTGTTACCCCACTTCTGCTGATAAAACACTGAGAACTGCCATAGACATCGGTTTGATCCGGACTTGTCACGGGCACTAGGCCCAACCACACAAGTGGTGCAGTGTTATTATTGGTACAAGTGGGGCAATGCTGGGTGGTAGGAATTTTGTGGATTCCTGCGGTTTCCGGAAGTTTTCATCACAGAAATGTGAGAAAAATGCGTGACTTCAGGCAAAGATTGAGATTTGCAGGGCACTCTGGGTAAGAAAACCAAATGGGATTCACGCAAAGAACACCACACTGGGATCCCCTGGTTGCGTAGTTTTTAAAAATGTGCAAGTTTTCTAGTTTTGCCTAGGTTCCGCCAGAGGAAGGGCCCAAAATCCAAAGCCACCCTCATTGGAAGAAAATGATCCGTTTTCAGTGGAAAAATGTAAGGTATCCATTATGTGTTTTGGGCCGTTTAATGTCATGGGTACTAGGCCTATCCACAGAAGTGGGGTACCATCTATATCAGGAGAAGTAGAGGAATGTAGGATGGAAGGAGGTATGTGGCTCCCCGCAGATTCTAGAACTTTCCATCACAGAAATCTGAGGAAAATTTTGTTTTTTGGACAAAGTTTGAGGGTTGCAAGGGATTCTGGGTAAAACAAAACCTGGTGAGAGCCACACAAGTCACCCACCCTGGATTCACCTAGGTATCTTGTTTTCCAAAAGGTTCAGGTTTGCTAGGTTTCCCTACGTGCCGAATGAGCTAGGGCCCAAATTCCACAAAAAAGTAGCTTTAGAGTGTAAAAATGTGATGCGTCCATGTTGTGTTTTAGCCCATTTTCTTTCACAGGCACTAGGCCTACCCACACAAGTGAGGTATAATTTTCATTGGAAGACATGTGGGAGCATAGAATAGTATAACATTTGTTACTACCAATTGCATTTTGCTGCATTTGAGCCTTTCCAAATGTAAGCCAGTGTGTAAGAAAGAAGATATTTTGAAAAATACCCTCAAAATCTTATGCTGGTACGGGTACCCAGAAAATCAGAGATGTACAAATAACTACTACTCCTAAATTCCAAATCTTATGCCCATTTCACAAATACATAGGACTCCTTAAGACCCATTTTCACTCAACATATTTCACCATATGAACTGGTCTATACTCGGTACACAATGAAAAGCCATTGTATGGTGTAGTTCAGTAGTTGGTTCGGGGTACCTTGGAGAACCTACAAACCCTGTATATCCCCGCAACCATAAGAGTCTAGCAGGCGTAATGGTGTATTGCTTTTGTGAATCGGACATCTTGACAAAAAGTTACAGATGAAAACATTTTCACAAATGGTCATTTATCCGACTCATTTTCAGTATTTCTTTATTTCAACAGTTCGTTTTTTGGGGAAAACCTTGAGGGATATACACATATGACCCCTTGTTGATTTTGAAATTGTATCTACTTTCCAGAAGTCTATAGCTTTCCTGGATCACCCATTGTTTTTACACTACTTTCTACCACAAACTGGAAGTAGGTTGAGAGCAGAAAAAAAGGAAAAATGGGCTACCTCTTTAAAAAATGCCAAACTATGGTTAAGAAATAGGGTTTTTTCAGCTCTGTGTGTTCCTAAAAGTTGGCCAGATGGTGCCTTTAGCCTTGCAAACCGTTCGTTGATGCCATTTTAGGAAAAAAACCCAGATAGTTTTATCCAGAGCAATTTTTTCTGATTTTTCCCAAAAAATTCAATTTTTTTTTTAATATTTTGCCTATTTTCTCTGTCTCCTCCAGGGCAATACATAAACCCTGGGTATTTTTAGAATCCCCTGGATGCTGGAAAAAAAGGACACAAATTTGGTGTGGATATCTTATGTAGAAGTAAGTTGCATAGCCCTAAGCGTGAACTACCTCAAATAGCCAAAAAAGCTCAGCACTGGGATTGGGAAGGCCCAGCAGTTAAGGGGTTAATCTAATCACTACATTACCCTCACTATTTTGTTTGAAAAATCTGCATTCATAGTTTAGCAAAAATTAATGCATCCAGGGCTAGAATACTGCTTCTTAAAATAATAAGGATGTCAATTAATGAAGATCTGTTATTTGTAATAAAATATACTGATGTCAATTTATTGAAGGTTTGTTATATGGAAGTTTTTGACAAGTAGAAAACTTATGAAAATCTCCCTTTTGACTTCATCCATATTGCAATATCTCCCCTTTTAATGTGAGTGCCACACATGTCATTTAATGTGCTTACAATTTTATAGCACCAGACCAATGATCTATTATAACATGACCACCAAGAATACAGATGAACCTGCCTCTAAATTGTTGATGGTCTCCACTGTGCAAACTCTTAGGTGCATATTATCAAGCTCCTATCGCCACCACAACGTCACTTTTTGTGACATTGTGGTGGCGATAGGGACAGCTCCCTATTATCAAGGCAGCGCTAAGCCACTTAACGTAGCTTAAAGTCACGTTAAGTGGCTTAACGCTGCCTTGATAATAGTGCCCCTTTCATGCTAAATTTAGCGTGAAAGGGGCGTGCAGTGGGTGTTGCGGTGGGCATTCCACCGCAACACCCATTGAGTCTCGACAGCTGCCACCTATTATCAAGGGTGGCGATAATAGGTAGCAGCGCCGAACTTAAGACCAGGAAAATCCTGGTCTTAAGATGGTGAAAAAGAGGAGAAATGCTTTATTTCTCCTCTTTTTGCTTTTTCCATGTGTGCTGCCTTGTGCAGCACACTTGGAAAAAGCAAAATGCCATGGTTTGTGTATGTACAGGAAGGTGTCCCTTCCTGTACATAAACAAACCTTTTTTAGAAATGCCATTTTGTAACTTACATGTGTGCTGCATGAAGCAGCACACACGTAAGTTACAAACTGGCATTTTAGGTTTGTTTATGTGCAGGAAGGGACACCTTCTTACACACAAACAATCCTCCCCTGCACGCAGACACTTTTGCACTCTGGTGTAAGGGTGCCTGCTTTGGCGCGAAGTTGTAAAACTTAGCACCATCGCAGGGGGAAATGCCAGGCTGCACCATATCCTTGATAATATGGTGCAGCCTCGCGTTTCCGAAGTGGCGGAGAGAGGCGTTAAGCCAAGAAGGCTAACGCCTCTCTCCGCCACTTCCTTGCTAATATGCCCCTTAATTTTTTTATGTTTTCATGCTCACTCGTGCACTTATACAACACTACTCCCTCAACGCTGTAAGGGAACAACATCTGACTGTTACCTTTGTGGAGGAAAGGAAGAAAATGGCATAACTTTTCCCGTGTTTTAAGACTATTGAGGGGCTGGATGAAATTACATTAAGGGCCCCCCTTGCAAGGCAAGAGGAGTCGTATGCTGGGGGGATACCGCCCCACCTGGTTTCTTCACCCCGGTATGGCCTGGTTTCTCACATCAGAAATAACTGCGGTGATCGAAAACTCCAAAATGAACCCTGTAAAATGTATAGGGTAATGGTGGGGCAGACTGAGAGGGCTGACCCACAGGCCCATCCTTCACGTAATCCCCACCAACACCAAGCACCCTCCCAAGCAGCAGCCATAGAGCTTTCCCTCTGACCCTTTTCCCATCCCATGGCTCATGCATCGTGACCTGTGTACACCGCTCACTTTTACCACGTGCTCAGAGAAGGTAGTAAATTTAATTGAAAAAGTCCCTACTGCACTTTTACTTATAGGGAACTGGGCGTTTTGGGACCGATTCCCAAAGGCATGGAAGAGTAAGTAAAAGAGTACTACTTACTATTTTCATAAAAGCTTTTTTTAAATATTTCTAACCAATATCAAAGCAATTACGCACTCTCACGATGTAAAAAAAGATGTTTTTATTCATGAGTGAATAGTTCCATTTCACTTCACTGAATAGATGAACGGCTGTCCCGTGAGCATATCAAAAGGTCAAATGTCTATACGGCCAGTCTTAATGTGATACCCGCAAAAACACAAGCGGCGATATGGTCAGCTGCTGCTTGGAAAGACACATTTACTCACCGGCGCTGCGTACGTCTGCGTAAACAAGCAGAGGCAGAGAAGAGTCCACCGCATCGTGTTTGTGCGCCTGGAAGGAAACAGACGTCGTACAGTTTAGGTGTTTTCAATGGTACCCGTACAGAAACCTACCAAGCGCCTTTCCCACTCGGTTTACCTCGCGTTTCTTTATCATAACACTTCTGCTGCCACAGACCTTGCATTTCCATAAATAAATCGACAGTTTGTTCCCAACGAGCAAGGACGGAGGCTGCCGAATTTATCAAGAAAAAATAAATGTTGCGACCGAGTTTACGGCACTGTTTGTTTGCACCGTTCTTGGAGTTGTGTAAATGAGACAGCCTGAGTTTGCTCATATTTTTAGACGGTGTAGAAAGCATCATCCAATATGACCTAGGGTTAGTTTCCGGTAGGTTGTGTAAATACGGGAAGTAAAATAAACAACTAACACAATTCATACAGTAGCTAATGTACCTTGCTCTCCCTAAAAGCAAGTGTGGAGGAAGAAGAGAAAGAGAGGAGGAAGCCTGTATCCTCTACCCTTATTACGTTTGAATGTAATGCATCTTTACATGTGACCTCTTGCAGCTATGCCAGTGCACACGTTTTTCTGTAAGCGAATTGTGCAAGTCTGTTTGTGTGCCGGTTTATGCTTTCTTTGTTTGTAGATGCCTGCACAAAACAGACTGTTTCAAATACCCGTAAACCGAATCCAGCCCCTGTGAACAACACACCTCTAAAATGTGGTGGAAAAAGGAAGTTAATGCCTTTCATACTCGTCCAAAATGTCAGGAGTAAGTAGCCTATCCAGTTCCAATCTTTTTTATTTGCATATGTGTAGTCCTACAATTATAACCCCCCCAGCACCTTGAGACCCTTACGGGTGAGTAGTCGCGCTTAACAAACGCCTGATTGATTGATTGATTGATACAACAAGTCCCAGAATGCAAACAAAACAAACACAGACCTGGATTTCCTTCTCTGTTCTCATGGAACAATTTGACCTCCGTGACGCCATCCAGTTCGCTCCCACTAACTACACAGCGACGTGCCCTTTATTGTGCATCATGTTGTGCCCTCATAATGCACAATGCTCCACACCTTCGTCATTCATCCAGAATAACATTCAAAATTCTGCATTTAATGAGATTGCCCTACTCTAGATTGAATGAGATCTGTCAGCCCCTCTTACTATAGAGACCCCATAGACCCTATAGAAGAACATGTACTAGAGAAGTAACTTATGGCATGATAAATATAGGTTTAGAAATGATACATAATCTAATCATTGTTGTGGCCATCACAGAGGCACAGATAACTCATGGGATATGGAATGATGGACAACTCCTGGACTAATGGGCGGACGCGTGACGTCAGACAACATGGACCCCATTGTTTATTCTTCGGATTTGCATTGTCTGCGTTTGGTCGACATACCATGGAGATGCAATTCTATAGGACCCACCAGATGCTTGTATTTGTAAAACACAAATGGGGCATTAAGAGTTTCTGAGGATTAGGGTAGCTTTAATGAGATGGAGCTTGTAGGCGGAGGTGTAATTGAAAACTGAGTTTAAATCAAAGACCAGTTACTAAATATCATAAATATATTAGCCAGTGTTTGTAGAATTTGTGGATGGATAGACAGAGAAACTCAACAGCATAAAACAGAGATCCTTCCCCTAGGCCCAGCACCCGCTAAATCCATAAACCAATGTCTCATCTCTGCACCACCTTCAACAATATTTTAGAGAACATCAACCCAACAAAACCGCCACAGCATCTACGGAGACGATCCGACCACCATGGCCATGTGTTGTTACCAGATGTTCCTTGCGTTGACTGTGCCAACCCAGGATGGCCCTTGCCTTCACCAAAAGTTGGCACCCTTTTGGGAGAACCACCATATCAACGCTGAGGTAGACCATTTCTAATCCATGTGTGTAGACTCACTGAGACAGCTGCACCACCATGTAAAGGCCAAAATTGCAACAGTCAAAAAAATCACACTGGAGCTACTTTTCTGGAGCCACTCCCCTATTTGCCCTCATAATTAGTTTCAGAATCTAAGTAAAATATACTAAATGACATTAAAACAGCAGGCATGATATCCCCAGTTCTTCATTTTCAAGCAATCACGCCCACATCCAGAGGGGTATTCCAAGAACATTTTCTTTCTTCAAATTCTGACACAAACCCCACACCTCAACAAACTCTTTCCATCTATGAAAGCCCTAAAACCCTACGTTTCAAACTACTGAAATCACCAAACCCAAGCATTTGCAAGGTTCAGTCAACTTCTAGAAATGATTCACCGAATATTGTTGACTAGGACAAGCCACATTCTTGGAAGAACGAGAGGAAAATGCAGTACCTTCCTGCAGAGCGCGCTAAAATATATTTTCAAGATGAAAAACCACGTATTATAGTTGTAAACAATCCGTAGAATGACAGGATGCAACAAGGTCTGCACCTTGCCTAGGCAGTGAGTTTACTGGTGGCTTTATGAAACCTGATATGTCACTATTCATGCACAATAACAACTATTACTACAGCTGTCCACTGATTCTGACGTTTTAACGGTAGCCTTCGTGGCCCCCTTTTCAAAATGACAGATTACGTTATAGTTTTACAAAACAGCATCAAATATTTTTTTTACGTTGGCGATTAATGCAAATGCAAAATTATTCTGGACTAGCTCCATTTACATGACCACAACCGAGTGTTGTTTTCGTTGCAAAACACCAAAGCAAATCAAATGGAATACATTGCTTTTTTTCTGGTTCCGTAAAACTTAGCAGATTCATAGTTTGTGGTGCATGGTTCGTGGTGGTTTGTGCTATTTTGCCTGCTGGTGTGAGAGTGGGGAGTGCACAAAGCTCTACAAAATCCCACACAAAACTTCAAATTTCCCTCAATTCAGGGAAGTCCATTCAGTAGTCAACATTTGGGAAAAAGTGGTAATTTCTTTCCTTCCATGAATTTTGTTTCCACGGGCGGATTTCGTGTTTTGCATTTCACTGGAATGTTTTACCCACCTCGGCTTCTGATTCCATGGCCATGCTACTCATTGGCGTACTAAACTTTCCAGAAGTTAATAACCCGCAATGCTGCGCTCCTAACTGTGGCCATGTCCCAAATGGTTTCAGTGAAGCCAAACACCACACACCAAGGTACTCTCTAGCAAACACTCTCAAATAAACGTGCACAATATAACATCTGACATTTAACTACAATTTGAAAGGCATCATTTTAACTAGACATCTACAGAGAAAGGAATGGTGCAGCACATGATAACATTAAATTATATAAGTGTCATACCTTGTTTTTAGAAATGCACGGTTCCAGGTGCTGATATTCGCAGAGCTCACAGACCTTTCTGACGTGTAAATGTGCATATACTTTCTGAACGGTCAATCAGCCCTTCTTATGACAACAAGAAGTGAGTGAGTGGTGCCCACAAATGCTCTTCTGGTAATTTCAATCTAAAAATGGCGCTGTGGTTAAAAGTTTCAGTGGGGGCTCTTCCGCTTTTACAGACATAAACGCCAGACAAGAGATGAACACAATTTGTTTTGAGTCTAAATATGTCATAATTGGAGTTCATTTGTGTGTTGTTCTGTCTGCTTTTATATTAATGACTGTTACCTAATTATCTGCAGCTTATCTCCAACAACTACAACGCTCACCTCACAAAAATAAAACGCATCTAACACTAACCACACAGTAAAAACAACTCGACTTAATTTGATTCAGAGTTTTTTTGTTACTCTTTATTGTTTACCTACCATACAATTCAGATAAACACATTTTTCTGTTTCTATAATAGACTGTTAACATACACATCATAGCAATGTGTTACTAATTATATTTGCAATGCAGGAGTTTCAATGTAAGAACGCAAATGTTTTGATTTTTTGTAATTTTAGTTTAAGGTAGACAGAAAGACAACGTCTCCAGGATTTACTACCAGAAGCAGTGTTCCAACATCACTCAACGTCATACTTCCTTTTGTCTTAGCAGCTGATACTTCAGCTATGACATTACAACTGTATTCATTGATATTTTTAAATGTTATTTATTTTTTATAATAAATAAAAAAACATTCATTGCCCTTATTATATATGTAGTGTTCCCTCTTAGAAAAAAACAAGAAAGGAACACAGACTGTAGGAAAGTGCCCTCTTTGTACGGTGACCCCCACACTTTTTGCCCCAGTTTTAATGGTTATGACTCTGAAAGTGCCCTGGAGCCTGCTAACCAGGCCCCAGTTACAGTGCACTCTCCCTAAATATGATGTACGTGAATTTGGAACCCCAATTGACAAGGACTTTAACCCCCTTATAAGTCTCTGGTAAGTGGTACCAGTGGTACAGAGGGCATGGCAGTTAAAGGGGGTCACCAGGGCCTGAAGCACTGATTGTACCACCCTGAGTGACCAAAGTAAACAGATGACAGCAGTCCTGCCATTGCAGACTGCATGAGCAGTGCACATTGCTCAAACTTGACTTTGCCCTCACCATAAGTGGCAAGTTCAAAGCACTATTTTTAATGTATTTCAGTCACCCCTAAGAGAGGCCTCCTGAGCCCAGGAGCCAAGGGTGCCTTATATTGAATTGCAAGCTTCTATTTATTTATTTATTTATAAAGCGCCAGAATCGACCCCTGAAGGGGTATCTCTGCGCTTGAGACGGGCCACCTGTGGGAAGGCTGTCTGCTAGAAATCAGAGGCGAAAGAGGAAGGTCTTGAGCTGTTTCCTGAAATGGAGATGTTCCGTGCACTGTCTTAGTTGCACAGGGAGCTTGTTCCAGTAACAGGGGCCTAGATAGGATAGAGCCTTCCCACCTTGTCTGGACCGTTTAATTCCAGGCACTGCGAGGAGGGATTTGGATTCTGAGCGGAGAGACCGCCGAGGTATATAGGGGAAAAATGTATCCGCAAGATAGCTAGGACCAGAATTGGACAAGGCCTTATGTATGGTACAGCATACTTTAAACTGTACTCGTTCCCGTATTGGGAGCCAGTGGAGCTGATAGAGCAGAGGCCGGGAGGCTGTCCTAGGCGGTGCGTTCAAGATCAGGCGTGCCGCCGTGTTCTGGACAACCTGTAGTCTGTTAAGAGCAGCCTCATTGGCGGACAACAGTAGACTGTTACAATAATCCAGGCGACTTAAAATAAGCGCTATGTCCCTATATTAGCCTCTTTCCATTAAGGGCTATTATTAGTGGTCAGGAGTCATAGGTTAACATGGGCTAGCACGTGGGCACCCGAGGATGCCAGCATTATTTTGGTCTCACTGAAAAGTGTCATGTTTGCTATCAAACAACTTGTGTCATCAAATCTGACTTGTTCACAGAGTCAGATTTAATGTGGCATGCACACAGGTGGTACCTTAGAGGTTCCCACCTGGTTGCTTCAGCCGTTCCTGTGCTCAGGCTGACAGCTAGCAGCTACTGCCACCAAAACAGGAATCTGACCCCCTGCCAGGAGGTATGAACACTCCCAGGAGTCAGAAACAAAAGGCCTGCCTAGGAAGGAGATGACACCTACCTCCCTGACAGGATGGCTAGTAAAGTGGAAAATAAAGTTGGTGAGCTTCAAAGCTTACACCACCTATGGTATGCATCAGAGCTGCCTCCCTAAGGAGGAAACAGCCACCCCCTCTGCCCCCAGGCACTTTTGCTCCTGGGCAGGAGGGAAAATTAGGTAGTCAGGGGATGTACACCTTCAGAAGGCTAGCCATACCCCTAGAGTGGGCTAACTGGTCTGTACAGCCAAGGAAGGTTTTTACCATTTTTAAAAGTGGCAGAATAGAGGATTCTCAGTAGCAAAGGTGGCACACCTCCCTGGATGTGGTCACTTCAGTTGCGGATTAGCTGCTGGAGCTAGTAGCCCGTTGGCTACTTGGCCCCACACCCCTAGCACCCACAAATCTTGGATTTAAGGGGCAACCCTGGCACCAGAACTTCAGATCTGATTCGACTTGCACTGAAGGACAAAGAAGAGACCAAAGGCTGCAACTTCAGGACCTGCACAAAGCAAAGGTGTGATTCCCTACACCTATGGCAACCACCCTGCAACTGCATGACTGTGACTCATCCTGGACCAGAGACTGGTTCCCTAAGAAAGAGGAACCCTTTGAGAGCCAAAGGCAAATCCAGAACACCCTTGAACCAGAGGTACTAGTCCCCTGCAGCCCGCAGGTAAATCACGCCTCAGGAATCAAAGATCTCTGGCCATCCTGCCCGCCAAGGAATAGCCAAAAAGTACATGGTTCAGTGCATTGTGGGAAACATAGTACTGACCTCCAGCAAGTTTCAGGTGGCTACTGTTTTCCCCAGACTCCAGGACGTCGAAGTAACCCAAGGCTGAGCTTGTCGCTGCCAAGGCTTGTTTGTGGTCAGTATGGCTACCGCTACCTTTGTTAGAAGTTGTGCCTTGAGACAACTCCGTAGCATCTTCAACTTGCTACCTCTGTGGCCTCGTTGTCAAGTTTTTGCATCAGTTTCCCCACCAGCACCACCTATGGTAAAACTAGCTCCCCCGTGGCTCTCACTTCAGCACCAGGGACAACCAGGACAACTCTGCATCCGGCCCTACACGCCAGATAAAATTGAGCTGACAGTCGTGGCCTGATACTGGGATCCACATCACCTTACCCCTAGTGGTTTCCACTGGACTCAACCTGCAAGTGACTGATTGTCCCTAGTCATTTTCTCCATTGACCGCAACGTTAACGTTTTGCAGTAGTGAATTGCAATGATTTATTTTTCCTTCTAAAATCCATAACTTCGGTAAAACTCATCCAATTGTATTCGTTTTGGTGTCTAAAGTTATATAAAAATCTGCTTTATGTTTATAAATTGGTGTCAGATTTCTTTTGAGTCATGTCAATTACTTATCATCCATGTTGGTACCCTCAAATGCTTAACACGTTCCTCTAGTGAAGCCTGACTGCTCTGTGCCATGCTACCAGGGATTTATTATTGTGAACCCACAGGACCTCTTTTAGGGTTATTATGAGAGTATTTCATAGTGAAGCATAGCCAACCTCACTGCATATTACTCCACTTTCCTATAAAGACTAAATGAAAAAAAAGAGAAGCAAAACCAGTCAAATACATTCCAATCATATGGGGAGCTGTCACCTGTAACAATGGCAGACAGATTCTCATCCCCTTTCTCGGTTTCCTAATTAGTGCCTCTCTCAGTTGTTGATGAAACGGGATGTGAGGTAATTAAGTAGGTATTAATCTGTGAATGATCCTATTAAGGTGTTCTTGCAGTGGTTTGTCATCAGATTTAGGTGCGTGTGCCACCAGATCATATCCCTCTTCCTGCCCCATTCCTATAGCATCTGCACACTATATCCTCAACCTTTATAAAATTGTATAGTTCAGATTTCCACACTGCAGCCTCTGGTATTAGTGCCTCTTATGGAAATTGGCCTGGACCAAATTGATAAAATTGAAATTGGATTCACCAGCGTTGTGTCTTGCCATTAGTCCCAGTGAACACAATTTGGGTCTGCACAATTTTTTTTTCTCTGTCATGCTGGTAATCTGTGTATCGGCATCGAGGCACTGCGTCTGATCAACTCTAAAAACACATGTTACGTGTGCTACAGAGCGGCCATTTTGTATTGGGTTCTTCTTCTTGCCCAAATTAATGTAGAAGCACACGCATTGCGATTGCAACGTGGCGGCCATCATACTTTGGGCCCAGCTTCAGGGAAATCACAGTATTCTGTCTGCATTGGATCCCAGTGACAGGCACACCATTCTTTGTGATTCTTTTAATGCCTGCACCATTAGTTTCAGTATTCAATCTGCATCGGCGACAGGCACACCGCTCTATTACAAGCAAAGTTCACATTTTTTTTTCTGTTTCTATACTTTGTTTTGTACAACATATGACATAGTTCAAGACATATGGCATTATAGTGGAATTTGTAATTCCGTGTTCTGGCAAGTGTTTTGCAGCATGGCAGCAACTCTCCCACGTAGGTCACTTAATGAATCGAATTTTAGCACCACCACCTTTTCTCCAAGTGTCAGGCACTCTTCCATTGAACTGACAACAGTGAAAGGATACGTTCGATGCACATTTGGAAGCTATCGATGGAGCCACGTTCACCTCAAAAAGAAAAAGGCACTTTTAATATACAATTTAGGTTCTGAAGGCAGGAATATCTTGAAGATGCTACCTTTGGAAGTTGTCAGTACCCATGTGAGAGGTGGTGATGATGGTGATTCCGTTATGATTGATTATTATGCATCTAACATTAAAACGTTGGACAAAAGGTTCAATCCCAAGAAGAGTGTCATAATAGAACGCCATCAATTTCTGCAACATGCTCAAATTCCTGGTGAATCTATTGACGATTTTGTTGCTGCCCTCAGAACCCTAGCTGCTACAAGCAATTACAGGGAGCTTAGGGGTGAAATCATCCATGATCATTTATTCGAAAGAATGAGCAACAGAAAGGTTCAAGAGAAACTGTTATTTACTGAGGACTCTGATTTAGACACAGCTCTTACTCTTGCTGGAAGTATTGAACATTCCCAGTTTTGTATGAAGGAGATGAATAAGACTGCGAAGTCTGGGGATGTTAGGCAACTTAGTGTGAAAAACAATGCCAAACCCGCAAAGGGAACCAGTAGTAGCTTGGTGCGGAATCCAGAAACTATATCTGGTAAAGCGAGAAATGAAAAAACAGAACTCATATGTTTCCAATGTTGTAACAGGTCCCATGTTGGGAGTGATGAATTTTGTTTTGCTTTAAATCAAACATGTTTCAGGTGTGGGAAAAAAGGTCACCTTGAGCGCATGTATGAGGCTACTTCAACACAGAAAATTTCTATGCAAACCGTTAAAACCGTTAAAAAGACCGTGATAACTCAGATGAGGAGAACAACGTGTTATTAATGTTGTCTTCTTCATCGTTACAGGCGAATGAGGTGGTGGAAATAGTGTCCATCGTTGGGTCTCCAGCTTGTGTGATCACTGTAAATAGCAAGAAGGTTACCTTCTTGGCTGATTCTGGTTACATTTTCACGCTCATAAATGAGAATGATTTTTGGGATTTGGCGGGCATTCAGCTGCACCAATCTAGCATAAGGATTTTTTCTTATGGGGGCAAGAGGGTGGAGGTCTTAGGAAAATGTAAGGCTGATTTAGAATTTGGTGGGAATTCTGCTACGGAATCTGTGTACATTGTCAAGGACAGTGCAAATCTGTTGGGCTGGGAGGAGCAAGGAGAGTTTGGGATTATCTTGGACTCCAATCATCTCAACATGGTGTTATCTAGACAGGAGGTGAAAGGGCTTTGCTGTGTGCCACAGTTGGCTACTCCACCAAAGTTGAGTGTAGTTGGGCATTTGATTGCTGATGGGTGGGTCCGGAATTATCCTGAGGTGTTTTTATGAGAACTTGGGAAAACTAAAGGGTTTCCAACATAAAATTATTCTCAAGGAGGGTGCACAAGTGTTAGCTCACCTAGTGTACAAAGTACCACTAAGCCTGTGAATTAATTAAATCTGGAATTAGAAAGATTGTGTTCCATGGTCATGATGGAGCCCATTGAAGGGTTGGAGTGGTTGGCCCCCATAGTTTTAGCATGCAAAACTGACAAGTCCTTGAGGCTTTGTGTGGATCTGCGGCATCTGAACTTCAGTAGTTGGGTTGATCGCCAGCCTCTACCCAATATCAATGAAATACTGGCGACTTTGGATGGTGCCAATTTCTTCACTTCTTTAAATGTTTCTTCGGCGTACCACTAGGTTGAATTAAATAGGGACTCCAGGCACTTGCCATCTTTTGTTAAACCTGAGGGTGCTTACCGCTGCATCTGCACGCCATTTGGATTAGCATCGGCATCTGCGGTATTTCAGCGATTGATGGGCATTTTATTTAAAAAATCAGTGGGTGTCGTATTTTTCCAAGACAACATTTTGATGTTTGGTAAAACTGAATTTGAGCATGATGACAGAGTGAGACAGGTTTTGGAAATTGTAGAGTCGAGTGGGTTTACCCTGAGAAAGGACAAATGCAAATTCCTCCAAGAAGGGGTAGATTATTTGGGTCACCACATTTCTGGTAAAGGTGTGGAACCCAAAGTGAAGATTTTGGAAGCCATCCAAAGAGCACCTAAACCCAAAGACAAGGACCAACTCCACTCTTTTCGTGGGTTGGTGGAGTATTATGCTAAATTTATGAACAATTTCTCTGATAAGACAGTGTGTTTACGGGAGCTTCTGAAGAAAAATCCTAGATATGTGTGGGATGAGGAGTGTGAGAACAACTTTGAACTTGTTAAGAAGGAAAATGTGAAAGCCCGCCTCCTCAAATTTTTTAACATCAATGATGTATGTATCATCTCCACCGATGTTAGCAATGTGGGTCTTGGCGCTGTCCTCATGCAAAAAAGAAGTGATGGTAGTAAAGAAACCATAGTTTTTGCATCTAGAACATTACAAGGTGATGAAAGCACATATTCAACCATAGAGAAAGAGGCTTTGGTGTTGTGGTGGAGTGTGCAGCATTTTAGAAACTTCTTGCGGGGAAACAAATTTGTTCTCAGAATGGATCACAACCTGTTGGTGGATCTTTTCACCACAAAGGGGGGTGGAAGAGCTACTCTGCATATTGCAAAGTGGGAGTACAGATTGCAAGAGTTTCATTACAGGCTGGAGTATGTGGCTGTTGCAAAGAATTATGTGGCTGATTGTTTGTCAAGGTTACCTCTTGAGGAGAATGCGGAGGGTAGGGAAAGAACTGAGGAATCAGAGATGGTGTGTGTTGTGTGTTCTGGGGATGAAGCAGTTAAGGGGGTGTTGTCGGAGCAGAAATGGTTGGAGGCAGTGTCAGAGGACAAGGAGCTTAAGGCGGTAGCCAATTTTGTTTCTGTAGGTTGGCCCAACAATAAGGATACTCCCACAGAATTGATTCCGTACAGGAGAGTTGGGGAGGGGTTGTCCATTGTAGGGGGAATTATGTGTAGGTGTGGTCACTTAGTTGTTCCATGTTGTATGCAAAGGAAGGTTCTGGATTTAGATCATGAGGGTCATCTTGGCATTCGGGCCATGAAGCGTAGGGTTATGGAGGATTTTTGGTGGTCCAGTGTGGACAGGGCCATTAAACATTATGTTTGGAATTGTTGCATGTGTGTCCTTAGTGACAAATCGCAGGTTACATGCCCTTCCTCTGTTGGCCAAATTGTTGTAAAAAACACACCTTGGTGTAAACTTGCATGTGATGTTGCTGGACAGTTTGGAGTTACGGGTAGCTCACCCAATTACACCTTAGTCTTGGTGGACTATATGACAAAATGGCTGCAGTTGAAGTTTGTGGATAGTGTGAATTCTGATGTAGTCATTAGATTTTTCAGGGAGGTGTTTTACAGAGATGGATTCCCTGAAGAATTGGTGACTGATAATGGTACACAATTGGTGTTCAGAGAGATGGACTGTTTTCTGAAGGAGAGTGGCATTAAACACATTCTTACCTCACTTTACCACCCTCCCCAGTAATGGTTTAGTGGAACGGATGAACCGATTTATCAAGGACCAGTTGCAATTGGCCCTTGTCAATGGGTTGCATTGGAAGAAGGAAGTTGCAGATATGTTGTGGGCTGTGAGAACCACACCACACATCAGCACTGGGGTGTCTCCTTTTATGCTACTTAGGGGCAGGATTGCAGGATCCAAATTCAACATGGATTGGATGTCCAGGAAAACTATCAATCTGGAAAAGATGGGAAGGGTTGTAGATGTGAGAACGGCAGTACAGAAGAGGTATGGTACTAGGGACGACAGTTACAAAATATCTCCGGTTTGCATTGGTGATTGAGTGAGAGTCAAGAAGCCTGGTTTCGTTCGCAAGGGGTCATCACAGATTTTTGCACCTATTGGGGTAAAGGAGGTGAGGGATTATGTGGTGGGATTGGAAAATGGAAAAGTATGGAAGAAGTGTGCGGTCTTCATGGTGCCTGAATCCAAAGCTAGTCATGTGAATGACAAGATGGCTGGTACATCCCGATCCTAGTTCTGCTCACAATAGGAGAGTTTCATCCAGAGTAAGAACAACTCCTACAAGGTTTCATGATTATGCCAGATATTAGCCACTATTAATGTGCTGTTCTGGCTGTTGGTATTTCTTAATTCCTTTTATATATTATGCTTTAGGTTTAGTTTCTGTTAATGCTTCTCAGTTCTGTTTTCTTTTCTCATATATTCTTTTCTCATTATTTTATGAAGGGGAGGGGGTGTTGGGACTGGAATGTGGGGCTCACGGTGTTCCCTGCATGGAACTCTGGGGTGGGTTCACTTGGCAGTTGCTGCTGGGTGTTGGGAGCCAATGGATCAATAAACTAGAAGCTCCTTACCTCTGCGTCTGAGCTTCTTTTCAGTCATCCTCCAATATAGCTTTTAATCACCATAGGAGTTGTTTGCACTTTTCCATAAGGGTTTTGTTTAATGTTATATTCAGTTGGCAATGTTTTCCTCATGTCATCAATATCTGCAAGTATCTGTCAGTCTCTGAATACATTTCTGCATTCCCAAATGTTGCTTTTACTGTTTTTTTTTTTTTTTAAAGCAGCATATGTTAAGTAAGAACTGGCCTGATTGTAGACTGTTTTCTTCTCCAAGCTCTGCTAGTGTCATCAGCTGTCCAGAGCTTTGCCATACCATAGAACTTTATTTCGATCTCTGTGGATCATACAAGTATAGACAAACAAGACAACCACAATACACATATACATAGAAAAGCAAATATACATATCAATACATAAAATATATCAATTAAAAACACAGTATAAAAACACATTATAAAAACCACAGAAATTCATGGCAAGAACCACTGTCTTTTTTTTATCACACTAAAGGGGTTGTTAGGAGTAATTATCATCCACGGTACCTCTCTCTAAAAGGATAAAAATCACATATAAAATCTACAGCGTAGAAATGTCCCACCCCAAAACCTCACAAACATCAAACAATTCTTATCCACGGTCAGTAGCAGACTGTAGGAATTTAGCGCACTTAATCCAATATGCCTTTACAATATAGCCAGGCAAAACACTACAATCTGTCTGGTATCACACTGCAATATACTGAATGTTTCCTGAAGTTCCCTACAACTCAGATTTTTGCACAGGGGAACAATCCATTTTGCACGTAAGTGTTTATAAAAGGGAAAAAAAAACAGAACATGGATAAGCGATTCAGAACATCCTTCACAGCCTGCACACAAATCATCGTATGAACCATTTTCATGTTGCCATCTACAAGTAAATGATTTTACAGGTAAAGTACCATACCTAAATTGTTTCCTTGCTAATGGTGGTACAATTTCATCAATAGTACTTTCATAAAAGGCTATTGGCTTCAGTTCCGATTAGTGAAAGACACAGATAAGGAGCCCTTGCACTGTCTAACTTTATCAATTACCACACTTTCCCTAAATAGTCCCTTTTATACTTGCCTTTCCAATCAAGCACATGCTGTCTGTTCAGAGTTATAAATTTGTCCCATTCTTGTCATCAGCACTATGTCTCATGTCGTATAATCTGCCAAAGCTGTATGGACGTCTTTCATGGGTCTCAAGGGATTGCAGATGCAACCCTTCGTGTGCACCTTTTGACCCATGGCACTGCCTTTGCTATCCATGTCCTCCAAGGTGGCAAAATCAGTGCTAAGAACACAAGGGCAGTCCATTTCTTTTATTATACTTACAATGAATAATAGTCTATTATTCACTATCAGTGTCATAAAAATGGAGTATCATGAGCTGGAAGGGGACCTTCATTGGCAGCGGAGGTAAGCAAAAAAATGCTTTTAAATTTGTATGCTTGAGGGAGAGAGTGCGCTTTTGTGAGAGAGAAGTTGTGTATGTGTAAGCATGTGTGTCTGTGTGTGAGCGCATTTGTGTGAAAGTGAGTGAGGGTCAGTGACAGGTAGTGACAGGTAGTGAGTGAAAATTGGTGAAACTGAGTGTCAGCAAGTGAGTAAGAATGAGTCAGAAGAAATGGGAATGAGTGAGTGAGGGCGTGAGTGACTGCAAGAGAGTGGTATGGGGTGACAGAAAAAAGAATGAGTGAAGGGAGTGTTACAGGGTGTGAAAGACGTGGTGTTAAAGAATGAGTGTGAATGTGAATGAGTGACAGACAGTGACAGTGAGTTTAACTGTGAGTGAGAATGAGTGAATCAGAGTAAGAATGAATGAGATTGTATGTGAATGAGTAAGAGTAAGAGTGAGTGAAAGAGCGTAAGTGAGAATGAATATGTGAATGCAAGTGAGTGAGAGTGAATGAGTAAAGGATTGAGAATGAGTGTCTGTGAGTGAATGCAAGTGAGAAAAAGTAAGATTGTGGTGTTATGCTTGCAAGTCATACTGAAGGTAATTCTTGGTTTATAGACTCAATGAAAAATACTGGCGCTGACTTGCTGCAGGCAATTCTTACCATGACAGGCATCTGTAACAAAATACTGGCACTGGCATACTAGAGGTAATTTTGGCATAATTAGCAGCAACAGTAATATATTAGTATTGGCATACTAGCTGCAATAGTTGGCATCCACAAAAAAATGCAGATGCTGTCATGCTTGAAGAAATTCTTGGCACAGGGGACACCCATGGCAAAATGCTGACACTAGCACATTGAAGATAATTCCTGACAACTGTGGCTAATGAGAGGATGGTCAACCATGATAAAAGGCTGACATTGGTATACTAGAGGTAACTTTTCACATAAGAGAGACACATGGTATATGGACAACATTAATGGCATAATTCTGACACTGACACCTTGTACGTCAATTTTTTTTATAACTCTTTTTATTAAATTATGCTTATCACAGAAAAGCTTACATCAGGACATGTTGGATATCAAGGTACACAGACGGCATGTGGAAAATAACAATATCTTAAATCAGAACATCATTTGGAGCTAAATGGGCGCTTTTACAGCCCAACACTTATTGCATGACATTCACCCACTCTCCCTCCCGCACATTGTATGTCAATTTTGAGAGGACGTATGAGGGGTACTCATGACAACATTTTGGCCCTTACACAATAGAGGTAATTTTTGACATATGGGGGCAACCACAGCACAGTTTGTAAAACATTAACTCAACTCCGCAGAAGTGTCAAGTTTCACTGGTTTAGCCCATCATGAAAGGACTTGAATCCTTAATGAGTTCCCTTATCAGAGCCTTTGACCTTTTAGCAAATTATAAGAATATTGTGCCTTAAAATGCCCTATATGACCCCATTTCTTTAAATTTTGTTCTGGGAAGACACCTCCTTGGCAACCCTCTTAAAAGAGGTCTGGCTTACTTGCTTTTCTCACTACAGTTCAGGGCATGTATTTTACCACACCACTTTTAAAGATCATCTCAGCATCCTAATGTGGGTGGTATCTAAAACAGACATTTTTATTTGTTGTATTGTTACACAAATGCAGCAGTCATCATGGTACTTCAGCAATGTCACTTTTTGTGATGTCATCAGGATTATAGTCATGTGACTTCCTATAAAATTTAAGGTGAAAGGTCACAAGATATCACTTTCTGTGATGTCATTAGGGTCAAAGGGTGTATGATGTCACTTTCACTGCTTTTCACATTTTGGTGAATCAACTTCCATACAAAGTTACTATCCATTTAAACCTGGTTAAGAATCACAGCTGCAGTTCTGATGCATAAACCTCACATTTCATTGTTTTATGTATGTGCCTGTTCCAGTTATGCCTAGCCGTACTAAGAATGATTGAGTTTGGCGTAATCCGTATGCAGGTAATATATATTTTACTGACAGTATGGTGCCCAACTATTCTATATACTGTTTTTCTAGTCTAAACATGGGTTCAGCTTCAGTGTTACCCATTGGAGCTGTGTAGCTAGATAATACGTCTCAAAATTGAGAGCTCCTATACCAGTTTGATCAATTGGTCGATAGAGCTTGTCTAGTGCCTGGTCTGCAAATAAGTTCACTCAATAAGGTATTTAGATCACAGGAAAAAGATCTTGTGAAGTTTAAAGGTAGTAGTAGTATAATCTTTATACGGTTTATAACAAAACCTTAAAAGGACAACGTTTATTATAAAACAGAATTCACATTATTACAATATTAGACGGTATAAAAATCATGGTTATACAAAATGGAGAATCCCGCTCATATTAATATCTTTCCATAGTAAAAACAATCCATACAAGGGGTCATAACTTGAATAATGCACATTAATGTACATGATAAAACCAAAGCACAGTATACAACAATTCACAAAGCTATCCAGGAATCACCAGGGAGTTTAACATGTAAGCAATGAATGAAAAAAAGCCCCTTATTATAACTCATTTCAGGGCCCAAACCACTCCTTTGGATTAAATCATTAATTCAGAGAGCTATATTTTCAATTATCATACCGTGGCATGTTCTTGCATCTAAGTCGCCATGCATATAAGAAATGTCTTGATATGGCAAAAATCAGCCATGCAGTTGTGTCACTTCTAAAGACTCTAATGGTAGGCCTCATTTGTCATACAGACAAGATACGAAAAATTGGAAATAACCACGATCACCTATTTGCAGCATATCTGGGATGAAGGAATGAAAAATGCTCCTCTGCTTCAGGGCTATCTGGGGAAAATGGACATAGGAGCGAGATGTTTTGGCCATTCCATCTGCAGCGAAAGACCCTGAGTGGCAAAAGGCCATATCTAAATTGAAGGTATAAGGATTTCACTCGTGGGGGTTCAATCTGATTCAGGAACTCCCACAATGAGGGTTATCTTTGAAATCCAAAAATCTGCCAGTTAGATCCCCCATGACAATAGGGTTCAACCATTAGGCATGGATATGGAACCAATATCTCCTCTTAAGGGGCACCATAGTTTTTTTCTTAATGCATTGGGGATTGGGTCCACAATTTACTCATGCTAAGATTAAATAGACAGGGTTTAACATATTTTAACCAGGGGAACTCCCTTTGCTATCCAGTGCTATTATTTCTAGAAATTGTTCTCTCATGTGGAGGGATGTATTTCTATACCAGACATGTGTCCAATAGGCTAGAGGTCTAAACGCTACCACGTGTGCAATGTTTTGAAGACCGAGATCCAAACAAATTGGGGTTAAGGGTGCACTGCGTGGTAAGCTTAGTATTGATCTAATAAAGATATTTTCTAATTTCTCTATGGCTCCTACATTCTGGTAGCCCCAGATCTCAGCACCGTTTAAAGTAGCACTTACCCCCTTTGCCCTTTGCCCGATAGATATCAATAGCAGGGGTAACTGGCCGGTATATATTTGCTTTCAGCTTTTTAAACAAGGCCGAGCTAACATTGTGAAGTGTGAGCTGGGAGGTAGAAATGTGTGAAGATCATGCAATTGAATTAGTAAATCTCACCCCTAAACAGACAAATTCATAGACTTGTTCTAACATGGTGTTCCTCAGCTTCACTTTGCCTTTAAATGATTTATGGGGATTAAATGCCATAAATTGTGTCTTGTTTACTTTGACTTCAACTCCAAAATCATCTCATGCTGCTGAAAACCTATTCAGTAAATTTTGTAGCCCCATGAGTGTTCTGGATATGGGTAGAATATCGTCGGCAAACATTAAAGCTGCAACTGGGCTGCCAGCCATCTTAGGGGGGTCTCATCTGCAGCCATATAGGGACTCTAATAGCCCATTGATGTATAGGGTGAACAGAGTTGGGGCCAAAAAACACCCCTGTCTCACCCCTCTGCCCACTCTAATGCTTTCAGTAAGTACACCATTTTGTCCCCATCTTATCTGAGCATAGATTCCCTGGAGGAGCTGTAGTGCTAGAGGCACTTTTATGGTTTGACACCACATGATGACCTTTGACTACCATCATTTTAATTGACTTTGGTGTTTCATTTTTTCCTAGCCTGAATGTACGACATCCTGCATATGCCTTTTTTCCTTTGAAGGTTTCTTTCATGTAATCTTGCAGTCTTAAAGTGGGAGCTGTCACAGAGTAGAACAGCTTGCCAAGAACAGAACGGGTGGGATGTGCATTTGAAAGTGAGAGAGAGAGAGCAGTGTGGAATCTACCTTTTAGTCTTGAAGTGCAGTGTTATGAGCAGTGGTACACAAATGTGCATTGTGTTGTACATTGAGAGATAAAATATGTGATGCTATAGGCAGTGGTGCACAAATGTGCATTATGTTGTACATTGAGAGATGAAGTATGTGATGCTATAGGCAGTGTTGCACAAATTTGCATTGTGTTGTACATTGGGAAGTATTATGAAGTTCTTACTATTGGCTTTGACATGGCCTCGTATCATCCTGAATTCTGACTCTGTCTTGCTAGAGCTTTCTGCGCGCAGAGGCCTACAGATTTCTCAAGTTGTTTATCCACGTTCAAGGTTGCTTTGTTTCGTTTTGGAGGAGAGATTGTTGAATGTACCAGAGGCTTTCGTAAGCTTCATTAAGATAAAGGCTGGAACATGTGAGAATGAACAAGGGAACGTGGGAACTCCTTTTGCCCTGGAATGCTTGCATGGAAGGTGGCCAAGTCCAGTAAGTTTCCTTGGCGCGTAAGGAAAGACTCTCAAACCTTCTAATGTGTTTTGAGACTATAAAGGCAGAGGGTCTTGGCAGGCAGCTTAGGAGCTCATTTGTGGGGCAGACGTGTTGTCACAAAAGAACGTAACCTGAGTCCCAGTCGCGAGTCCATGCCTAGCTGTCAACGGGCTCCTCCAGCTTGAGTTGGCAAGGATGTCGAGTGAACGACCGATGAGGTGATTTGTTTCTGACTAGAGCCATTGTGATGCGTAGCTGTTTGTGCATGCATATTCAGTTTCCAGTTTCCAGTGGCTGTGGTCATTTGAGGTGTTTTCTTTGTGATGTGTGAGTGAGTCAGAGTGCACATTCAAAGAAATAATTTGATGTATTTAGTGTATATAGCTTTCTGATTTCTTGAAGGACGTCCAGTATTATTTGCTGCTTGTTTATTCATTATTATTATTCATGCAATTAACTGTTACATTTGCCAAGTGTGTTCTTATTGCTTGCATATAAATATATATCTCTATATACATTTGAATGTTGCATCTGGGAAAGCCTTTCTGTTAGATAGCATTGCATAAATAAAACCCCAAACCTTATTCTAAAAAGAGAGTCTTTGATGTGTTTCATTTTATAAAGTGAAACCCCTTTCTAGGTGTTGTTGTGTTATATGTGTCCTGCTTCGTCGTGTTTGGGAGTGGTATTTTTTGAGGGCGAAGCAAGACATTTTGGCGTCACTTGTAGGATTCGAAAAAATTGAAAGGGGAAAGAAAAATGTTCTCTAAAATGTCCATGTTTTCAGTTGCAGATTCCCAGATGCCAACTGAGTTATTTGGGTGGGATGTTGCCTCTAATGCATGCTTAACAGATGAGGGGCTAACACAGATATTTAAATGTGTACAAGATTTTTATCTTAAAGAGGGAACACAACTTGGTATTTCAGAGAGAAAAAGTGGTGTCATTTTGAATGCATTGCTCAGCATGTATCAAAAATGTGGACAGTTCAAATAAGGAATGTAATGAGCTGCAAAGGGAGTTAGTTAAAGCTAAAGAAAAGTCAGACCTTTTAACATCTGAAAATAAATCACTGAAAAGAGAGTTGGAACTCTATCAAGCACCGTTTATTTTGCCAGGCTGCTTAGATAGCCAGAGTGATTTGTTCGTGAAAAATGTGGATGAAGAGAGGCTGCAGGTTAATTTAAGGTGCTCACAGGAGTTCTTAATGAATTCTTTTGAGGATGTTCCTCAGCCAGAAATGAATGGTATTTTGGTTGAATTAGAAGCTTCCGAAGTAACGTTGAACCGAGAAAATGTAAACGTGCAGGGAGATAAACCAACCAGCCTGTTAGAACTAGCGATCGTTGGTTGCATTTATAAATCAGACTGGTCAGTGAATGACAAACCTAGCTTTACATGGAGAGACGTTATGAAAAAATGCAATTTTAAAACATGAGTCTGAATGGGAAGAGGAGCAGCAAGGTGCTTTTGAATCTGCAAAAGAGATTATGCAAAGTGTTTCAGACGTGCGGCCAATACAGAAAGGAGACATTGAGTTACATGTGACAGTTCAGGGGCAGTGTGCCATTTTGAGTATGTGGGAAAAACAAGGAAAGAAGAGGGTGCTCTTAAACGTTTGTCTGAAACACTGTCAAATGCTGGAGAATGTTTTCCTCCCTTTGAAAAACAGTTGATTTTGAGTTGTGCTCTGATAGACACAGGGCAGACACAGTTGTTTTTGAGTTGTGCTCTGATAGACCCAGGGCAGACACAGTTGTGTGTGTGTTTTTGTGCGTGTGTTTTGTGCTCTAATAGACACAGGGCAGACACAGTTGATTTTGAGTTGTGCTCTGACAGACACTGGGCAGACACAATTGTTTGTGTGTTTTTGTGCTGTGACAGACACAGGGCATATACAGGAGCTTTTGCGTTTTTGCATGCTGACAGACACTGGGCAGATGACAATAAGGCATAATGCGATTTTGACTTTTGAACTTTCTCAAATGCAATGGCTGATGACTTTCCTTGAGTTATACAGAACAGGTAATGCACAAGAAGCAAATGTGATCAAATGGTACATACAGACAGAAACTGAAGTTTTGCATGAACAATTGGTGCAGATCCCAGTAGAAAGTCCAGGGGTGGTGTTTGAGGTGCCTGAGACACAGGATTCCCCAGTGAAGTGGCAAATTTTACTGCAAAGCGCAGCTATTGTGTATCATGTAGACACTCATTGTCCAATACATTCACTAGACAGAACTTTTAATTCCCTCACAGGTGAAAAGGCTAAAGTCTTGGAGACGGAGGTGGTGACACACGATTCTGATTTGGTGTGCATGACTAAGTGCAAGCACCTAGGAGAGAAAAGACCATACTATCAGGTGGGCAGACAATGAAGGGATGCATATCCCCCTAGACTTACATAGAACTGTGATTCTTATTTGTCAGTAACAAGAAACAGCACACATGCCAATACTGATTGTCTTTTCACACTTAATTCATGATCACACCACACTTTTGATATGACCGAAAAATATTTTATTTATTCTTTTGTTTTTTGATCTTAGTTTTTTCATATAATGTTTTCTTTTGCAGTTATCAACAATTAAAATTCTCATTGGTTAAAGCAACCGTTCAATTCACAAAATTGTACACCATAGAGACACAATTTAATTAATACATTTAAATTCTTTGCTCCAAAAAAGACAAAAACCATAAACATTATAAACATATATGACATAGACACCGATACAAGACTTTGATTCCCTCTGGTTCTGTGAATTTTGAGACAATAACACAAAAACATACAACAACACAAATTACAATAACATATCCGCCATTTTTACTTGACGGTACAATGCCCTGCTTAATTACTTCTTACAGCGTGAGCGGGACTCAAACAGTGTGCCAATTAGGCTCGTTCCATATATTTCACCCTTATTGACTAGAATTCATTTTATTTTATGAGCCACCTTGGTGTGAATCTGCTAAACAACACTTGTTTGAGAAGGAAAAAGTCGAAGAGTTTCGAACCCTAATGTAATATATTTAACCAGGCTCTCCTCAGGACTCAGAACAGCAATGAGCTGAAAAAACAAATAGAAAATTATATTAACACACACACCTTGTGAGTCAATCGCACTATTCATCACGCACTCCTTCCTCATCTTAATTACCAGCAGAGAGCTGTGCAGACAGGAATGATAATATTGTGCCATCAGACCCAAAACAGAAAAAGGAGAACGTGCGCTTTTTGAAAAATACTTTTTTTGCAAGAAGATTGATGCTTGTTTCTTTTTCAGATCATACTGCGACGTGTTTTTTGATATATGTATGTTATGATAGTCAAAGGTCATGGGGTGGAATGTAGTGCTAGAGGCACTCTTATGGTTTGACACCACGTGATGACCTTTGCCTACCATCATTTTAATTGACTTTGGTGTTTCATTTTATAAAGTGAAACCCCTTTCTAGGTGTTGTTGTGTTATATGTCTCCTGCTTCGTCGTGTTTGGGCCATCGTGTGGGAGTCGTATTTTTGGAGGGCGAAGCAAGACAGGAGCCAAATAATCGTTTGTAGAAGGTAGCCTGGGAAACCTAACTATTCTAAAACTTCCCACGTCCCCCCCCCTCTGGGATAAGGTCAAAGCCAGCACCTAAATCCTCGAATATACCGTATACGTGTTCTTTTTTATCCACCACGTACTTCCATAAAATTAGTACAAATCTAAATAGTTGGTCGATTGTGCCAGTATTCTCTCTAAAACCAGCCTGAAGGAGCAAAAGACTTTTATTTTCCTTAATTGAATCATGTAATGTCCCCAGCAGGTGCCTACAAAATAATTTCTGAGAGATATCTATAAGGCTAATACGGCTGTAATTAGCGGAGCAATTTTTGTCTCCCTTTTTATACACTGGTACATCTCCACTCCAACCAAGAGTCAGGGACCTGTGCACCATTTAAGATATCATTAAAACAGTGATTGAGGATAACACTCCACACACCCACTTCAGAAAGGAAAAGGTCCCCTGGGATTTTATCTAGTTCAGGCATTTTCCCTCTCTGAAGTACAGAGAGGCCTACCCTGGTTTCCTCCAGGATAAAGTCAATAAGGTTGGTGTCCCTGGATTCATTGTTTGAGACTGCACTTAGTGAGTTATCACTGACCTGTCTCTTACTACCGTTAGCCACAATATGCCAAAACAGCTTGCTATCTTCACTTTTGGCTGCTGAAATTAGATCTCTCCAATGCCCTTCTTCCCATTATCTTTTTGGTAGATTTTGGAACTTGTTGTAGTGATACAATTTTTTGTGCCACTGTTGTTTTATGTCCGATTTAATCGATCTCATTAATTCTTCCCTTGCTGCCTTACAAGACTCATTAAACGATTCTGTTGTGTTATTATAATTAACTGAGCATTTCACTTTTTTATAGAAGTCGTCTTCAATTTCATCAATTAACTTAGTATAACTACTGATGGTGGATTGCACCTCTCTTCCTTGTGTGCTGAAAATCTATGAGTGCTTTAATTACTTTAGTATATATCCAAACAATAATATCTTGGCTACCCTCTAAATTAGGCCATTTAATCCTTCTCCTATTGTTACTTGTGACAATTGGATAAATCGACTCGCTGATTTACAATCGAAGAGAATAAACAAATCATCCAGTTCTAAAGCCAGGGCATTATGATCACTGTCTTCTCTTTCAATTATCTTCATGTTGCAAATTGCCAAGATGGTAAATCGAATAAAAAGTAATTAATTCTTGAATGGCAATTAGCCCTCTCAAATGTATGTTTTAAGTTCTTGTATGACTTAAAGCAACCATTACAATCTCGTAAACAGTGCTTGAGTGTAGGTGAGGTAATTTGGTAGGCAGCTTCCATGTTTCTAGCTGGGCTAGCATGGCACAACCCCTGGATTCCCCACTCCTCATACTCCTCACCAGTAACGTTTGTTAACAAGCCTGATGGTTCATATTTTGTGTTTATATTCCGTGAAATCAATAGGAAGTCATAGTCCTCTGACCTTTCAAGGAGATCATCCAATGCTATTATAGTGGGAGACTCCTGCTGCTGTGTGGGTAATCTATTATAGATGTTACTTAGAAGGGTGTTTTTTCCCCCTGGCGCTTTCAATTTTAACAACCAATAGGTCCCTGGAATTTACAGTTAATTATTTTAGGGAACATTGCTGTTTGGTGCTAACACAGATAATAAGGCCTCTGCTGGAAGTCCCATTGGTGAAGAGGATGCTTCTATGCTAAAGTTCGAGAACACCACTCTGTTAAGCTCGGTTGTGGCCCAAGTCTCTTGGAAGAGGCAAACCTCAAAACCATCTAATCCTTACAATTGAGCTTGGGCTTTATGTCCTCCAGATTCCAAGAGAGAAGCTTTAATTTTCCAGTGTCTGTTTGCACAAAAGACTGTGTGATTTCTCTCGGTTGGCGCCTTACTTCAATCCCTAAAGAATTCCTTCCAACCTCCCTGCCCTTGGACTTATGATGAGCCAATTCTCCAGGGGCACAGGGTCTCTCAACATCTCCCATCAGGGTTCCGTAGTGTGGCTCCCCCCTAGAATACAGAACAACATGCACCCCAGTACAGAGATCTGGGCCTAAATCCATCGTTTTTTTGCTCACCATGCCATTCCAGTTTAGACCCAGCCATATGCAAATCAGTCTTGACCCTGCGCCCAATGGGAACAGTCCAGCCCGAACTGCCAGGCTAGGTCCTCCCTGGACTGGAAACAAGCATCCTAGGACCGGTTTCGGGGTGTGACATTGGTGTTTGAAGGGTCTGGGGGTACAAGAAATCTTGAGTCCTCCTCAGCAACAGGTATTGCAACTTGGGCATTACAGCTTGAGTTTACAACCTCATCTGAGGTTGATGCAGGGTTTAATAGTTGTGGGAGGAAGATGAAAGAGATATACAGCATTCAGCATGCTGAATGTCTTTGTCAATAGCCCAAACCATACTTTTAAAAAGCTGTAGAGAGTAGACCCTGGTCCCACCAAAGGAGTGATGGTATTTTTGTGCTTCCCCATGACTTTGTAATGGCAATATAAAATGGAAAAATTTGGTGAAAGTACCTTATGTCCAATGTAAGGGGGGTGCCCTGGCCTCTTCTGGGCAACGATGGGCGAAGACGGGCCCGTCTTGGCTCAGTCTTGGCCAGGGCGCAAGCCCAGGCACGTCCCACATTGTGGGACAGCTAAAGCGCCTAAAAGCACGTCCGGCACCATGTCTCTCCTTTAGCTCCGCCTTTCTCATAGTTGGAGTCTGTGGGACGACGTCCCACCCCAGACTGAGAACTGGCAAGTCCTATTGCAGGTAAAAGCAGCATGTTGGAAACCCATGCTGCAGGACAGCTAAGGTGCTTAAAAGCGCAACTGGCACCTGGTCTCTCCTTTGGCCCCGTCTTTCTCCTCGTTGAAGTCTGGGGGGCGAAGTCCCACCCCAGGCTGAGAACTGGCATGTCCTATTGTGGGCTAAAGCAGCGTGTTGGGAACTTTAGAGGCATATTCATGATATAATATAGCATCTGTGGTAAGCCAACCATCTTGGAAAGCTCCACTTGCCCCAATACTGACAACTGTGGATTTTCTAAGCCTAGGCAAAATTTGAATTACCCGGCCATAATTTGCGTATATTCATGAACTTCACATTCTGCTTGTTTTATGAAATTCCCAAAAATATGGCATTATGCCACTTCATGTAATTACATGCCATTCATGGTAAAAACTCACAGCAAATGCAAAGTAACAGTAGCATGCAAGCAGCCTTTTTTCTGCACTCTTCTGCATGAATGTGTCCTCCTTGCAAAAACGGGCATGAGGGCACAGAATGCACTAAAATATAGCGCAAAATGACACATTGGCGTTTCACATAACTAAGCCTTATTTTGTTGAAATTTCACTTAGTTCACCAAAAGTAAATTACAAGAAATTCCAAAAGATGAATGATATTGTTGCCGCATAAGGACATGACGTGAGTGTGTCATTTATGTATATTACATATTGATCAATGCTGTACCTTATTTGACTAGCTATGGGTTCCATCTTCAGGGCAAATAATATGGGAGATAGAGGGTATTCCTGTCAAATCCCTCGTATAATTGAGTAGGGCTCTGATATCACTTTTCCTGTTTTAGCCTGGGCCATGAGGTTAGCGTGTAACAGTTTTATTCTGCTGAGCAGTGCTTAGTTTGAGCCAGTGGTTTTTGGTGCTGGGCACCGGCACTTATTTGTCAACACCAGTGCTTTTCTTTTTTTTCTTTTTTGGTCCTCATAAGTGACAAACTTGCAAAGGTATATGATCAGGTGTTGTACGGTTCTGGTGCCCCAAGCCCTCAGCCTGTCGGGCACACTTTCTCCTGATATACCTACCTGCTCCATTGTGAAAATTTGTGGGATCACCCACCCAAACTCTCTCTGGAAGCAGGTGTCTTAATCTTTGGAGCTTTATGTCGATACTATGTATGATTGAGACGTGAATGCAGCTAGTGGTTTCCAGTTCTTGACTCTTTTTGATGACCCACTTAAGCAGTCTAATCTAGCAATGCGTTTAGCTGATTTTAACCATTCTGCGCAGGAGGGTGGTATACATGAAACCCACTTAATACAAATTTCCCTGCGCGCTATAATTATCAAGGTGAAAAAGAGTTGCTCTTGCTACTTTCTGTCTTTTCCCATAAAATCATCCCCTTCTGAAATCCCAAATATAATCAATGGTAGGCTTACCTCTATTCTTCTTTCCATGAGGATATTCAAAACCTTACCCACGTCCTGCCAGTATGTTTGTATTGCAGGGCATTGCCAGATCATATGAACATCATCTGCCTTCTCCCCATCACACTTCGGGCAGCGCTTAATTTCCTCCCCTATTTTGGACAATTTCAAAGGGGACCAGTACACCCTATGGGAAGTAAACAAATGGTTCTTTCTTTACGGAGCATATCTGACAAAAGATCAAAGAGTAGCCATTGATACTTGCCACAAAGATGGTATATCAGCTGCGGGTAGAGCTTCCTTCCATCTTTCTTCTGGCAGAGTGTTGGGGCCATTTCTGCCTGGATCAGCATCCAATACCAGGAAGACACTTCTTTCCTTTGTGTGTTGGTGTCGCAGATTTTTTCCACCCACTCCATGGAAAAGCCTGCATCGGGAAACAACCATTACATTGCATGCGTTTCAATGCATGCGATTACAACGCGGTTGTTACAACGACCGCGTTGTTACGTCGCAGTACATTACAACGCAAGTCGTTACATCGACTTGCTGTAGGGAGCGCGCTAACCTAAGGAATAGTATAATTTACTATTCCAACACCTTCCCTACTGTTGCGCACACTGGAGTTGGAATAGTAAATTATACTATTCCTAAGTCCATCGGCCCCCTACAGCAAGTCGATGTAACGACTTGCGTTGTAATGTACTGCGATGTAACAACGCGGTCATTGTAATGACCGCGTTGTAATCGCATGCGTTGTAAACACATGTGATGTAAGGGGCTATATTCCCTGCATCTGGTTGTTCACAAGCCCAACTTATTAGTTGCAGATACTTGAACCTTGAAAGCGTATTATTTGTCTCTTGAATGAGGAAGTCCCATGAGATTGCATTCTCTTTCCCCAACAGCTGCCCCCATTTTCATATCCCAGCTTCGATTAGTGGGGTAGCCAGTGAATCCAATAAGCATAATGGAGTTCCAGGGGGACTTCCAAATTGGAGCCAATTGACAATAATAGGAGATTCCAATGATTCTCCTGACCTGTATCCACAGCTTACAGGCCGCGATCAAGACCCTGAGTCGCACCTTTTTAAAATATTTGGGGTGACCAAATTTGAAGAGAAAGTGGCTACCCTGCTCTGCCAAGTCTTTAGTAAGTGCTCCAAAACAAGGGCGCCCCAATTGGAAGTTATTAGTTAACAATGCCCTGAAGTGCTTTAATTGGAAGGCCCAACAATACATTTGGAAGTCTGGAAAAGGCACTCCACCATCAGTTTTTTTTTTACGCAACTTCTTGCAGGCTATTCTGATGCCCTAGTTAGCCCAAATAAAGCTGTTCAGTTCACCCTGTACTTTCCTCATCCACTTGGTCTCGAAATGCAGAGATAGCACATCAAACAAGAAAGTACATTTTGGGAGGAGCGTCATTTTAATGAGGTTAGTTCTGCCGATGATGGATAACGGCAGATTGGACCATAGTTTTAGGAGCTTTCTGGTTTCTTTCATAAGTTTTGAGCAGTTTGTTTCAGTCATGATATCCAAGTGTTTCGTAACTTGAACTCCTAAATACCTGATCTCTTTCTTCTCTTTTTCTTTCAGGGTTATGTCTAGTGGTATATTCCATGCCATGATCTCGGTTTTCCCTTCATTAACTGCATAACCTGATACTTTCCCGAAATCTGTTAAGATATCCATGATGACGGGGTAGGCGCCTATGAGGTCTTGTGTGTAAATCATTAGATCGTCTGCGTAGAGGGCCTTTTTCTTAGTCCATTCTTGGTACTGGAGTGGCAATATTTGCTGCTCCTGCCTGATTCTCCGGGCTAGGGGTTCGATGTATAAGTTGAACAATAATGGAGATAGGGGGCAACCTTGCCGGGTGCCTCTACCTATCTCTATTACAGGAGTAAGAGCGCCATTGATCACAATCCTGGCCTTTGAGGATCTGTATATATTTTGAATTGCATGTTGGAAATTTTTGCCTAGTCCGTTGAGTCTAAAAAACTTCATATAGAAAGGGCCAGCTCACCCTGTCAAATGCCTTAGCAGCGTCTACCATCAAAATAGCTAAGGGGAGTTGTTTGACAGTGGCTAAGTCAATCGCACAGACCAGATCATGTACAAGCTCATGTAGCTATCTATTCATCATGAACCCCTTTTGGGAGGTATTGATTTGCTTTCCCAAGACTCCACCCAATCTTTTGGCCAGAATATTTGTAAACAACTTGTAATCATTGTTAAGCAATGAAATTGGCCTATACGATTCACATTTTGTTGAGTTTTTATTTGGTTTTAGGATTAAGGTGATTGTGGCTTCGTTCCACGTATCAGGTATAGGGGCTTTATTTACATATATGAGATTAAATAGGGAGGTCAATTCTGGGGCTATTTCCTCGACTAGGGTCTTGTATATCTCAGATGGGATGCCATCTGGGCCTGGCGCCTTCCCTCTCTTTAGATGCTTGATAGCTTTAAAAACTTCCTCGGAGCTTATTTCCTCATTAAGATATTGTTCTTTGTCTTGTGCGAGTTTTGGAACTGAGTCAAGTCTAAGCCAACTGTTAATCTGGGAGTCCCTCACAAGGCAATCTTCCCTGTACAGGTTTTGAAAAAAGGAAGTAAAGGACCTCCCAATGTCTTGATTGTTCTGACATCTTTCCCCTGTTTCTTCCACTTCTACTTCTTTCATTGTGTTTCTACTCAGAGCCCCTCTTGCCTTCCAAGTCAATAAATTCCCACAGCCCTCCCCGTATTCATAATGTGCAAGTTGGCTAGCATTCCATTTTTGTTGTATATCCTCGTCGAAGTGTTCTGTGAGCTCCTTTTTGGCTTCATCTATTTGTTTTTGGATTCTTGTAACCTCCCTGGGGTCGACTGCTTTGTTTAGGTCTATATACTCGTGGCTATTACCCTCTCTTGCTCAGTTATTTTTTGGTTAGCTTCCCTTCGCCTGTGAGCAGCATAACTTATCAGTCTCCCATGCAAAAAAGCCTTATACGTGTCTCAAATTATACCCGGATGGGCAGAAGTCTTACTTACATCAACAAAATCTAGGGTGTCTTGTTTCAGACTCATTATTATCTTCTGTTCTTCTAAAAGAGATCTATCTAGAGTCCATCTGCGAGTAGATGTATCACAGTCTAGAGTTAACTCAAGTCTTACTGCGGAGTGGTCTGATAGGTGCTCTGGTTGGTGAGTGATTGCCGCAACCTTATTGCTTAACCTGGTATTGATCAAAAAATGGTCTATGCAGGAAGCATGACCATATTTCTTGTTGTGATGTGTGTAACTTTTATTGCTGCCCGCCTTGTGTCTCCAGGGATCCATCAACCCCATATTCTTCATTAAATTCTGTATAGCATTCCTCATTTTTGGTGTATTGACCATTGGCCGAGGAGAGGATTTGTCTAGAACAGGATTGAGTAGTGCGTTAAAATCACCAGCCATTTTAATAATGTTCTCGTTATCTAGAAGTCATTGAAAGAGATCCTGAAGGGGGGATGGATCATCTACATTTGGGCCATAATAGGTAATCAGAGAATATTTAATGTTATTGATGTTTACAATGGCTATCAGCCATCTCCCTTTGGGGTCTGCGATGACCTCTATTACTTTGGAATGTGCTGTGTTTTTTATTAAGATTGCAACCCCCTTCATGTTACAGTTTTGGTTTGTACATGCAAACTGGTTGATCCATCTCTGGCCCTTGATAATTTCTTCCCACTCCGCCTGCCGAAGAAGCATCTCTTGCAACATAAATATATGGAAAATTCTCTTTCTTCTGGCCGATACCCTTAACCCATTTACATTCCAACTTAGTACCCTCAGACTACGGGTATTATTAGAATTGACTATTTTAAAGGACGCGCCCTTTCTTTGAGCCCCTCAGTCTCGAAGTGGTTGCCACATATAAGGCCCTTATTTATTTATTTTTCACCCCCTGCTCCCCACCCAATGTGATATTTACATTAGTGTGATCATGTTTACCCCCCCAACCGAGGAACCCTCCCTTTAACCAAACTGGGCATTTCCATCATGCCCTTTGCCCTCACCTCTCCGAAATATTGTAAGTCGTTACCTTGCAATACCCCCGAGCCTAACCCTAGGTTTTCGTTTTTTTAATCAGGTTCAAAACTTCATCTGGGTCTTTAATGTTAAACTTCTTGTTATTCTACATTATCCTTAATGTGGCAGGGAATTTCAGTTGGGCCGTGGCACCTAAAGAGCTAAGCTCCTGTATGTGTCTGCCAACTTCCCTCTGTCGATTTTGTGTCTCCCTAGCTATGTCTGAGCGAATGCGGAAGGACCACTCATCTTTAGTAAATGTACCTGTCTTTAGTGCCTCCGTAAGTATAATTTCTTTTGTCAGATAAGTATTGAACTTTACCAGGACCTTCCTGGGCTTGACTATGTTGGGGTTCTTCCTTAATGGGTCCCTATGCACTCGTTGTACGTCCTGATGTAAATCTAGTGTCCTGACAGATGGTATAAATTCTTTTATCAATGTTATCACAAACTCTTTTAAGCCCCCCCCTTCTCTTCCCTCAGGTATATTAAGAATTCTTAAGTTGTTTCTCCTGGAGTGGTTATCTAGTACTTCTACCTTTTCCTGAAGTAATTTTTCACTAGCCTTGAGATTTGAAATTTCTCTGCTGTTCCCTGTTGTTTCCTCTCGCACTGTCTCTAGTGCTACCTCTAGGCTCCCTATTCTTTCTGAGAGGCCTGTGAGCTTGTTTTCTAAACTCTCACAGACGTCACAGATTTTTGCTTGGTTTGCCTCGGACAGTGTGAACCTAGTTCTGATCTCTTCTGAGAGTGTGCGCAGTAGGCCTCCCATATCCTCCTGCGCTGTAGGTGAAGAGGACTTGTCTTCCTCTGTTGCTAGTACAGTTACCCCTATATCTGTTTCAGCTGTGGTTTCGAGGAGTGTTACATCTTCCACCAGAGCTTGAAAGCGGTTAGATATGGGGAGCCCCTCTGGCTTCCTGAGATCAACTTTCTGGGATGCCATCTCGTTGAGAGTGCCTGTATGAAGCGGGGCACTAGCCTCACTAGGAAGTGTATTTCCCTCTCTTCCTTGCACCTTGAAACATGATCTCAGAGAAGGAGTGATTTTGGGTTTCCTACACAAGGGCTCTAATGTGCGCACCAGTTTCCCTCCGCTCTTTTTTCTGTATATATGCTCAGGGAGAAGTTCTTTGTCAAGCGGGGTCACTACATTAATTTGAGGTTGTGTTATAGGTACTATAGGTAGAGATATAGGTAGAATTATTAGGGGAGACCCACCAAAACCCTCCCCCCTAGATAGCCCGGTGCCAAAATCTACGTGTGAATTCCTTAGAGCGTAGCGAGAAATTCCTTGTGGCTTCCCCTCTGTGGATATCGTGGCTCCAATCCTATCCACCTTTTTGGATGTCCTGCTGGCGTGCTGGAGAGATTTTCCCTGTCCATTGTCCTTTCCGCCTGACAAAGGAGTCCTTTTGGGGCACATAGGGTGGAAATAATGAGGTGCCTCTGGGGTAGACGCTTGTATTGGCAACCGAGCCCGCACGCTTGTGCTGACACTGCTGCCTGCGACCTGGTGGTGAAACTGGGCTACAGCCCGCTGATCCCGGTGTAGCTGCAGCGCGGCCAGGAACCACCGATCCCCGAGGGATGCTGGCCGCGGTGCGTGAGTTCCGGAGCAGTGCAGCTTCGGAGATTTTCAGGAGGCGTTCTAACCCCCCCTTCTCCATGGGTGAAGACTGTCGTTCTCGCGACGGGAGTCGGGACTCGTACGGAGACCCAGGGAGCTTTTTTCAGCATGGCTCGGGTCTGATTAGTCCGCAGAGGTGAGTCGCAACATCCTGCAGTTTAGCCGGCCGCCATGCTCCCCAGCCATCAACACCACTGCTTGTGACTGTCTGTCGCAAGGTAGCGCTATCTAATTTAGAGATCAGCACAACAACAGTTAATTATTAATTCAATATACATTAAAAATTACAATTACTTTCTGCCCAAGCCATACTTATAGCTTTGGGGGTCTGGAATAGTTGGTTAGTAGTTGTATTTTTACTATCACTGGCAGCAGTGGCAGAAGCAACATGCGGTGCAAGCTGCAGTGGCCTCCTGATGAGAGCCCTGGCACTCATTTTGAGGGTGGCGGCACTTTATTTTTATTTCATTTTCTCTCATTGTCGTCACACCAATGCCCCCACTCTTACATGCACCAGTGGCGGCAAACTCAGGGACCGCCCTGGGCGGCAAAAGGTCTAGCTACGCCATTGCATCAAGCACATGGAAATATACTCAGATACTGAGTTTTGATATATTTCTTGAGCGTGAAAAACTCTCTCTAGTCAGAGTGTATTAAATGTGGAAGCACTTCCTTTATTTTACTCGATAATACTTCCCCTGTATTCTGCAGTCTAAATTAAACATAAACAATGATCAGTATGACATACTGTTCAGCTTGTCTCAATTGGGTTTCAGTAATACTCTTATTACTACTTTATGAGTTGTGGGCGGAAGCGTGCCACTCTCCTGGTCAGCTTGGTACATGTCCAGTAAATGTTTTGATAACTGCTTCCGAAACACCTTATACAATTTGAGGGGCTGATGGTCTCCACCAGGAGTTTTACATCTGTGAAATGGGCAAGTTAATGCCATTTAGACATAGTAGGACATCTAGGTCTGCTTTCTGCTGTTGTCAACCTCTGTAAGTTAGCACTATGCACATATGTCTGTAAATTCAATGGGGTATATTTATCAATATTTCACACAGCACAGCAAGCCACCTTGCTGCGCTGAGTGAAAGGGCAGGATTGCGCGTATTTAACATTATACAGTGCAAGCCTGTCCTTTCAGTGTGCTGGCACACAATCTGATGCAAAGTACCAATGCAGGCACCCTTGCACCATGCTGCAAGGGTGCCTGCGTTGCAGATAGGATTGTTTTTGTGCAGAAAGATACACCTTTCTGCACAAAAACAGTCCTCAGAGGTATTTTCCTCTATGTGGAATGCAGAATGCAGCACACATGGAAAGAGGAAAAAAAAAAGGAGAAATAAAGATATTTCTCCTCGTTACGCCTCACCCGGGAAGGAGTATCATTTTTACGAATTCCCAGATCTGCCACTAATGGTAAATCTGGGAATGCGCCAAATTCCATAGGTGGATGCATGGGAACACCCACGCTCCACCCATGGACTGCCTCCTTGTGAAAGTAACGCAACACAGCGATTTGCGCTGCATTGCATTACTCTTGATTCATCAAGCCATGCAGGGCCGTGCAAGGTGGCCTTACGTGGTTTCATAAATCTGGTTTAGTAGTAGGGTCACCCTTGCATCCCCTTGCGTGAAACAAGGGTGACACAAATCTTTGATAAATATACCGCAATGTACTTATTCAATCGGGAAGTAGATACAGTTACTTGTTATACTAAGTAAATTCCTCATTTATGACCCCTCCACAGTAGCAGGTGCCACATATTCCCTATAGGCAAACAGACCCACCTTATTTGGTTCTTCAGTGTGTTGCTTTATTTTGTGCAATTGGTCTTGGCATTTGAGAGCAGAGACCAAAGCTGTTTTAACAAGGGCTGCAGATTCACCTCTAATCTGAATAGATTGTCATTCAGTACCACTTAAACCCCTGAAGGGTTTTTGATGCAGATCCCAAAGGTCTCCCTTTGTGTCACAATATATCCCATTGATTCTTTGCTTGTACAGTGTAAGTGTAATTTCAGTCTGCTATTGTGTTTCTGTTATGCATCATGTTAGACTTGGCCCTTTTTGCAGGGTCATCCCAGAACTTTTTGCCTTTCTCCTGTATTTTTTCTGACCTGTTGTTTTCTGACTCTGGGCACTTTACCACTGCTGATCAGTGCTAAAGTGCATATTCTCTCCCTGTAAATTGTTGTTATGGATTTGTGATTCCATGATTGGCGTATTTGATATACTAGTCAGACCCTAGTACAGTGCATTGTGTGTGCCCAGGGCCTGTAAGTCAAATGCTGCTAGTGGGCTGCAGCACTGATTGTGCCACCCACATAAGCAGCCAGTAATTGTAAACTGTGGCCTGCCATTGCAGAGCCTGTGTGTAGTCTGGTACTGCCATGTCGACTTGGCAAGTGCACACACTTGCCAGTCCCTAACCTTCCCTTTTCTTACATGTTAGTCACCCTTAAGGTAGGCCCAAGGTACCTCTGTGGGCAGGGTGCATTGTATGTGAAAGGTAGGACATGCCCTGATGTGTGTGGCATGTCCTGATAGTGAAATACTGCCAATTTCGTTTTTAACTATTGGAAGGCTACCTGCTCCCATAGGATAGAATGGCGAGTTTGTTTATAACATCTTATAAACATAACTACCCCTGGGAACAAGGTAGGAAAATAAAGTTTGATATGCCTAAACTCAGAATGTTACAATGCATCTTTTAGTGAGGGTGATTTTTACATTCTGTATTTGAAAATGCCACTTTTAGAAAGTAGGTATTTTCTTGCGTAGCCATCCACTATGCCTCTGCTAGGTTTGTGTATTGCATGTCTAGCTCTGGAGTGTCAGGGGCTGGGGAGGAGCAGTGGCTCCAGAGAGCCTGATGAGTCAGGGCTGGGCTGAATGGGCCTGGTCTGCGTTTGAAGTGGTGGGAGGAGTAGCACCTGCACCTGAATAGGGCTGTGCCTGCCTTCCACAATGATGGCTCCGCCCCCCTGTGGTGTGTCTGGAGCCAGGGCTCACACTGACAAGGGAGGTTGTTGTGCACTTGCAAAGTGCCCCACAGAACTGGTTTTGGCTGGGTACAGACTCTCTCTGCCTTCAGAGAACAAAGGGTTTTTGTGTATAAAAACAAGGGGCCCAGACCCCAGACTTTTAGATCACTTCTGGGAAAGCAAGAGGAACCTTTGCCAAGGAGAAGATCCAGAGAAGCTGAGCAGGAATACTGCCCCTGTGCTGTTTGCTGTCTGGGGTTGGCCTGCAGTGGCTACTTGCTGCCAAGGAAAGGAGAAAAGCACTTTGCTGTTTGCTGTGTCCCCTGCTTGAGGAAGATCTCCAAGGTTTTGACACTGAGCTTGTCTCCTGTTCTGAAGTCTCAGGGACACAAAGACTTCACCACCAGCTCCCCTGTACTTCCTTGCTGGGAGTTCTGACCTGCAAAGAGGTGCCTGCTGTTGTTTTGGACCTCCAGAGACTGTTTTCTGCTGGAAGCTGGAAGAATCCACGCATCGCCCCGGATCGTCACATCGCATCGAGGCGCCAAGTTTGTCGCATCGTTGGGGGACGCAGTAAGAAACCGACGCATCACCTCCCTACGCAGTAAGTAACTGACGCATCACCTCCTCTGCAGTAAGGAAGCGACGCATCACCTCCCCTGCGTAGCAGTAAGTAACCGACGCATCACCTCCCCCGGAGCAAGGAACCAATGCATCAACTTCCCTGAGTGTAAGGAACCAATGCATCACCTTCCCTGCGCCTGTTTTGTTTGTTTGCGTGACGCTTCCCAGGTACTTTGTGTGAAAAGTGTCGCATCTGCAATTTGCTTTGAACTGAATTATTTCTACCATCTGAAAGTCATATTTTCATTACTGTATTGTGGATTTTTGTCGTTTGGTCTTGTTTTGGTTTAGATAAAGATTACTTATTTTTCTAAACTGGTGTGGTGTCCATTTGTAGTGTTTTCACTGTATTACTGTATGTGTTCACAAATGCTTTACACACTGCCTCTGAGATAAGCCTGTCTGCTCGTGCCAAGCTACCAAGGGGGTGAGCAGGGGTTATTTTAGAAGTGTATCCCCCTTACCCTGACTAGAAGCAAGGGTCCCTATTTGGACAAAGGTACCTACCTCTGCCAACTAGAGACCCCCATTTCCAACACATCATCTAATGCAGATGGTTGCAGTCGCCACATTGGGATCTTAACAGGAACGTACCCCATAGTAATGTCATTAGTAAGGGGTCGGATAAATGTCTTGGCTAAATCCCTTAATCTGGGTGGTGTCCATCTAATGTGTGGCAAGGCGAAAATCATCTTTATATGTGTACTGTGTGTAAGAGTGAATAGAATGAAAACTCCCCATGAGAGTAGTAAGCAGCTCATCTATTACTCTCCATTCTACTTGTTTTTCTTTTAACTTCATTGTGGGCAGGCCCAAAGGGGCTGGAACCAATCTATATTTGTCCGAACTCCAAGAGGCATTGGTTTTAGAAGGATCATGAGATCACTGGTGTGGTGTATCCCTTTCAGGCTGTGACGTACCACCCTATGGCAACTGGGATACCATAAATAGCTAGCCAGACAAGGTCAAGGGCAGTACTTCTCAGTCATGACAGGCAACAGCAGTACTTAAACTTCAGGATGACACTGAGTAGCTGCCAACTTTGCATTCTATTGGCTTTTCTCTCTCACTAGTTTGCCCTCATTCCCCTCCCTCATCATTGTTATATTCTTCCTCTGACCTCATTGCCTGCTCACCCTGACATTGCTCTTTAGATTCTGTTTTGGCTCTGCTTTGACCTGTGGATTTACTTTTGCAACTCTAACCCTCTTGCGTTTTATGCTGACCTTGCTCTCTGGACTCTGTTTTAGTCTTGTTGTCGTAATGTGTTTTTCCCGTTCCCTTTCCTTGCTCAAATTCCTTGCCTCAAGTTGGGGTTTATCAGATTCACTTTCTCCTGGCTTAGGTTCCACTGTGACCCACCTTTCCGAAGCCAGTGTTCATACATGCTCATTATATGTTTGTTTGGAACCTCATGTATTTTTTGATTAACACTAAAGTGCTGCATGTATCTTTTTAGATTAGTGGATCTCTCTACTTCCTGAGAGTCTCTGTGACTCCAGAGAGAGACAAGCTGAAGGAAAATTGGATGTGCTCTCTCTCTCTCTCTCTCATCAGATAACACTCAAAAAGGTAACAATATTTATAAAAACACTTGCAAAAGCTGACAATATTTATAAAATTATTCAATGGATATAAAATCATTCACCGAAAAAAGGTTAAATCATTGATGCCATTTGAGATGTTATAAGTGATGCCGTCCAAGACGTAATTTAACGTGTCATGTGTGATGTCACTTCATTTTCTTCAGTGATTTGTTTTTTTAAATGAAAATGAAGATCATATTACCTTAACTAACTATAACGTCTGTAACATTTGTTTTTTTCAATGAAGTGCTGGCGTTTTTTATTCAGCCAATACCCCCACCTGCACAAGGCCTTTGGTAATGTGCAGTGGAGGTTTAGCCTGGGCCCATCCCTTGCAGGAGGACAACCCACATCAGCCTTCCCCCTGTGGTCAGCTTGCCTCTCCTACCCCTTCCTCGTGCCTGCCCTCCATTTATATTCTGCATGCCCCTGCCTTCCCCCTCCTGCCCTTAGTGGTCTGCTTGCTTTCCTGGCCCATGCAAACCTACCTCGAATAGTCAGATTTCTGTTAGTCCACTCCTACCAAATGCCATTCATTCTCTGCCTGCGTGCCACAGCCCCACCTGCCTGCCCTTCGTGATCAGCTTGCAACCCAAGGCTATGCCAACTTGCCCCCTGTGGTCAGCTTCCTGACCCTGCCCCACTGCCCTCCGTGGTCCATTGTGCTTAATAAATGCCAAAAAAGGATTTTGCTTCAGGGCTGCGCCAAAAAACTGATGTAACGCCGATGCAAAACCTTTGTAAATGTCCCCCATAGTTGCTCTAACAGATAAGAAAAAACTTGTGATTGCACCTTTTCCCTTCCCAAGAGTTAAACTGCATTATAAAAAGTTGCCCTGCCCCTTATCCATCCTAGTGCCATTGATTCCTTCCCCTATACACAGGATGTAATCACTAATAAACAAATACCTTCTTCTTGGGTGTCTTCACCTTTCAGAAATGGCCTAGTTACCAGAGCTGCTTGATTGATTGTGCCGTTTTTGGTGCTGGAACAAGCAGTTTTGATCACATGTACCATCTGTCCTGACACGTCTCTAATATGGGGAAGGTGCAAAGTACAAAAACTATAATGAGTGGTACAGAGTTAAAAGCTAAACCTATTGTCTTTGGCAATGCTTGTTTGAAACAAGCATTTGCAAACCCAAAGTCTCGGCTTTGATTCTGATAGAGCGCAGATAGCACTCTATTTGTATGAGTGCACTATACTCATGGTTTAAAAATGCACTCTCATATATTCGTATTGTGTGCAGTGTTTTTGATTATTAAGAAACATTTAATTGAATCATTTAATGTTGAATTAGTGAACGCATTAAGTAGACTTCTGTATGTATTATGATTCCTTCATGCATAATGTGCAGGACAATATTATTTTATATATTGTAATTGTGATTTGTCTAAGTTGTCTGAAATATAGGCCCAAAGGTTTCTCCTTGCTCTCGAGAAAATAATGAATTAAATGAATGTTGTGTTCAAGGTTAGAGTGTTCTCACCCTGTTGCAGGTGCAGAATACACATCATTATTTTCAGAGTTAAGGAGAGATCCGGAGTGCCTTTGAAGATAACTGGAAGCGAGAAGGGAGGATGCCTTGCGTATCGGGTCTGTCTGGAAGCCAAGGCCACTGGAAGAAGATACCTTTAATTAATTTTGCTTCATGAAAGAGAACCAGCTACTGTATAGAGGTCTAGTGGAAACTTTTAGAAAAGGTGACGCAATGTTGATTGAATCCCATCTTTTTGTATAATGCGCAGGGAAAGAGGGACCAGACTTCTGCTAGCTTTCGGAGAAGACGGAGCATCTTAGAGCGAGCTCCATAGCCTTAAGCTATACAACCCATTTGACGTGAGTACTTCTTAGGAAGTCACACAAGCTGACACCATTGGGGAACGATACAAGAGAGACAGGAAGGGCCCTCATATAGAATAGTGTAGGGAAAGATTTTAATTTCTTTCAATGAATCGAGAGCTGAACATTGCATCTATTTTGTGTTGCATTGTGATTTTGGAATTTATAATCATTTGCCTTTTGGGCCGCATTACTTATATTAGAAAGATCGGCTCTGTATTATTTTTTCTGTATCTCTATACTTTGCTATTGAGATGTATTTACATCCAATTGTTTTTGGCCTTATAATAAATATTCAAATTGCACTTCGGAGTCAGTGATCTTTTCAGGCATGACAACTTTGTTGATATCTGTTTAAGCTGTTTTCCTCCCCTCGACCACTTTAGGTAAATAAAAGATCGATCGCTTACGCTATACCTAGTAGAGACTTTAAGGGTGCAAGTTAGCGTAATCAAATGGTAGCAGAGGATGATTTACCTTTAAAGTGGTTTACCTCTAAGGTGAGGGGAGTACTTAGGAGTTGGGTCGAAGGTTGGAAGGTCGGAGAGCCCTGAAGTGGAGCGGAGGAGACCGGAGACTGGCGGACTTTGACGGTGCAGCAGAAACAGTGGTGGCGTGAGTATGAAAGGCATTGTGTTAGATTGCGGTAATGAGTAAGTGGGTGATGTCTTGCGGAGTTGGGGTGTATGTTAAGTGAATGTAGTTTTTGGTTTAAGTTTTGGTAAGCGGACTCAAGAGAAGTCCAAGATCCCGGGATAGTTTTGTATTGTAATTGTCTGATTAAACGTGGGCGTTGTGAAGGGCTATCAACGATCCACTTGTGTTAGGGACCTTTGTGTGAATGAGGAAGAGGTCGCGGTAGAAAGCCTCAGGTACCGGGGGTGGACTATGGCGATTGAGTGACCAACGCAGGTCGGGGGTCACAACGGCTGAATGTTCTTGTGAGAGTGTTCTATCGATCTTCAGTGTCAGACAATTACTTGTTTATGTGACTGTAAGTTATTGTAATTGTGTAGGAGCAGTTACTTGGTTCAATAACTTTTGGTTATACAGTTACTTGTGGTACGAATGTGTGCGAGCGAGTTTGTGGTGAAATTGTAAAGGCGGGTGAGCCGCTGCAAGGAGTGAGAAGTGACGTCAGGGTGCGCCGCGCTGTGATAGGTTGGTTGGTGTAACGCCGCGCTGGGATTGGTGGAAGTGTATTAGCAGTGGAACAGCGTAACTTTGGAGCTTGCAATTGATCGATTTCAAAATGAGATGTTTTAGGGTATTGCGAGATTTGTGTAGAGGTGACACAGGGGTAGTGACTCGGGTAGGGGAAGAAGCCCCACCAGAGGACACACCGGCACATTACATGGCAACGAATGTAGGACTTCAAACTATCGTGTGGCTTCAGAATTGGCATAAAATTACAGAGAAAGAGGGTGAATTGGCTTTCCCTCGTTATGGGTCTTTTCGTATGGAGGTGCTTACCCAGCTGAGGGGGTGATGAATGCACTGAAACCACCCCCTAGACCCACACAATTTGAGGCATTAGATGCATGGATGAGAGCAGCTCTAGTAAAAAAGAGAGAGGCTTCACATGGGAGGATGAGAAAAGCAATGAAGGCATATCATGATGCTAGATGGGATGCTCAGTTGAAGAGATGGAGAGTAGATACTATAGAGGGAGAACGCTTGTACCCACTTCTCACAGTAGGAGAGGGGGCTGAAGGGAAAAAGAAGACGGAGGAGGACAGTGATACAGATGATGGCTTTCTCGACAGATTGCTAGCTGATCGTCCTCCACCCTGTGAGTCTAGATTAGAGACAGAGCGGGTGCGCCCAACAGAAGAGCAGTTAGGTGCAGAACAACTGAATCCTGGGGAACCAACGGCAGGGGTATGAGGCCAAATTACCATGGTACGCATTCTGGGAGGGTCTGGAGGAAAAAGGTATTCAAACACTGATCCGGAACCACCTGTAGGAAATATGCAGTTGCCAGATGCTTTGTCTGTACCAGTCACAATAGGGTCAGTGGTTTCGATATATACTCCTAGAGACAGAACCAATGACAGTCATCAGCACATAAGTGAAGGGGAAGAGACAATTTCTGGAGGGAGCCTCGCAAAGAGTGGGACAGGTTTCTGTCGAATACCAGTAGACGCTAGTACTCCACTGCCAGCTACAGCTGATCCATCCAGAATGGATAGTGGGACAGAATGAGGACGGACAGGTGCTCTAGCGAATTATAGGTCTGAACTTCAAATGTGGGTTCAACCAGTGAGAGAGTCAATGATGCCGAGGGAAGAGATAAGCAGGAGACAAGAAGCTCCTAAAGTATTGTTTGGGCCACAGGTGATTTGTGCAGGTGACCACTGGAGAAGTCGAAGTTGTGAGAGAGAGAGACGCCAGGATGAAAAGACAGAAGAGGGTGCAGTTCTTAGGAGAACCCAAAGTTGTGACAGAGAAGAGACACAAAAAGAGGAAATTCAGAAAGATTTAAAAAGCACAATAAAGGTGCCCATGTTAGATGTGGTACGATTAAAGGCAGAGCTAGACGAGGTGATTTAGGGTAATCTACCCCTGATTAAAATTGATACTTATAACTCAAGCGAACTACTGTTCGTAGCAAAGGACATGACAAGAAAGGCCAAACGAGCTTATGATGCATTGTTGCTTTTGGCACAAAGATATGAGGTTGATTTGTCAAAAACTAAGCTGACACAGGGTTCTTGCAGATTAAATTATACAGATAAGGATTTGGAAGAGAAGCGAACGAGCGGACTGAAAGCACAAATTAGAGAACTAGTGATGGGGATGCGGACATGGAAAGATTTAGACAGAAGGATAGAAAAATGGGCCAAAAAGAAAAGCTTCCAGACTGGAATAGGGAATACTCTGCCTCCGGGTGGAGGGACAGGAGCTGCAGGAAATTACCCCCTTAGAGAGGTACAGAATGGAGGGTATGTACATGTGCCATGGAGCAGGGGTGATTTGGCAGCATTTACAAATGATTTCCCTCGGCTGAGAGAAAAACCTGCTGAGTGGTACAAGCAAATAGATAGGTTTGTGAAGATTTCAACGGTATTGTGGATTGATTTGAACACCTTGTTTGATATAGTAGTACCTGCGGATTTGTGGGCGGCATGTAAGATTGCCATTGAGTGGCTCACTGCAGAGCCACCTAGAGATGTAATGACTCATGGTCCTTCACCTGATGTCATGAGAAAGTATGAGCAAGTGATTACATGGTTGCAATCGAAGGTAGCTCCTCAAACGGTTGATTGGTTGAAGATTGATCGTACTACCCAAGACTCTAAAGAATCAGTACATGATTACTATGAGCGATTGTTGTTGGCTTTTAAGCAGCATAGTGGATTGGATACAATTGAACAGAAAGATATGGGACAGTTTGTCTCAAAGTTTGTGTTGGGACTGAAATCTGACATTAGCTTAATGATACAGCAGCATTTGATATGTTGGCAGAATAAGTCGGTGGACGAGATTCTGCGTTATGCTAAATATTGCAGTGATCAAGTGGAGTCAACGCAGAAGAAATTGAAGGACAAGTTGATGTTGGTGCAGTTGAGAAACGCTGATATGTCGCAAGGGTTTGGAGGAGGTCAAGGTAGAGGAGGTGGAAGAGGAAGAGGAAGAGGAATGGGACAACAGGCGGTGACCCAACCTGGTCAGGGTAGAAGAAGAGGAATGGATTCAGGTACAAGTGACTGGGTGGCTCAGCAGAAAAGAGTCACTGCCTGCCATTATTGTCACAAAATCGGGCATTGGAAGCGCAAGTGTAGATCAAATCCAGCAAATCAGATACCGATGGAAGGAGAGGGACAGCTGACCGAGGCTGTCAATACTGTGACAAGACCCAGGTCTATGTATGGAGGAGGATATGAGCCACAAGTGCAAGTACCTCAACCTCCTAGAATACCCATGCAGAATCAGTTATACCATCAGATGCCTTATTTTGAAATACAAGACCGATTTGATAAACATCAAGATTCACGGGAGTGCCAGAGGGGGGTGCACGAGGAATGCACCTTAGATGCGATTCTAGAAGTAGATCATAGTGGGCCGTTTGTAGATGCAGACGTGAATGGATATCCTGTTACCTTCTTATTAGACACCGGAGCTGCTCGCTCTACAGTGAGAACTGAAGTAGTCCCGAATTTAACTCTTTCAGGACGATTGATTCAAGTAGTGGGGGTTAGTAATCAGAAAATGACTAATCCATTGACAACCGAATTACCCGTGAGAATAGGACCATTTCGGGATCGACATCAATTTGTAGTGTGCAATTCAACTCCGGTCTGTCTTTTGGGACGAGACCTTCTGTGCCAGCTCAATTGTACTATATTGTGCACTCCGAGAGGGGTGGAATTGCAAACATATGATGATGATGCTGATTTTAAAATGGCTAACATGAGTCTGTGTGCAGAAATGTTTGTGGTGCTCACAATAGCAGAATTGCCACATGACTTGAGAGACTCAGTTGATCCAAAAGTGTGGGATTTTACGGGCGAGGATGTAGGTTTGATGAGAGGAGTTGAGCCAGTTAAGATACAGATCAAACCTAATGCTGAATTCCCACAAACGCCACAATATAAGTTAACTCCAGAAACTGTGGCCAGCATAAGACCTGTGATTGAGGCTATGATTGCACAAGGTATTCTGAAGGAGATAAGAGGTAGTCCCTGTAATTCACCTATCATGGGACTGCAAAAGCCAAGTGGCAAGTACAGAATAGTGCAAGATCTGCGTCGGGTTAATGAAATTGTGATCCCATGTTGTCCTGTGGTACCGAATCCAGCTGTTATTCTATTCCAGATACCATGCAAAGCAGAATGGTTTACAGTAATAGATTTGTGTCACGCGTTCTTCTCTATACCATTGCATGAAGAAAGTCAGTTTTTATTTGCATTTAGGATGGACGATCGTATATTAACATGGAACAGAAACCCTCAGGGGTATACAGAAAGCCCCTCTATTTTTAGTCAATGTCTGAAAAAGAATCTTGAGGGACTGGTGATGGCCCACAACTCAGTCTTAGTGCAATATATCGACAACCTTTTGGTCGCCTCAGAGACTGAGGATGCTTGCAGGATTGATACTGTAGCGTTGCTGAATCATTTGGCAGAGAATGGACACAAAGTGTCTCCAAACAAATTGCAGTATTGTTTGTCTGAAGTTCAGTACCTAGGTCACCGGATTGAGAAAGGAAAACGAAGGGTGTCACCGGATCGCATAGAGGCGATTCTGCAAATGGGAACTCCGAAAACACAAAAAGAAGTCTGCATGTTTTTGGGAATGGTCGGCTATTGTCGACAGTGGATCCCAAATTTTTCCTTGCAACGAAAAAAAGCCCCTGTTGAAACTGACTCGAAAGGATGTTAGTGATCCGGTACCATGTGATGACGAGTGCTTGAAAGCCTTCCGTGAGCTGAAGGAAAGTATCTGTCGTGCTCCAGCTCTCGGAATGCCGGATTATAACAAAGCGTTTTCGCTCTTTTGCTGTGAAAAGGAAGGATGTGCGTTAGCAGTCTTAGTGCAGACACATGGGGGTGCCCGTAGACCAGTAGCCTACTTCTCAGCTACATTAGATCCTGTAGCTTCTGCGTTGCCCGGATGTCTGAAATCCGTTGCTGAAACTGGTGTCAGCATTGAAAGATGTGAAAGCATAGTGATGGGTTATCCACTTATTGTTTATGTGCCTCATTCCGTCGAATTGTTAATGACCCGAACGAAAACACAGTATTTAACAAACAACAGACTTACTAAGTATGAGCAGGTTATCTTGGCTGCTGATAATGTGACCCTGAGACGTTGTACCACTCTGAATCCTGCTACATTGTTACCTATTCCGCAGGAGGAAGGAGATGAGGATTGTGAAGAACATGACTGCCTAGATGTTACTGACCTATCCACCAAACCCAGACCTGACATTGTCGATGAACCTTTGCCCCAATCTGATTTGATCCTTTTTGTTGATGGTTCATGCATAAGAGACAATGAAGGGTATTTGAGAGCAGCGTTTGCTGTGTGCACCATCATGGGAGTAGTGGAAGCTGCCTGTTTAAATAGAGTATTCTCTGCTCAGGTGGCCGAAATTGTCGCTTTGACACGTGCCTGTATCATTGCAGCTGATCTGCGAGTGACTGTGTATACTGACAGTCAATATGGATTTGGTGTGGTTCATGATTTTGGGCAGTTATGGTCACAGAGGGGGTTTCTCACGTCCTCAGGGTCACCTATACGTAATGGCGAGTATGTGCGCCAATTATTGGAAGCTCTGCAAAAGCCCAAAGAGATAGCAGTTGTCAAATGTGCAGCTCATGGAAAGGGAGAAGACTTTGTTACTAAGGGCAACAATTACGCAGATGAAGTAGCACGATTTTGCACTGAACATGTTTGTATTTTCAATGGAGAATATATAGGCGAGAGCACAGAAGAGACCGAGCTCAGCATGATGTTAGCTATAGCCGATACTTGGGATGAGGTGAAGTGGTTGCAGGATGAAGTCACAGAAGAAGAAGCTGCTTCATGGGTCAAGGCAGGTTGCACAAAAAGGGATGATGGCATTTGGGTATCCACAGATGAAAGAGCAGTATTACCCAATTGTCTACTGAGCCCGATGGCAAGGCAAATTCATGGAGCTGTTCACTTGGGAAGAGTTGCTATGGTGCGAGTGTTCAGGCAGACGTGGTTTAATCCACGCTTTCGTGTGTGGGCTGAAACAGTATGTCACCGGTGTGTTACGTGCCAACAAATGAATGTGGGAAAAAGAACTGTGGTTGGAATGAGTCACATTGGAAAATCTGGGGGTCCCTTCAACAGGATACAGTTAGACTTCATAGAAATGCCAAGGTGCAATAGGTTGAGATATGTTTTGGTGGTGGTGTGTATCTTTTCACGGTGGGTGGAAGCATATCCAACTAGACGATGTGACAGTCTCACAGTAGCTAAATTGTTATTAAGAGAACTGATCCCGCGGTACGGTTTCCCAACATCAGTGGAAACAGATAGAGGAACTCATTTCCACAGTGAAATAATGAAGTTGTTGTGCTCTGCGTTAAATATTGATCAAAGACTGCATTGTAGCTACAGGCCCGAGGCTTCAGGTCTAGTAGAGCAGGTTAATGGCACCATCAAGTCAAGAGTGGCAAAGGTGTGTTCATCCACTTCATTGAAGTGGCCGGATGCGCTGCCTCTGGTGCTAATGAGTCTGCGTAGTACCCCTAATAGGAGAACAGGGCTTTCTCCGCACAAGATCCTAACTGGAAGAGCTATGCGTTTACCTATGGTGCCAGCTACAGCATTGATAAACATCACTGATGATTTAGTGTTGGATTATTGTAAAGGACTGGCTGATGTGGTTACTTCTGTATCCCACCAGGTCGAGGCTGCGACTGCATCCAGCTCGAGTGACCTGCTGCATGATCTTAATCCTGGTGACTGGGTGCTCGTTTGTAAACACGTAAGGAAGAGTTGTCTTGATGTTTGCTGGCGTGGACCCTACCAAGTGATACTGGTCACAAGTACCGCTGTGAAGTGTGGAGGATTGCCGAACTGGATCCATGCTTCCCACACTCGCCGAGTTCAAGCGCCTGCAGAAGGACAGAGTTCCCTGGGTCCGAGGAGTGGGTGTGGACCTGATACAGATAACGACGACAGCACAGACTCAGCTGTAAGAGTTTCGGAGGAAACAGAACAGCCAAGTGAGCAAGAAAGGGAAGAGCTGAATGCTCCTGAACTGAGTCCAGATCCTGAAATAGAGGATATTGCAGAAGTGAGCGGTGCCTCAGATCAAAGTGAACTGTCTGTTGCAGAAAGGTCAGATCAAGAGGAAGAAATGAGAACAGATGCTAGAGCAGAAAAGTGGCCAGCAAGAAAAGAAAGGCTGAATATACGGCTTGCATCTGAGAAAGATCTCACTCCAATTCCTGAAACATCTGAATCAGATCAAAGTGACGTGGAAGAAAGACCGGATGGTCTGAGACGTTCCCGAAGAGAAAGAACAGCATCTCGAAGATACGCATCTCCTGAGTGGACATACCTGGCTGCAGATGCAGGGCCCAGCGAAGTCCGGGAGGTTGGGACCTGGTACAGTGAGCTACGGAGAGAACACCCTCTCGATTGAAATACGATTACTGGTCCCAGGTGTAGAAGCGTTTGGAATACTAACTCTGCAAGTTCCGAATCTTCCAAGACTGAGTGGATTACGTTACCTTATCCTTAATGAGGTTGTTTTCCCTGCATTTGGCCGACGGCTCACCGCGCTAGAATTGGGAGACATCCGTGCAGAGATTCTGCAACTTGTTCTCGAAATCCTTGGATCAAATGTCATTAATGATGAAGCCTGAACTGTAATCAAAGAAAGCCTTAGGCCTTAGAAAGAAGATAACCTAGACCCCAGATTAAGAAGATTTAAATTTAGGGACTTTTCTTGTAGATGATGGAGTGAGGAGTAGGGTTGTCTACATCTCTTCAATAGGTTTAGTATCAATCGAAAGAACTCTGACATTAATTGTATGAAAGGAATGAAGCAAGAAAGACATTGTTAAAACAAAGAAACAGAAAGAGACTGTGTTTCCCTTTTGTGCTTTGGAAAAGATCAAAAGAAACCATGGTGTCTGAAAAATCAACACGCAAACAGAAGTGGATCATTGGCACCCTCATTGTAGGGGTGCCTATTGTTATAACTGTAGTGATTGTTGTATCTCTAGTTGGATCTCAGAATGTCGAACAGAACAGGGTACAGACAACACTCACTACACCGAGCTCTGGGATAGATGAGGATGCATACGCCCAAGACCTAGAAATGATTAAGGAAACCAGTCGTAGGCTGCATGTTGATCTGTCAAAGGGTGATTTCACTTTGAATGCGTATGCTCGATTATTGTATGAGTATGTGGATACCATGGAAGCGAAGGATTGCTATGTGTGCATGCAGTTACCTGCCTCAGTAGAGGAAGGCATTCGATATCACCATTTGCCTGTGACTTATGGCATTACATGTAGTGTCTTATTGAGCATGTTTTATAGCAAGGCACACTTCGAGTACTATTTCTCTAATTATGATGTGGTACTCTTGGAAGTCCCCGTTTTGAAATACATGAATAAATATGATTATTATAAGGAAGTAGAGAGAATGTCAAAGTATTTCGTGCCTACCATCACATTAGATACGTCCTATGCCCATAGACACAATTTAACCTGTATGTTGACTGACATCGAAAGAAGTTCATAGATCAGATAGAAGATCAACATAGACAGACTCTATTTCAGACCAGATCCAAAGCATAAGGTTACCCCATGGACCAAAGAAGAATTAGATCATAAAGCAAAGGGGAGTTTTGGACCCATAGCATTAGATTTCCAGCAGAAAGGAAAATTGTGCATTAGACACCCGACCACATATTATGATAAGATATTTGTGGGTGAGAGTGATTGTGAGCATGTTTTTTTGATTGAAGAATCAATCAGAAAAGCATTACTGGATAAAATAACAGTAGTGCCTAATGTGTATTTTGTGTGTGGAAAGAATGCCTATGTGAAGTTGCCCAAGAACTGGTACGGCACCTGCTATCTGGCTGTGGTATTTCCCAAGATTTTCCATGTGAATGATTTATGGCCTCTGGAGAAAAGGAGACCTCAAAGAGGGAAACGTGGTGCGAGTGCAGGAGAAGTGATTGGCGACATATTTGGAGCTATGATACCGAGTATGGGTGTGATTCTGAATGATTTGAAAATCAGAAAGCTGGCAACATTAGTGGATAAGCTCTCCATAAATACAGCTCAGATTCTACTACTTGTAGATGGGGAGATGGTTTCGATAAGGGCTATGGTTTTGCAAAACCGTCTTGCCCTAGATGTGTTGCTAGCAAAAGCTGGAGGAGTCTGCAAATTGTTGAAAGTTCAACAGTGCTGCACTTATATTCCTGACAACAGTTGGATATAAGGAAATACATTAACAATATCTCAGATATACACCAAGAGTTACGTTAGATGGCTGCTGAAGGACTCTAGGAGCAAGTGGGGAAAGGCTTTGGCAAGATAGGCAGTTGGTTTGGAAGTCTGGGACAAGGAATAATGGGATATATTTTGAAGCCTATTATAATAGCTGTCATTTGTATAATCATCCTATTAGGAGCCATCAAGGCTTACAAATGGCAAAGGGCAAGACATCAGGAGACTGTGTTGAAAAAGAGAGAGCTACAACTTGAGCAACTGCAGGACAGACATTACCAACATCTTAAAGGGTTAGAACGATTCAGGCAGGGACGGCAAGCTACAGCTCCTGTTTAGGTCGGTCTCTTCTACTAGGAGAAACTAAAACAGAAAAGAGAATTGGTGTTATGACACTAGTCATAAGAGGGGGAACTGATAGAGCGCAGATAGCACTCTATTTGTATGAGTGCACTATACTCATGGTTTAAAAATGCACTCTCATATGTTCGTATTGTGTGCAGTGTTTTTGATTATTAAGAAACATTTAATTGAATCATTTAATGTTGAATTAGTGAACGCATTAGGTAGACTTCTGTATGTATTATGATTCCTTCATGCCTAACGTGCAGGACAATATTATTTTATATATTGCAATTGTGATTTGTCTAAGTTGTCTGAAATATAGGCCCAAAAGATTCTCCTTGCTCTCGAGAAAATAATGAATTAAATGAGTGTTGTGTTCAAGGTTAGAGTGTTCTCACCCTGTTGCAGGTGCAGAAATACACATCATTATTTTCAGAGTTAAGGAGAGATCCGGAATGCCTTTGAAGATAACTGGAAGCGAGAAGGGAGGATGCTTTGCGTATCGGGTCGGTCTGGAAGCCAAGGCCACTGGGAGAAGATACCTTTAATTAATTTTGCTTCATGAAAGAGAACCAGCTACTGTATAGAGGTCTAGTGGAAACTTTTAGAAAAGGTGACGCAATGTTGATTGAATCCCATCTTTATGTATGATGCGCAGGGACAGAGAGACCAGACTTCTGCTAGCTTTCGGAGAAGACGGAGCATCTTAGAGCGAGCTCCATAGCCTTAAGCTAAACAACCCATTTGACGTGAGTACTTCTTAGGAAGTCACACGTGCTGACACCATTGGGGAATGTTACGAGAGAGACAGGAAGGGCCCTCATATAAAATAGTGTAGGGAAAGATTTTAATTTCTTTCAATGAATCGAGAGCTGAACATTGCATCTATTTTGTGTTGCATTGTGATTTTGGAATTTATAATCATTTGCCTTTTGGGCCGCATTACTTATATTAGAAAGATCGGCTCTGTATTAATTTTTCTGTATCTCTATACTTTGCTATTGAGATGTATTTACATCCAATTGTTTTTGGCCTTATAATAAATATTCAAACTGCACTTCGGAGTCAGTGATCTTTTCAGGCATGACAACTTTGTTGATATCTGTTTAAGCTGTTTTCCTCCCCTCGACCACTTTAGGTAAATAAAAGATCGATCGCTTATGCTATACCTAGTAGAGACTTTAAGGGTGCCTACTGGCTTTGTCAATGTTTTTATCCAGATGGCCGTTCAGCATGCGCACGCAGTCATGGTGGCCATCTAGTAATTCATATTCTATGCTTTATGAAAAATCATGACAAGATGTGCGCCATGCACACACAGGCATGCACAGAAGCCTTTGTGTAAAGATTTTTCATAATCCACAGGAAAAACCATTAAAAGATGGGTATCCTGATTGTGCACACATGCTCAGCTGACATCTTCAAATGCCTTTTTAAGATTATGGATAACTATTACGCAATCATCGCAGTGCATTGTGCACATATACTTTGTGGCCATGTTGTAGTGCCTTTTCATTACATACATGAAAAACAATTAAAATATGACCATTGTGTATTCATATGCACACTAAGTGGCAGTTTTTTCATTCAAGATGACTGGGCAACACTGTTTGCTTTACCAATGCATGTGACACAATTCACAGACAACATTCAACATTCAACATGTCAGCTTTGGCAAAGTCAACATCAAAAGCAGCTGTGGGCAATAGTTGATGCCAACAGGGCACATCTCAGATGGAGGCACAAAACAGTGAGTGAAAGCTGAATTATCTGGGATCAAAGAAGATGTTACCACAAGGGAGTACTGAGGGCCCTGCCCTATCATGAAAGCCAGCGTGCAAATAATAATGGCAAAGTGGCAACTCTTAAAAAATGCCAGCTGCTAATGGCTGAATGAGGCAGATCAAAAGCCCACTCTCTATAGTGTATCTGTATGTTGTACGCAAGTGGTACTGTGTTGGTGACATATGGTTTCCGGAGACAATTACAGCAGTGTCTAGGTGAGCTATTAAAACAAGATCTATTGGCTTTGCTAGCACTTGGTTTTCTTATTTCCTACTCAAATGTTGGAATTCTGTCTTCGCTTTTACTGCATTCATTCAATGATGTTCTCATTTTTACTACTTTTAATCATAAATCATGGATGGATCCAAAAACAAAGGCACATTAAGACATTACCTACCGTACATGCTAAAACTTTAAAATGATTTATTGAATTGTATTGTAATTGCATTTAGATAGCGCTTACAAATCCTGACGAGGCGTCAACGTGCTTTTTCGGTGAGTAGCATCCCACTCCGGAACCCATAAATGATTAGTGGTGAATTAGTATAGTGAAATATAAAATTAATTAGAGCGGTGGATGTGTTAATCTGTTATTTGGATTGAGAAGGATAGGGGAGGGATAGAAAAGGAAAAAGGTTTGCATTTATAAAGCGCTTGCTACCCCTGATGAGGTGTTGAAGCCCTTTTAGGTGAGCAGCACGCTACTCTGGAAACCAAAAAGGATTAGTCATAAATTAGTGTAAGGAAATATGAAATGAATTTAGGTAGTGGACATGTAAGCCTGTTATTTGGATTGAAAAAGTTAGTGGAGGGATGGAAGAGGGAAGGGTTTGCATTTATATAGTGCTTGATATCCCTGATGAAGTGTTGAAGCTTTTTTGGGCGGGTAGCATGCTACTCCGGAGCCCAAATAGGATTAGTGGCGAATTAGTATAGGGAAATATGAAATTAATTTGAGTCGTGGACATGTTAGTCTGTTATTTGGATTGAAAAGGAATAGTGGAGGGATAGAAGAAGGAAGGGTCTAGAAAGTATTTTTTTTGGGGAGTTCATAGCAGTAGGAGGGGGTCTGGGATGAGTAAAGGGACGTGGAGGGGGAAGAATCGGAGGGAGGGGTTTAGAAAGGCTTGTTCGGGAGATCCGAATAGTAAAAGAGGCATGAGATGATGCAAGGAGGGGTAGAGGAGGGTAAAGTCTAGAAAGGGTTATTTTGGGGGTCAAAGTAATGGCATGGGGTTTGGGATGCATAAGAGAGTGGAGGTAGAGGATATATTGATATAGGTATAGGGTGAGAAATAGGGAATACATTGAAAAGAGTAGTAGAATGAGTTTTGAGAAGTGTCAGAGAGTTGAGGTAGAGGATATATTGAGAGCGGTATAGGGTGAGAAATAGGGTAGTGCATTGGAGAGAGTAGTAGAATGAGATTTGAGATGAGTCAGAGTGGAGGTAGAGGATATGTTGTGAGAGACATAGGGTGAGCTATAGGCTAGTGCATTGGATATGCTGAATTAGAAGCAAAGTAATAAATATAAAGAAACATAAGTACATGGAAGTTATATGTATGCATAAGGAAGGTAATATATTTAGATTAAAGTTGCATTTAATAAACTTAGGGGGTCATTACAATGATGGGCGGATCGCCACCGCCCGTATGGCGGTGGCGATCCACCCGCCATTTCCCACCGCCCGCATGCCATTTCCCCCCCGCCATATTACGATGGCGGGGGGGAGCCCGGCGGACGGAAAGACCGTCCGCCGGTTTTCCGCTGGTCCCACAGGGGACCTGGCGGTAAAAGACCCTAATATGGTGGCGGTGTCTGCCAGACACCGCCATCCATATTAGGATGTTGGGCGAAAGCAGCCTTTCCATAGCGGTGTTGCTGCCATGGAAAGGCATGTGGTCTTTGCTTCTGGGGGCCCATTGCGGGCCCCCAGGATTTGGGGGGGGTGCACATGGGGGTACCTATGGTACCCCCCTACATTTTAATGCACAAGGTGGAAGGCACCGCGCGGTGCCTGTCACGTTGTGCATTCAAATGCACAACATGCGTTTTTCGCATTGCGGCGGGTGCTGGTGACAGCACTGCCCGCCGCAATGCGAACAATACGGGATGCCACCGCCACCGTGGCGGTGGCATCCTAATACCCATGGCGGGACCGCCGCACCCCTTGCGGACGGTCCCGCATTCCGTTGCGGTGGCGGGCGGACTTTGTCCGCCCGCCATCGTAATGTGCCCCTTAGACTTTCAAGTGTTGTTGTACTTTAAATTAATTTATTTGTTTTTATTTTTTGTAATTCAATAGTGAAGCAATTGTAGATAAATAGTTATGATAAAAGATTTACTTCTTTATGCAGTTACTTGTATACATGTTAAACATAGAATAATGTAACTATAAGTAATATGTACATTTCTAAGCAGAACTAACGAATATCTATATCTTTAAAAATGTAATTATTATACACGTTTATCAAAGCAATACGCATACGTAGGTACAAATCTATAGTCCAAATAAATGTTTATATACAGAAGGATATGCTGTATATCTATGTTTGAGTATGATGGTTCTGTTGGGAAGAGCCAATTCTTGAGTAGTCTTCCAAAGATAAGGTGGTTATCCATCGTTCTTCTGTTTGAGGGTAAATATCGAGTTGGAAATATTGTGACACAGAAATATCGACAGCAAGAATATCGTGGTCAAGAATATCAACTTTAAGGTAAGAAATATTGTTTTTAAAAATATCAGTCATTAATATCGTTTGCAAAAATATAGTTGTTTAAAATATCGATTTTTAATTAGTGTTATGTATTTTAGTGTGTATTTTAAATGTATTTGATCTATTTTTTTTGTATAAGTATTGTTTTTGTTTTTTAATATATGTGTTAAATTTTTAGTAGTTATCAATGATATTTTAATTAAATTGTGCTTTTTTTTAGTTCCGTAGTGAGTTGTGGGTTTATAGGGGAATAGGGTGGGAAGTAATTTAATTATAATAAATTAATGAATATTTTTATTTAGTAATATTTATTTATTTTGATTTTATAGTGTTAATTGTGGGAAGAAATTTATTATTAATTAATTATTAATGGGTTGTTAATTAATATTAATTAATTGGTAATTAATTAAGGTAATCGTGTTATTTTTTTAGGAGAGGGTTGTGGGGTTTATAGGGGTAAAGGGTGGGAAGTAATTTAATTATCGTAAATTAATGATTTTTTTAAATGTATTATTATTTATTTAATTTAGATTTTATAGTGCTAATTGTAGGAAGTAATTTATTATTAACTCAATAATTGTTTGTTAATTATTATTAATTAATTAATTAATTGGTAATTAATTATGTTAATGGTGTCTTTTTTTAGGAATTGGTTGTGGGGTTTATAGGGGTAAAGGGTGGGAAGTAATTTATTTTTAATTAATTAATAATTATTTGTTAATTAATGCTAATTAAATAATTAAAATTTAAATATGGCAATTATGTAATTAATTTTAGATGTGAGTTGTGGGGTATATAGTGGTAAAGGGTGGAAGTAATTTATTTTTAATTAATGATTAAGTAGTTTATTGATATTTATTTATTATTTTAAAATTAATTATGGAAATTGTGTAATGATTTTTAGGTGTGGGTTGTGAGGGTTATAGGGGTAGAGGGTGGAAAGTGATTTATGTTTAATTAATTAATAATTAGTTGATCATTCACATTAATTAATCAATTGATAATTAATTAGGGTAATTGTTTATTTTTTTTGTGGGTGAGTTTTGGTTTTATAGGGATAACGTTTGGGAAGTAAATTAATTTGTATCTGTTTTGATTTGTTTTTAATTAATAATATTTCTTTAATTGATAGTTAATTATGTTAATTATGGAGGTACATTTTTTTTTAATTTAGTTGTGTGTTGGAAATTGTGCAGTGTTATAGGGTAGAAAATAAAAAAAGATTACATTTATGTAATAATTAATGTTTTTGTTTATAAATAATTTCTAATTAAAAATAGTTATTTGTTTGTAAATTATTTTTAAATTTATTTAATATAATATTTCTAGGTATTTGTCATATCTATTTAATATTATAATATGTTTCTATTTTTAAGATTTTTAAAATATTTTTATATATTTTTCATGTTTTTAAAAAAAATATTATGTGTTGGTTATACTTTGTTTGGTTTTAATTTTGAACTGACTGGAGTGGGAATATTAATTTTTACCCCTCTGCTATTCAACTCTTTCCCTATTGTTGCACTAACTGGAGTGGGAATAGTATTTTTACCCCTCCGCTATCCAACACTTTCCCTAGTGTTGCACTAAGTGGAGTAGGAATATAAATTTCTACCCCTCTGCTATCCAACTCTTTCCCTACTGTTGCACTCACTGGAGTGGAAATAGTAATTTTTACCCCTCCGCTATCCAGCACTTTCCCTACTATTGCACTCATTAGAGTGGGAATAGTCATTTTTATTCCTCCGCTATCCAACACTTTCCCTACTGTTGCACTCACTGGAGTGGGAATAGTAATTCTTACCCCTCCGCTATTGAACACTTTCCCTACTGTTGCACTCAATGGAGTGGGAATAGTAATTTTTACCCCTCCGCTATCCAACACTTTCCCTACTGTTGCACTCACTGGAGTGGGAATAATCATTTTTACCCCTCCACTATCCAACATTTTACCTACTGTTGCACTCACTGAAGTGGAAAATTTAAGTTTAAAGACTCTTAAATAGTTTAATGTTTTAATTGATAATATAACGTTTTTTTATTAGATTTTATGTTATTGGTTTAAAAGAAATTAATATGAATAGTTTATTAATTGTTTTAAAGTAAATATATATATATATTACATTTTATATACATATATTTAAATATTTTTAATTAAATTTATTTGTTATATTAGTTGAAATGTATATTAAATCAAATTTATTTTTAAAGTTAATCTTTTTATTTAATATATTTAATATTATTTTGTATACATATAATAAAATCGATATTTTGTACAACTATATTTTTTACATCGATATTTTTTGGGGGATATTTTTGTACTTACCATTATAAATATAGGATGTCGATATTTTTGACATCGATATTTATAACTCGATATTTGTGTATGGGGATATTTTGGGGGTTGATATTCTATCAGTGAACCAGCCTGGACCTTCTGTGGAAATCCAAGGTAGGGAAGATACGTTGCAGAGTTTTTATAGTAACAAAGCTCAATCTTGTTAGTTTGTCCACTTGGGCATTCATCATCATCATCAATCTCCTTTATTCGGATATACAAAATATCCATAAAAGTACAAAGCAAAATACCAGCATACATTAATATATTCAAATTTAAAACAACAATAAATACCTAATTTGATACAATAAAATACAATAATATCATATACACTGTTCGAAAATGAGACGACACTGCAAAGATAGGATATTACATAAAAATATAGCAGCATGATAAGTAAAGTGCATGTTTTATAACAGATATCAGTCATTTGAATACGTTCTACATTAACCGTAATCCAAATTTAAATACTAATCCAAAGGGGAGAACAGTAATAAAAAATACACTTGAGTTTTGCTTAAATAATGTCCATAGAGGCACGTGAGCGGACAGCCATTTTCAAAAATGTGCTTACACGAAAAATTAAATTTTCCCCATCAAGTTTAAGAATAACACTATAGGCTTCTCTGAAATCATCAATACCCAGGGCTTTAAAATAAGGGATCAATAATTGCATACTGTATTTTCGGTAGTAGTTACAAAAGAATATAAAATGTAACATCGATTGATTTCCATGGTTGCCACAATAACATGGCGTTTGCTCAAGGTTTATATTAAAGCCTAAAGGGAAGCACAATAAGTATTTTAGGGTGCCTGATCTAAGGCGAAAGAGCAAACTACGATCCCAGCGGTTAATAGCTTCTAAAAGATAACCCGCTGGCAAATATGGGCGGGTGACATCACCCTCTACCGTGGATATATAACGAAATACTGTAGATTTCGAGAATTCTCGCTCATACCTAATACCTTCATAATGTTTATACAGAGCCTTCTGAATAATCTTTTTATTGATGCCTTCCAAATGATTTGGATTTATAAAAATATGTGCGAGATTTATACTAGTCAAGCTAGTCCTAACAGCAGCCAACCATGGTATATCAATGCCCTTATCACAGTTAAGGCAGTCAGTTATAATTTCTCTGCTCAGTGCTGCCGCTGGATTTTGCCATACTTTTAACCAAAATACGGCAGGGCGAGACCTAATATAATCTTCCACATATAGCAAATTCAACTCTCTGTGACAGATATAAGATGATGAAGAGATCGGTGCCCCCAGTACTCTCCGGCAGAATCTATTTTCCTCGATCTGGGTGCTATTACTATTTGTATGACCCCATATCTCTGCCCCATATGTTACTATGGGTAGACACTGAGTTTTATAAATATTCAGTAAAGATAGCACTACCTCAGATCTTCTAGGCTGGGGAAAACTCAAAACTGAGTTAACCGATTTTGAGAATTTACTTCTGCCATATGCAGAATGGGCCGCCCAGGAACCGTTATCAGAGAATACTAGACCCAAATAGGGGAAAGTGCAAGTGCTTATCAATTTTTCAGGACCTAAATTAATAACTTTAATAGGCATTCATTGATAGCTTGGAGTCCATGATCATCCCAAGGTTTCTTACTTCCGTTGATACTTTAGGCGGTGTTCCCAGATCATCAGGCCATGAGAGTGGGTCATAATCTTTCCATTTGCCTCACGTGAGAATTTTCATTTTGGAAGCATTCAATTTGAGATGGCTCTATGTCATCCTTTGGTCCACGGCTCTGAGACACCTGAAAATTGATGAGTTTCCAATGTCATTGGGGCATTACAGATGAAGGAGTATTTGTGTGTCATCTGCATAGTTATAGCACGTGAGGTGAAACTGATTGATCAGTGCCAATAATGACTTCATGTAGATGTTGAAAAGCATAGGCGAGATGATAGAGCCTTCGGGGACTCCTACTTTTGTGAAGTACGGTTTGGAAGAGAAAGGGGGGGATGGATGACATTAGTTCTGTTGTGAAGGTAGGCTGTGGTCCAGTCTAGAGCAGTCCCCTCTATGCCGGCTTCATAGAGTCTTCGAAACAGAATGTCATGGTCAACCGTGTCAAAGGCAGCTGAGAGGTCCGAGAGAAGTACTGCAGCAACTATGTTGTGGTCAATTGTGTTCTTAAAGGCATCCCAGATGGCAATGAGGGCAGATTCTATGCCTCTTCCTGGATGGAATCTGGTTTGGAAGTTCAATGAATTGTGACATCTGGGCAGATGCTGCTCTTTCTATCAGTTTTCCCAGGAAAGGCCCATTTGTAATCGGTCTGTAGTTGTTTGGGTTCAGCGGTTTGTTTTCTTTAGTAATGGGCATATGTTTGACTTTTTTAGTTCTTCTGGAAATATTTCTGTAGTTAAGGAATTGTTGATGATTCTTCTTACTGGTGTGGCAGCAGATGTTGTTAGAAGAATTCTCTTGAAGGTTTGTGGTGGACACAGGTCAGAAGGGCAGCCGGCAAGGCTGCTTGCTTTGACCAGGTCCATAAATTCATTGTGCGAAATTTGTATGAAGGTATGGAGAGGCTGGGTTAGAGTATTTTTAGATTGTTGTTTTGGAAAAGGGTCGGTGCTGGTGCTTTTTCTTTGTTTTAAATATGAGTACAATGTGTCTGCTTTGGTCGTGTAATCATTTGCAGTTTGCCCGTGAAATCTTGAGTAATGGGATGAACTCCGTCTAGGCAATGTGGTTTACGAAATTCAGTGAGAATTTTATAGAATTCTTTATTTGCACAATTAACATTTTGAATTCTGTCTGAATAGTACCTTTTCTTAGCTTTTTTGATAGCTGACTTGTATAATCTGTTAAGTTTCTGTAGGCAAAGTTTGTCTTGATTGGGGTTTGTTTTGAGCCAGGCGCATTGCAGCTTTCTAATTTAATGTTTTATCTCTTTTATCTCTGCATTTCTCCAAGGTGCCTGTTTTCTTTTGTTTTGTTGTGTAGTTTTTAGTGGTATTAGGATATCAAAAGCTTCCTGTAGCCACTCATATACTTTTTTAAATAAAATGTATTGTGTCTAGATCTGTACTGGATGCTAGCTGTGTTTCTAAGTGTTTCAAATAGATTTTGTTCCACGGTTGATAGGTGGATGCACATATGGTGATTTTTGGTGCGTTGCTTTGTGTTGTTTTATTTTGGAAAGCAAGCAAATGGTGGTCTGACCATGAGAGGGGAGTTATTGTTTGAAAGATAACTAGTTCTGTATTTGCAAAAATGACATCTAGGATGTGTCCAGCAATGTGTGTGGGTTTATGGACGATCTGATGTAGGCTCAGTGCGTCTAGGCCATTGATAATTGTTTTTGGATGGGACATATTGGGTTTGTCAAACCACATGTTGAGGTCACCCAGAATGCATAGGTTGGAGTGTAGTGTTATCAGGTTTGAAACTGTGTCTAGAAGTGTGTCTGGGAATGTTGCTTTGCTAGGTGGAGGTCTGTAAAGGAGCAGGAAGTTACAGGAGGAAGATGGTGTAGGATTGCATCTGGTGAAAAGGGCCTCACAACCTTGTATGGAGATGTCATCAGCTTTAGTGATATGTAACATTTACCTGAACATAAGAGCTAGGTCACCTCCTCTTTTGCCTATACGATTGTGCAAGATAGGTGATAGCCAAGAGGAACCATAATTCAGTTATGAAGAGTATGTCAGGTTTTGTGTCTGTGAGAAGGTCGTAGATGTGATGTTTGTTTTTAGAGAGCAATCAAGCATATTTATTAGTAGACAGTTTAGAGAATGTACTTTGGTGATAGTGTGACTTTATTTTGTAGAAGAGTGAGGAGTGTTTTGTGGGCTTGTAACACGTGTGTCCTTAGTGTTTGTATTAGCTGTATGAGGATAGCAATTGTGTTGCTGTTCTGTATCGTGTTCCTTGTCCAGAAGGCTCAGAAGGCATTTTGATGGGTCTGCGTGTGTAGGTGTTGGAGAAGGGGGTTGAGAGGGAGTTGGTGAGCTGTGTTGTTTTTGTAGAGTAACCTTGTTGTGCAGTAGACATGGAGAAGCGAAGTTTTGAGGAGTGGCATGTTGCTTATTTTGTTTGTCTGTTTTGTTTGTCTTGTTTAGGGTGGAAGGTGTATGAGTTAGGGGTGGTGGTGCAGCATGTGGGTCATGTAGTAAGGTTCTAAATTGTCCAATAGATGAGATGCGGCTAAAAGACAGTTGTTATGTTACTGTATATATGTTAGGTGTGGGGGAAGAGAGAAAGCTTCGCGTTATAGTTTATTAATGGTGTGCATCATTTGTGTAGTCTGGAAGGTGGGTGTGGGTGTATATTTGTAGATCGTGATGGAAAGTATAATGAGGTGTTGTGCGTGAGAGAACGACTTTTATGATGTTCAATATTGGTAAATCCTAACGCCACTTTCAATCAAGAGATTATAGACGATTGCTTAGATTGTGATTGAGACTTGCAGATTCTGTACCTTTCTAATGTTAAAAAAATGTGTAAAATTCTCAATTTATCAAATTTTTTTCTAAGCCATGAGAGCTAACTAAACTTGACAGATCCTGGCTGAGTAAGTCTTTTTTGGATCATAATCAGCGTGAAAGGGTTGCATTATAGCTAACCAGACCTCACGTCAGTGAGTATGTTTTAATTCAGACTCCAGGTGCCCAGGAGCCATACCTTGATTGTGTGTGGAACATATGGGACAGAATGCTTTTGACGAGATTTAGGATGGGAACCATTAGATCACATTTATGTCCCCCCCCCCCCCGGTATATGCCCTCAGCTCCATTCTTGTCTGCCCCTGTGATGAGACGTCCCCACAGAGTCTGCTTCATTTTATGTTTTTTGGGGAAATTTTATTCCCAATCAATAGGAAGCTTTTAGTTACGATGCTAGGGGGACGGGGTATTAGAATGTGTAGACCCACACTGACGTTTTCATAGTTGTGTAATTCCACGTAGGTCTGTTTTGGCATTAGCTTGTTTTTAAAAACTCACTTTAAGCTGTAGGAAATCATTGCTCTTCTGAATTTAGGGAGATGGCTTGGAGCATGGGTTTTGTGACCTTTATATTTTTACATTGATATGATGAATTAGTATTTGTTGTTACCCCTGAATCCGCGGTTTTGAGCCGCATATGATGAATGGCTATGTTGTTATTGTTATAATATTTTTAGGAATATCTACTTTTATGATAATTTTTTATGATCAAATAAAGATAACTACTACTGAATCAGAACTGCCTTATCACTTTTTAGTGACTCCTCACACAATACAGCACTACATTAATCAAAAATAAAGATAGTAATCTGGAAACGACTCCGAAGTAAAGCCAAGGCACAAAACCTATAGTGTTTTTGAGGAATATATATATGCACAAGTGTAAAACGAGACTATGTCCTACCCTATAATCAAAGCGTGAATTAAATGATAACCGAACTAGAGCAAGCAAATCAATTCTAGTTTTGAACAATCATTGTCATAGCCAAAAGGTCTGGCTTTAATGTACCAACGAATATAAACACAGGCATTCACAAACGCTGCTTACATGCACTGTATGTTTAAATGCTGTTCATCCCATTAAAACCTTCCCTGTTGGCTTTGTCTATAATGAGAAAAATGAGGCAAACATTATCGCTTTCTGAGTAGAATGCATATCAGAGATCAAGAATTAAATGCGACAACAGCATGACTAGCTTTACTTTTCAGATGTAAAATAGCTCCTTATGGATGCCAATGGAAGCACTTATTGGAAGATGGAATGAAACAACAAACAGCCAATAGCATGAGGTTTGAGCGTAGTACTCTTTTTGGGTGGAGCAAAAGGACATATTTTGGCAACTGGTAACCCAGAAGACATCTGCCTTCTCACACCAGACCACATAAGTAGACAAACCTGAAAAAGGAAGACATCTCCAAGGGAATTACTGAGGCAGAAAACAAAGGGGCATATATACTAAGAGGTGACAGAGTGTGGCTTTAGCCTTCCTGGCTTAACTCCGCCACTTCTGAAACGCAGGGCTGCACCATAATTACAACAATATGGTGCATCCCTGTGTTTTCCCCTGCGATGGCACTAAATTTAGCTGCCTAGCGCCACGCAGACACCCTTGCACTATAGTGCAAGGGTGTCTTCGTTGAGGGGAATATTGTTCATGTGAAGGAAGGTCTCTCTTCCTGCACATAAACTATCTATAAATGGTGTTTTGTCACTTCTATTTGTGCTGCGTAATGAGGTGCACATAGAAATTGCAAAACGTCACTTTTTTTAACAAATCTTTTTATTGTATATAACATTTATGCAGTGTACAGCACATTGACCATAGGAAATGGATGATGAAAACATTATAAAATACAGTTCCATTTCACAAACAGTTGGCATATTAGATCACGAGACATTACATCACTAGCCGCCCTCTTGTGGGAACTCTTGCACAATCCTGTGTCAGGCCCGCCCCTCGCCCAGCCTCCCTTCTCGGCTTTACAAACCCCTATAGGCGACCCATTGGTGCCACACTTTCTCTCATTTCTTAAGGCAACCCCTGCCTTCGTACACCACTTTTTCTGCTGTACAAAACCAGTCTAAGTCAGTTTTCCATTGTCCCACCCGCGGCGGCAGGGCAGCCCCCCACGCCCGAGCTATATTTCTCTTCGCCACCATTGCAGCCACCATTAGCCAAAGTTTCTGGTATTTTGGCCATGTCTGTTCCCCCGTTACACACAATATGTGCCATCTGGCATCTATGGGAATTTCTTGTCCCAGGACCTCTGACATCACCCGTATTACCTTCTCCCAGTAACGATGTATAAGAGGGCACTCCCAGAGGATATGGAAAAAAGTACCTTTACTGTCACAGCCCTGAATACAGGTATCTGTGTGGATGTGACCAAGTTTATGCATGAGCGTGCTCGTGGAGTAGGACCTGTGGAGGATCCGCAACTGTACTAATCTGAATCTCACCCTGACCGCCACCTCTCTCGGGCTTTGTATGGCTTCTACCCAATGATCGTCTTCCAGTAACCCAATGTCAGCTTCCCAGGCCTCCTGTAGCGCCCCCAAGGGATCGGGTGAATTATTGACGATCTTCTTGTATGTTAGGGATAATGCCTTATCGGGGATAGGATCCAATAGGAGCCGATCCTCCAGGGGGCTGTATTCCGGAATACGTTCCCCCTCTCGGATATATGTACGGAGTGCATGCCCTAGCTGCATATATTTATATCATTCCGTTTCCGCTAGTTGGAACTCAGACTGTAGGTTTTCGAACTATATGATCGCCGGGCACCGCCATACATCACCTAGGTGGGCTATATCGAGCAGCTTCCATTTGCCAAAGCCCTGCAATTTCCCAACCTCCTCTAACATATCACTGTCCCACAACGGAGTATGTTCCGTCAAATTATTATCACACCCAAGGAATTTATTAGCCCCTTTCCACTCATCTAACACCACTTTTGTATGTGGGGGCATAGACTTCCCCGCTCGTTCGCGATACAGAGCAGCAGGATAGCTGCCAGTGCCCATCACTAGATGGTCAACCCAATATGCCGGGTCGTTCTTATCCCCCAAGATCCAATCATTTATCACCATCAGTTGCGACGCCCAGTAGTACTTCCTAAGGTTGGGAATTACTGTCAGACCCCCCTCATATACCCCGCGCTGTAGTTTGACCCGTGCTATTCTCGCACCACCCCTGTCCCACAATAACTTCCGCAGTTCGCTATCAACCTCTTTAAAGAATCCGTCAGGTATCTTATAGGGGGTGTTCTGGAGTATATAGATCGTTTGTGGCAGTGACATCATTTTAAACAGGATGGCTCTCCCCATCAGGGAAATTGGCAACATCCTCAAATGCGCCATGTCTCTTCTCAGACGTTCCAGTTGGGGCAACAAATTCCAGGCCATGAATTCTACTTCTGTCTTAGTTACAACAATGCCCAGATATTTAAAGTGATCGTGTACTTGAAGCTGTATCCCCTCGGGGGGTACGAGTGGTGGGCTGTCCGAGAGCATAAATAGAAGGGACTTATCCCAATTAATTCGATAGCCGGAGTACCCCCCGAATAGATGAAAGATTTGTAGGAGTCTACTGATTGTAAAACGGGGTCTGTTCGCATATAAAAGGAAGTCATCGGCATATAGGGAAATTTTCTCTTCCCATTGCCCACCTCTATTGATGCCGGAAGCCACTGGGTCTGCCCGCACCCACGCAGCGAGAGGCTGCGGAGCCAGCGCAAATAACACAGGGGACAGTGGACATTCCTGCCTTGTCCCCCTGTGCAAGGTGAAGGAGCGGGAGACAGAGCCATTCACCCGCACCCTAGCCGAGGGGCTATTATAGAGTAGTCTAATCCAGGATTGGAATCGGGGGTCAAACCCAAATCTGTCTAAGACAGCGAACAAGTAATGCCATTCGATGCTGTTGAACGCCATACGCGCATCTAAGGACAGCAACGCTTCATCCTCCGCCGGTCGGGACTCAGTCAAGTGCATCACGCCATACAAATGATGTAAATTTTATCTGGTGCTCCGGTGTGGCATAAAACCGGACTGGTCAGGGTGTATTAGTGGCATAATCACTCCTGAAAGGCAGTTCACCAGGGCTTTAGCGAGGACCTTGAATTCCATATTAAATAAAGATATGGGCCTGTAGGAGCTACAATAGTTTAGCGGCTTACCCGCCTTAGGCATAACCACGATAGTGGCTGTGCGTTGGTCAACTGGTAAACAACCAGCGTCCCTGGCCCCTTCAAACATAAATAGGATGTACGGCCCCAAAACACATGTCATGCTCTTGCTGGTAGGCCATTCGGCCCTGGGGCCTTCCCGGACTGCAAGTCTTGGATTGCCCCTACTAGTTCCTCGACCGTAAAATCTTTGTCCAAACTTTCCCTATCTTCACTGGACAGCGTAGGTTGCCGGACTTAAACCAGAAGCTCCTGGCATTCAGCTTCCGTTCTGGCGGGGTTGGAGGCATAAACCTCCTCATAATAGTCAGCAAATGTTTCTGCTATCCCCTCCCCCATTAGATGCGTTGTCCCCTGTGAGTCACAAATCTCAACCACCCAATTGCGTTCTCTATCTCTCCTCTCCAGCCAAGCGATCATCTTGTTGGCCTTATCGCCAAGGTCATATACCCGCCGTTGTGTTGCCAGGGCAGCTGCCCTCGCGGAGTTTTCTGCGAGGCTCTTCATCTCCTGCCTTTTAAGTTCAAGCTGGTGGATAAGCGCCGGATCCGCCTCCTCCCCAGCCAGGATTCTGGCCTCCAAGGCGACAACCTTGGCTTCCAGCGTGTCCCATTGGATCCTTTCTTCTTTTTTACAGCCCCCCAGTTGGGCCCGGATATGCCCGCGTATTACTGGTTTGAACGCTTCCCAGAGGGTGAACGCAGAATCTACTGATCCCTCGTTTTCCTGGAAGTACAGTTTCACCCTCTCCCTCATTTGGTCAGCCAGGTCCTTATTCGTAAAGACCCAGTTGTTTATTCTGGGGGGCAAGACAGTAGTTCGCATCGGGTCCTGGAGGGTTACCTCCACTGGTGAATGGTCCGAGATCCCTTGCGATTTGATGTGGGCATTGCGGAACCACCCTTCATTACCCCGAATAGTCAGAACATGATCGAGGCGGGAGTAGCTGCCATGCACGGCCGAGTAGAAAGTTTACTGTTGCTCATGGGGATTATGAAGACGCCATATATCCGTTAGGCCCATGGCCTCTACAAAGGTACGAAGTGGCTCCAACCCCCTCCCCCTCATTGCCCTGGTTACCCTGCCTCTCTCCGGATCCATGGTGGAATTCATGTCCCCCCTAATATTAAGATACCCGATGGAAGGTCCACCAGCAAGGCCCCCAGAGCTGACAGTGCCTCAGTATGTAAAGCTGGCGTATGTAGCCCGATACTATGTTCAGCGTCTGGCCCTCCCACTTCCCAGTAAGTGCCACATATCTTCCTAAGGGGTCATGCCAAATGTTCCCCACCACAAATGGGAGGCCAGTCCTAACCAGGATCCCCACCCCCCTTGAACCCGTTGTGTAACCGGAGTGTGCTGCAAGTCTACACCCGTATCTATCTAACGCCTTGAACCTGTTGCCCTTAAGGTGCGTTTCCTGGAGTAGTGCCAGATCTGGGGCATGTCTATGAAGATATTGCAAGACTACAGTACGCTTGATATGATTACCCAAACCATTAATGTTCCAGGACAGAACCCTAAGATTATTGGGATGTCGATGATCCCCCTGGCGTGTCAGATTTACACTTTGGTCTTCCATTTGGAAGGAAACAGCCCCTTCACTATACTTTTAGATATCACCCACATCGTCCGGTTCACTGAGTACTGCATGAAGCCTGCATAGCAATATTTAACAAACAAAAGGTAAACATTCCTAATAGAACTAGTAGAGCCCCCATACCCTGATCCCCCCTTCCCCCCTCCCTGCTACCTTGCTGGCGGGTGAAACAACCACTAACCTCCCCAACTCGCAGAGTGCCTGTCGCCCTGAACTGAATAACTGCATAAGGGGTTGGCAGGTGCCGAGCAGAGTAGTGCACCATCCCCGACATCACGCACATCCCAAAGCCCCATCTAGTCTGGTCCAGTCCTGCCGGCCATACATCGGGTCATCAGCCAATTATAGGTCCCAGTGGGCAAAGTCCTGTGCACATAATCTCATCCTCCACTCAATGGAGGGCAGCCCCCCACATGTCTCTAGGCACCAAACTTACAATGTCGCTTTACCTACCGGAGCCGTATTCACCTTCCCAAGCATACCTCAGTCCGAATCCTGTGTCCCATTCTCTGCTGGGCCCCCTTGCTGGCCTTTCGCTAGGCCCCGTCGTCTCTCCCGTGGAGAGGTGCGGCCCACTGTACGCCAACCCTCCAACCATTCCCAGGCCTCCTCAGCCGTGCTGAAGTACCACGTCTTCCCTTCAGCGACCACTCTCAACTTCGCAGGGAACAACATGGAGTTTTTAATGTCTTTACTGCGCAGTTCCCTTTTGACACCCTCAAGTGTTCGCCACTGTCATTGGACCTGAAGGGTGAAGACAGGAAAAAAACGTATCATCACATTTTCATGGTGCAGATCTCCGTGTGCTCGTGCTGTCTGCACGATTGCATCCCTGTCCCGATAATTGAGGAGTCGTGCTATGATTGTTCTGAGTGGGGCTCCAGGCTTCGGTCTAGGGATGGGCGCCCTATGCGAGGGTTGAATAGTAAAATATGTAGAGAGTCTTGGGGGCTTCAGATGATTGAGGATTAAATCTTCCAGAAACAGATCTACATTTGGTCCTTCCATCCCCTCCGGGACCGCTACCACCCTAATATTATTCCTGTGTGCCCGCCCTTCTTGGTCTTCGAGCTTGGCCACCATCAGCTCCTGCTGCTTCATAAGGGACCCAACTTGCTCCTCGAGGCTTTTTGTGCTGGTCTGTAGGTGCGTCACATCCTTCTCTGTAGCTGCAACTTTGTCGGCCATTTTGTAAAGATCGGCCCGCAGGAGGTTTACATCCACCGTTACGGCGCTAATTTAGGTTCAATCGAGCCCTTGAGATCCGCAATCACCGTCATTATTGCACCCAAGGATGGTTCTGCCGTGCTCTCCGGCCGTTGTTCCGGGGCGGTAGCCATTGGTTTTGGGACGGCGTACTTGTCTATTTTGTTCGTCTGTGTCCCGTGTTGCCCCTTGGGCTTCATCCGGGGCCCGGTGTAGTCGCGGATACTATCGCTGGCAAGTCCCTCGAAGTAGGGCACTTGAGATGGCTCGTCCCACCGCTCCAGTCGATGCGCTCCCTCTGCGGCCCTTTACTGGAAGCACATGGTGAACCTAGCACCCAGGGAAGTCCAGGCCTGTTGTGTTGCTGCTTCCTTGTAGCCTCTCTATGAGCACGCAGCCACAGCCACACGTCTCCTGTGGGGCCCCCGGATCTGAGGGATCGCGCTCACCCACTCTCTGATCGGCGGACACTGTCCACACCGGTCATCTTCTTCCTAGCTGCCTGGGGGCATCTCTCACAGCCGGGCTCCTCTAGTCATCAGGGTCTCTCCAGCCCTGGCCACACCACAGCACGCTCTGTCCAAATATCTGGCCCAAAAGGGGGGTGGTGTTCCTGGTCGGGCCGTAGATGTGCACTTCAAAGCCCTCAGCGCTCAGAGTAATAGCCGGTCTCCCCCTTGGCCTCGTCATGTCAGGCCCCGTTGCTCACTCCACTCGAGGAGGCAGTCTATACATGCGTCCCCAGTGTAGGAAGGCTGCGGGGGGATCACGTTGGTCCGGCAGTGGCCTGGGGTGTGGTCGATTCCCCCCTAGTCACCCCCGGCAGGATGAGTAGTGCGCCCGTAGTCTCAATGGGGGTCCGTAGGCTCCCCGCAGGCAGAAGCACGCTGCCCCGGACACAGGACAGCCCAGCCGGCTTACCGGTGTCTCCGGCGAGCTCCGCGACCATTGGCCCCAAGGGAGCAGGTCCGTCGCTTCAGCCCCAGACCTCCGAGGCCCAGCCGCACCACTGGCCGCCGATCGGTGCAGAGGCCCGCCACACTATGGAGCCGCGAGCGGGAGCAGTGTTCGCGACCTCCGCTCACAGCCGCAACAGCTCGTCAACAGACCCTTCGCAGGCCGCAGATGCCTCGATGGAGATGGCGACTCGTTGGCAATATCTTCGGGACTGCGCACAGCCACAGGTCGGGGGTCTCCAGCGCCGCGCCGGCACAAACCACCGGCAGGATCAGATGGACAGACGGATTAATGGGGGATTACGGAGTTGGTTGACGAAGCTCCGCTAAAGTGCCGCCATCTTGCTCGGCCCCAACCCCAAAACGTCATTTTTTTCTAAAAGATTGTTTATGTGCATGAAGAGGCACCTTGCTGCAAATAAACAATCAATGGCGTTTTGCTCTTTCCATGTGTGCTGCACAACACAGCACACATGGAAACAGCAAAAACGAGGAGAAAAAAAGCATTTCTCCTCGTTTCGCCTGTTTAAGACCAGGTTTTTCCTGGTCTTAATTTTGGCGCTGCCTCCTATTTATGCCACCCTTGTAAATAGGGGGCAGCATCAAAATCAGTGGATGTTGCTGTGGAACGCCCACCGCAACACCCATTGCCCTCCTCTTTCACGCTTAGTGTAGCGTAAAAGGGGGCCTTATTTAAAAGGCAGCGTTAAGCCATGTTAAGTGGCTTAACGTTTATTTATTTATTTCATTTATAAAGTGCCTGAATCACCCCCGGAGGGGTATCTCTGCACTAAGGAGGTGCTGCAGTAGGCCATGAAGGGGCATGTTAAAACAGTGCAGTTTTAAGGAGCCTTCTAAATTGAAGGTGGTCAGGGCATTGCCGCAGGTGAATAGGGAGCTGGTTCCAATAAAGAAGGGCTAGATGAAAGAAAGCTTTCCCCCCCAATCACGATTTTTTGAACCGCGGTACAAGAAGCAGAGATTTGGTTCCCGATCTGAGCGACCTAGTGTGTATGTAGTGGTTAAATTTCATTGCAAGATAGCTTGGGCCTTTGCCGTTCAACGCCTTATGCACGATACAACAGATTTTAAATTTGATTCGTTTGTGTACCGGGAGCCAGTGGAGCTGATGTAGGAGAGGAAGAGAGGCCGTTCTAGGGGGGCGTTCGAAACGAGACGCACCGCGGTGTTTTGGACCACCTGTAATCTGCTCAGCGAGGACTCGTTAGCTGAGACCAAAAAAGCGTTACAGTAGTCTAAACGGCTTAATACCAGTGCCTGGATGAGAGTTTTCCGTGTGGACAAGGGAAGGAAGGGGAAGACTCGCCGTAATAATCCAAGTACATGAAAACAGGAGCCAGCGGTGGTGGCAGCGTGCTCTTTCATGGTCAATGCCTGATCTAGGCGTATTCCGAGATTCTTGACTACGGTCTTAGGCTCCGGGGGATCGTCGAGATCCACCGGCCCCCAATCTGGTGACTACAGCAGTGGTGCATCTCCAAACAGCATAATCTCGGTCTTCCCTGTGTTGAGCTGAAGGAAGTTGCTCCTCATCCAGCTGGCTATAGCTATCATATCTTCCGAGAAGGTGGACTGGGCCTTCGGGGTAGATTTATTGAATGAAAGTAAAAGCTGAGTGTCGTCAGCATATGAGATAGGTGTATAACCTAAAGTCCTGAGTAAATCTGCTAGGGGGTCAACATAAATGTTGAACAAAGAGGGGCTGAGACAGGAACCCTGGGGAACTCCCTTGGTCAGTCCCATAGTCTTGGATCGAAAAGGACCTAGATTGACAGTTGCCTTCAAAATAAGGCAAAGCCCCTATCGCTACCACAACGTCTGAAAAAGTGACGTTATGGTGGCGATAGGGGCTTGTAAATATGCCTCAAAGTCTTTCTTTGGGTGCTTCGGCACAGCCTGCACGATGCTCTTCTCCACCCAGGCAGCTTGCTTCAGGCTGCTATTATTGTCAATTCCGGATTGTCCGTCACTCTCATAGAAGAATAAAGTGCACCCTTTTAAACAAACCCATAACATCCGTGGGTTAATTAGTTGAGAAACGCTTTGAGTTGTTTCCTGGCCCAAGCACTTTGGGCAGGCCTTTTTGTCTCTGGATGCCTTTAAGTGGCGCTATCTGACTACTCATATACGTTTTTTTCATAACACAGAGTTCATTTTGAAATACTGCAGCACTGCATTGTGCAAGAGATAGAAAAGCGCACAATGGCAGATTTCAAAAGTCCCCGCCGAAACTGTAATCAGCAGTTTTTGCATCTAAAAATGTCTGATTTGTGCAATGCTCAGTCATATGGTGCAAAGGCAAGCCCGCAGAGTATTCCTGCGCAAAGGCAACTGCACAGTTTTTAGCTGTACAAAATGTGTGCATTCTCATAAAGCACGCTAAGTTTAAATTTAACAGATGATTTACCACTTGCCCCTTGCTTGTTCTGGTTTCAGTCAGTATTTGGGGCAAAGCCCTGTCACACTTCTTAAGTTTTTTGCGCTTTGCACCAAAACGTAGTTGTATTTGCTGTTCTGCCCCAGGCCTGTTCCTTTTGCATAAGTCAATTAACAGGGTTGTCAGGAAAGGGTTTTAGTGCCGTGTGAGAGTCAACGTTTGGTGCTAAAAACATCAGACCTGGAAAGTTTATAGACACTGCCATTTGCATAGTGAAATACCGTTTTGCTTCACCGAGCACCACTATAGACCTCTATCTCACCTGGGTCCTAATATTTGTCTTGTGATATTGCTGCCCAGAGAAGGTGGTGAAAGTCTAATAATAATAAGAAGGAAGCGTATACAAGTGATTCAGCCACTCTTTATAAGAGGGACAAGCCACGCTGGGCCTTTTTGTTAAATTTATGAGGAAGGTTGAGTCGTGTTTTTTAATGGCAAAGTTCCTCAGTTGTGAAAGCAAGGTTTTCATTTTAGATAACTTTAAACTGAAACTATTGTAAGTTACGTGTATTATTAGTTTCAAAGGAAGCCATTTAGATTTTGAAAGAGGACCCTTCATCCACTGGGGTGCAGGGGTTATTAACTGGAGAAGCGTAATTTTGGCTCCATCATTTTAGGTTTGATTAGGCCACATATATGTTTACGTATGGCCTTATGTATTCATGTGACTTAACATTATAAATGTAATGTAGTGCACTTGAACAGTTATGGAAAGAGCATTTACTGAATAATCTCAACATTTATATGAGTGTGCATAATAACGTTTTCCTTAGAGTAACAGCGAGTTGCAGTACTCACATATATCTGCACCTGTGTGGTTTGAATAACACTATTAATTCAGATCAGATCAGATCAGTAAACTTTATTTCGATCACTATAGATCAAAAAATTACAACATAAAACAAAACACTTACACACAAATAACAACATAGGACATTTAAAATGCTCATTTGTCGGTCCATTACAATAGCAGCACAATGAAAAGATGAAAATTTCATTTAAAAAGACAACAGAAATTCACCATAAAAATGCTTTTCTCTTAAAAACAAAGAATAAAATACAATGAATATCTTCTATAAATGTTAAAAGACATAGGTCCGCAGGAACTCGTCCAAGTGGCATGATACAGTATGAAGGGACCCTTCAATGATAGCAGCCTGTAGCCTACCAAGAGAACACTTGGCACGCATAATCCACATTGCAATTTGGAACTTACCTATACAGAATACAACAATATGAGATGTATCTGACTGCAGTATTCTGTACGCCTCCTTGTACTTTCTTACTCCCAGGTTTCTGCAAAGTGGAACTATCCATTTAGCTCAAGACTGACTATACAAAGGGCAAAAAACATAGAACATGCTCAAGTGACTCTGGTCTGCCTTGGCAACAAGTGAAATTTTTATCCACCATGTCCACTACTTTACACCATTGTGTGGTTTGGATAACACTATTAATTCATATATCTGAATAATACTTTGCATTTATTTTATAGCTGAAAATGTATTCATTGACTATCGTTTGACATCCATATTGTAACCTAAATGTACCTGTAATCATGCATTTAAATGTGGTTTGAGTTGCTTACCGTACTAAATTGACCAAAAGGCCTTAAGCTTTTGGATTTCACAATTTTAACCTTCAACGTGAATGTTTGCTTTGGATGCAATGTTTTTCTTGCCTCTGCAGGTGAAGACGCATGATCAAATGAATAGAGAAGGCACATTGTGTGAAAGAGAGTGGGATTCGGAAGGAGTATTTTTGGCAAGGATGAGAAGTTCTAACGGAGAAAAGGAGGACTACTGTCCGCGTGTAAGGGGAGACGGGAGGAATCCAAGGACGTTCTGAAGGTGTAGATCAAAGGAAAGAAATCTCTAATGCAGCTGCCAAGATTTAATTTTTGAAGATGGGAATTAATTGGACATGTGACATGAACTTCTCGAAAGTTCTTCTGATGGGTATAATTGACCGATACACTTCAGGTTAGTTAGATTCCTTTTAGAATTTGAGAGGTACAGACCTCTTTGCTACATCTCTGTTGTTTGGCTTCATGTTATACAATACTCCTTCCTTTGAGAACTTCTACTAAAGTTCTGCTATGCTGACACTTTTCTTATTTCCCAGATTTAAATAGTGCTCCCTGGATTCTAGGTTAGAACAGAGCTTAATAGTTTTCTTAGACAACTTCATGTATAGACAGGAAGATTGAAACTATCAATCTAATCACTTTTATTGAGGATACATTTTGTAAGTCATTTCGGATAGCCCTTAATGATTCTGTATTTTTACTCTATATTTCTGCAACTGATTTATATCAGCTTGGCTTTGACTTTGTAATAAATCCATACTTAATACCATCAATTGACTCTGAGCTTTACTGTGTGACCAAATGGGTTAACACTGTAATTGGTAAATTGTAGTTGATCATAACTCCTTTTATTTCTCATGTGTCTATAACCTTCAATTGCAGGGGACCAGGAAGAAGGAGTCCAGATTCTATGCATTCTCATACCTTATCAAAGGTAGCTTATCAAAAAGGTCAGCTTTAATGAAATAAAATGATAGAATTTGAATTGGCAGAGAGACCGAGTAGTTACGTTGTGAGCATTTTCATTTCAAAGTAAAAATAATCTTTTGCATTTCTGTGAGGCAGTAATTTGGAAATTGATAGAGTGTGCTCCACAGGGTACAGGGTTTTTATACTGACATCACCCTCAAAACATCCTTCCTCCACCAAATACATATGATGGAAAGAAATGTTCTTATTGGGAACAATATAGAAAGAACATATTTTATTTTATGAAATCATATCATCATTTTGTTCCAATGTCCCCTAAAACTGTTTTGTTCACAAAAGAGTAACTGGGGAAAAATCTTTGTATTTGACTGTGTGGGAAAACACTTTTTGAAGGCAGATTTTCGGAAGACACTTTTTTTCTGTTGTGTTCCACCGGAGGCATTAAAAATGTTTCTATAAAAAGGGAAAGGATTGCATCTCTTTAATTATCATGAGGTAAGCATAATAACGATCAATATTAGGTATTGAGATTACTCTAGCTTTGACATTTTTCCATGAATCTGGCAGAAACTGAATTCTTCCTCCTTCACTCCAAATAAACCACTCCTCCATTATAAAACTGCCATATTCTTACAATTACAAATCTCAAGACTACTATTTCCCACTTTGACTTCAGATCAGTAGAAAAGACACTCGTTCTCTCACACAGGGGCAACAATTTACTTTCAGGCCTCCCTAAATCCACGTTGGCGTCTCTCAAAGTCTATCTCTACTCGGAAGCCTGCTTCATCAAAGACACTAGAAAGCAAAATCATGCAACTAGTCCTGAGATTGCCCCACTGCGAGCAATTGATTTAAAAAAGGCCTGCATTGTTCATAAAGTACTACATCTTGGCCCTCCCAGCTACTTAGAAAAATAATTTTCTGCTCAAGAGGTTTAAAAGGGAGGTGTGAGGCGAAAAAATAGACTTACTGGAGATCCTACAGCAAAAAGACCAAGGGCCTGATTTAAAGTTTAACGATTGTGGGACATTAACCAAAAGTGGTGGATGTCCAGTCCATCCTATTAAGAGTGTATGGGCACCTGTGTTTTCTAAATGGGGTACAGGAGATCTGCTGTTTTTTGGCAGATGTTCTGCTTCTGCTAAATTTTAAATGAGGTCCCAAGACACTTGAACAGACATTCTTATGCCAAGCAATAAGAATGTGGATATACCTAACAGAGCACATCAGAATCAGCCCAAATTTGCCAGCATTTCGAAAGGATGTGAAAACTCACCTGTGTAGAAAGTAATGGACAACCTAAAACTGCTGCTGTTCCTGTATCCACTGACTCCATTGGCTATACAATTTCTGTACTTATGTTTACATTACTTGTGAACCACAACGTTGCTCGTGTGTCAGTCTCTGTTACATAAATACCTGTGATGAACAAATAAATCAAGTTTGAAGCACTATGAAAACCAGATATGTCATCACTTCAAGCGTTGTGTTGTTATATTGTCTGACCATTAGTTTCATCCTGACCTTTAGTGAGACCAAGGCCAATACTTGGAAATGCTACTGTAGAGGCTGGGTATATGCACTGATCTATCTCCATTTCTAAGAATTGGGTGTTAGAGTGATTTACGGTGGACATGGTAATATTCAAGTAATGAGAATACACTTAAATAACAGTTTTCACTGTTGTCATTATAATGGTACCTCCGTTTTATCAACCACAGAAATGTCTAAGAATGGGCAGACACTACAATGATTTGGGTACAAATCCTACAGACCACAGGAGATGTCAGTAGTAAGTATTTAACTTTCTTAACAATCATACTAGTGTTCATAGCTGTACAGTACACAAAATACAAATACATCCCTAGCCTGATGGGCCAGTGAGTTAAACGCTAGCCACAGATAATCTGCACTCCACAGGTTTGAATTTCTACAAGCCAACTACGCCTTCCAATTTACCAACCTTGTAAGGCTGTTAAATTGAGTACCATTAAATTGATTAATGCTAAGACTGGCCATATACATTGGTTGGTAACGGTACATGTGGTGTAAATCGCCATAGAAAAAACAAATTATTATGAGTGCATGGTTGTGCAAAGACTAGTTAGTTTGGAATAGGGATCTGTAGCCCAGTGAATCCATAGAGAAGGAATGCATTGAAAGATCTGTACTGTTTGAAGGGATTTCAATGTAAATGACAGGCACTTGATGATGTGAAGATGTCATTGTGATTGCTCATTCCACCAAGTGAATATGATCTGGAAAGCATACACGAGATCCCTTGCGCAAATGCCATACCCGTCTGTCATAAAAAAAATATTTTCTTTTATAAAAAAGTTGCCTGCATTAGTTCTCACTTAACTGAAATTGATGAAGAAGGCAGTGCAGAAGTGACTGTCAAGCTAAGAAAGCCCTGATTATTATTGGGAAATCGAAACAGTATGAAAAGTCTTTATAACTAGTGAGTGATATTCATTTAAAATTGATGTTTGCCAGCCTTATTGCGCATACATCGCTATATTTTCAGAAAGTGCAGATCATTCAGTTGCTCTTGGTAGAAGATATGACTTTAAGTCTAGTGAGAATGTGAAACAAAGACCTACTATGTTTATGGTTTGACGTAGTGGTCATTTTGAGACCTCTGACCCCAGAACTAACTTGTTTAAATCTAATCTCAAGACTCCCTACTCACATTTTGCTCAATTTTGAGTGCACTGATACTCTCTGGTACAGTAGTATTGTAGAAAAATGAAAAATAAATAAAATAATTACATAAAGGTACAGATGGCTCCTTCAGCAAGAAGTGTCAGGATCAATCACAGAAATGAAGAAAGAGTTTGCAACATTTCCCTTTGCCATAGGTGCATCCAACCTTCATTATGCAAATTGCGTCTTTCCAGGAAGACTCATGGGTCCTTATTTATGAGAAGTGTCGCATCCCTGCGACAAAGCAGCGATGCGACACTTCTCAGTGCGCCCTCCTTGAGACACCATGGGTGCACCATATTTACATCATGTCGCAAGGAGTCACAGATACGTCAATATTACTGACGTATCTGTAGGCGCAAAAGTGACGCATTGCTGGGGTGTGTCTGAAAACAGACGCAACTCCAGCAATGTGTCCTTTCACAGGGGGAAAGCCCCAGGTGAAAGGGCCTGCGTCAGTATAATGCCTGCTGTGAGGCCGGCATAAGGTTTTGACGCAATGGCGTCCTAGAAGTGGCGCACTAAAATCTTATAGATTTCCATGCGCCACTTCTACAAGGCTTTTTGCAGGGTAACACCCACCCTGCATACATTATACCTGGCGCAGGTATAATGTGGCACAGGGGTTTACAAAGTGACGCATCTGCCTAGATGCGTCACTCTGTAAATAGGGCGCAACATGGCACCTTTTGTACGCCGCCGGTGCATCACAAGAAGTGACGCCATGGCAGCGCAAAAGTGTCACAAGGCCTTCATAAATAAGGCCATTGGTGTGCATTTGATGAAGGCACTGGATTTACCGCACCCTTAGCCACTACTAGATCTGCATAGCAGTGTGTTTCTGGGGCTTTTCCATGGGGTGCTCAACCCTGCTAGTCTATGACTTCGGCACCTGCTGCCAGCCTTGAGTTCTAACTCCTGCTGCCACCCTGGTTTTGGACAGCACTCTGTGTGCCACTGTCCAGGCTGCAGTATGCCATGGATATTACTTCTGCGTTTTTGGCCACCAATCTGTTGCTAAATAGTTAGAGGAACTTTCTGCCCGGAACAGCGCTCTCACTGAAGGGCAGATTTACTAACATTTGGTGGAATGCAGCAAGACAACTGCATCAATGGAGAGGGCTGAAATGCATCATAATTACTAACATATGGCGAATTTCTAATCTCCCTCTGTGCTGGTGCACTTGTGGCTGGCATGCACCAACACGGGCACCCTTGCACCATGGTGCAAGTGTGTCTGCATTTCAGGAAGGATTGTTTTTGTGCAGGAAGGGACACCTTGCTGCACAAAACCAACCTCAGATGCATTTTCCTTTTGCAGAATGCAGCACACATAGAAAGAGGAAATAACGATGAGAAATAAACATATTTCTTCTTACTATGCCTCACCTGTGAAGGGATACCATTCTGATGTATTCCTAGGTTTACTAGTGTTAGTAAATCTGAGAATGCACCAAAAACCATGGGTGGATTCATGGGAACAGTCATAGAATGCCTTCCGAGTGCAGAGTAACGAAAGACAGCGACTTGTGCTGCTTTGCGTTACTCCAGATTTATTAAGTCACGCACGCTTAGTAAGTCTCAGTGAAGCCCTATGTTACCTTTGGCCACCTTGTGTGATGCAATGGCAACACAAGGGCTTCGTAAATCTGGGCCTGAGTGTTTACTATGAGTTTCTGCAGCAACAAATTGCATCAGTGGGAAAATGCTGGGAAATAATTGGACATGAATGCCACCTCCTACAGCTCCCAACTTTCCTGCAACCCCCAGAGCTCCCACGAAACAAAGCAATGATAAGTTGTGGACTAGAGTTGGGAACAGAGGCCATAGGGAGTGTAATAAGGTAAAAGAAATGGGGGAGGAAGTGAGAGCAAGGCATGGCTGGTAGAAGACAGATGGTACAAGATGGGATCAGACGATCCATACATTGTAAAGTGCCCAAAGGAGAGATACGGCGGAGCACAAGCAGGAGTGAACAGGCAGATGGAAACAGAAGTGTGACTAGACCACTTTTATGCACAAAGACATGGGGAACAGTTCCTAGTGGGTTTCAGGTAGCAGAGAAAGAGAGAGGGGCATAGTGTTGGGGACCCTGGGAGTGAGCAGAGGGCTTAGAGAAGATTGAGCAGAGTTGTACTTACGTGAGAGGGTGGTAAAAAGGATATGGAAGACGGGTGCAATTATTACACTCGTTTAATGAGGTCTGGGCATTTCATCAGTACCGTGAATAGACCCCAATCTACTCAGTAAATGAAACTGTGTATCAGTAGATATACAAGGAAGAAGGTTTCCATATGCCACTTGACGTGTAAAATAACAACAGATAAAAGACAAATACACTACATATAAATAAATAAATATATATTATATATATATATATATATATATATATATATATATATGAAATTCACTGAAAAAACCATAGGTTTCAGGCACGTTATAGTTAGAAATTAGCATTTAAAAAACCTTAGAAATTCACTGAAAAAACCATAGGTTTCAGGGGCGTTATAGTTAGTTGGACATTTCACTCGTACAAAACCATAGAAATTCCCCCGTTATAGTTAGTTCAGCTAACTATAACTTGCGCCCCCGCAATGCACTGCTGATGACGTCACATATTACATCACTCATTACATGGTCAGTGACATCACTGATGACATCTCAAATGACATCACTGATGACATCATCCAGTGACTGTGTGTTTCTGTAAAGTTTAAATATTTTTAATATATATAGGGAAAGGCGTATTGAAGAATGAGTGGGTGTATAAGTGTCTGTATGGATGATTTAGTAGGTGCGTGACTAACTCTATAAGTGAGTGATTAAACGTATCTTACTGAATGCATGGGTTAGTGACTAAACTGGGTGAATGTCTGTATCCGTCTGTCTGTTGCTGTGTAAGTGGCTGCATGGGTTTGTGAATAGCTACATGAGTGTCTATATGAGTTATTGATTGGTTGTCTGAGTATCTGTATGGGTGCCTGAGTGTTTGTGTGGGTGGGGTGTGTGCGACTCTGTGCATAGATGTGTGAGTGGGTGATTCACTGGGTGGATGGTTTCAAGAGTGCATCTGTGATAGACTGTATGGGTGGGTAAGTGTGTGTAAGAGTGTGTTAGTGAGTGAATGTATGTCCCAGTGGTACATGTGTGAGTAACTACATATGTGAAAGGCAGTATATATGTGTGTTGGAGTATATAAATAGCTATAAGCTGAGAGTGTGTGATTGTGAGAGTGACTGTATGGATGAGTGTGTGCTTGTATCAGTGATTGTATGAGAGCGTAAGAATGTGCTAGTATTTGTATGAGTAAGTGAGCTGGTGTGTGTATAACTGTATAGGTGAGTAAATGGCAGTGTGTTTAATTATTTGCATGACTGACTAGGTGTGTGAGTACCTCTATGGATGAGTGGCGGTGTTTGAGTGTCTATATAGGAGTATGAGTGCATATGATAGTCCTGTACTGAGTGACCGTAAGTATGAGTGACTGCACGGGTGAGTGAGTGGATGTGTGTGTAGACCTAAGAATCAGTGAGTGGGTATGTAGTTATTGGTGTTGGAGTGTCTATGGTTTTGCGAATGGCAGTCTGTAATTTAGAGTGGGTGTATCAAAGGTTATATTAGGTGTGAGGAGGTGCATCAGATTATCACGTGGATGATGTCATCAGTGATGTCATCAGTGATGTCATCAGTGATGTCATTTGAGATGTCATCAGTGATGTCATCAGTGATGTCACTAACCATGTCATGAGTGATGTAATATGTGATGTCATCAGCAGTGCATTATAAGGGCGCGAGTTATAGTTAGCTGAACTAACTATAACGGGGGAATTTCTATGGTTTTGTACGAGTGAAATGTCCAACTAACTATAACGCCCCTGAAACCTATGGTTTTTTCAGTGAATTTCTAAGGTTTTTTAAATGCTAATTTCTAACTATAACGTGCCTGAAACCTATGGTTTTTTCAGTGAATTTCAAAGGTTTTTTAAATGCTAATTCCTAACTATAACATGTCTGAAACCTATGGTTTTTTTCTGTGAATTTCAAAGGTTTTGTAAATGACAATTTTTAAATGTATTAATTGTTATATTTATTTTTTTGATACTGATTTACTACATTTTTTTAAACTATTTATTTTTAGATATTTTATTTTTTAAATTACATTGTAATTACATTATACATTACATTACAAAATATACTTTCTCAGAATGAATTACTTTAGTTTAAATACTTTGCAAATAGGCAATAGACTTTTAAGTACAGTAGTTACAGTTGTTGCAATGGGCAACACAATTTCAAACACAATGCAACATTGAGCTCAATGCGAATTTCTAGTTAAATGCAATTAGTTACTTTATGGATTACTTTTTCTAACCACAGGACTGGATCCTAGATTCAGTCCTGCGACATCTCCTGTAAACAGTTGAGTAAAAGCGTTTTGTTTACAGTAGTGATTTTTAAGGAATATTATTGTATTTTAAAAGTTGACACAGAAACTTTTTCACATAGAATCACCAATGTTATCCTATGGGAGGAAATTCACTTAGCAGGTAAGTAGTGTTATCGTTACTTTTTCTTACTCAGTGGTGGATCCTGGATCCAGCACTGGTGCATCTCCTGTAAACAGTTGAAAGAATGCGTTTAAGTCATACAGGCGATTTTTAAGGAATATTTGTAGTTTGTGAAAATCGACACTGAAACTTTTCTGCTGAAAACCAGACAATGGATTCCTATGGAAGGAAATACAAGTTACTGGTAAATACGGTTAGAATTACTTTTCAGGGTCTGTACTGGGCTCAAAGATGCAGCACTGAGGTCTCTCCTGATAACAGGTGAGTAAATCGGAATTCGTAGTTCTGCTGATTTTAGAGGAATATTTGTATGTTTCAAAAATCGACACAAACTTTTTCAGCAAAAAGCAGGCAATGATATCCTATGGAAGGAAATTCAAGTTACTGGTAAGTACGGTTAAAATTACTTTTCAGGATCAGTACTGGGCTCAAAGATGGAGCACTGAGGTCTCTCCTGATAACAGGTGAGTAAATCGGAATTCGTAGTTCGGCTGATTTTAGAGGAATATTACAAAGTTCCAAAACTCCACACTTAGAAGAATTTCCAAGTGAAACCAGTCAATGTTAGCCTATGGAAGGAAATTCAAGTTACTGGTAAGTACGGTTAAAATTACTTTTCAGGATCAGTACTGGGCTCAAAGATGCAGCACTGAGGTCTCTCCTGATAACAGGTGAGTAAATCGGAATTCGTAGTTCGGCTGATTTTAGAGGAATATTTGCACAATGGTGAAGGAAGGGGGTGGGGCCTGAGGTGACATGTCTGCAAACACGCCCTGTTGCGCGTTTTAAGTTGGAGAATTAATTTCTCCTCAATCCCGAGGGTCCCTAGGGGCCAACTAGCCCACCAGATACCTCCAGTATGCGCCAGAGAGCTGCATTGCAGAGAGGTGTTCAGAGGCCACGCCCCTTTTACAACACTCTGCAACGCAGCTCCGTGGCGCTACTGGAGGTACCTGGTGGGCTAGTTGGCCCCCAGGGACCCTCAGGATTGAAGGGGATTTAATTCCCCATCTTAAAACGCCCCATGGGGCCTGTTTGCACACATGTCACCTGAAACCCCGCCCCCTCCCTTCACCACTGTGCAAACGTGCCCCCGTGGCGCGTTTTAAGTTGGGGGATTAAGTCCCCTTGAATCCTGAGGGTCCCTGGAGTCCAACTAGCCCACCATGTACCTCCAAAAGCGCCACAGAGCTGCGTTGCAGAGAGGTGTAAAAAGGGGCGTGGCCTCTGAACACCTCTCTGCAACGCAGCCTCCCTGGCGCATACTGGAGGTTCCTGGTGGGCTAGTTGGCCTCCAGGGACCCCCAGTATTCAAGGGGAATTACTTCCCCTTCTTACAACGAGCCAGGGGGCGTGTTTGCAGAGTGCTGCAGGGAGGGGGCGGGGCCTCCGGCACGATGCCGTTCTTTTTGTTTTTTTTGCTTCCTTTTTTTTTTATGGGAGGGGGGCTGCGTGGCCCCCCTTCCCTCGTCCACTTTTGTCCCCGGGGACCCCATCCCCCGGGGCCTGAGGCTGTTCTTTTATTTTTTTATTTATTTTTTTAAACGGGAAGGGGCTGCGTGGCCCCCTTCCCTGGGCCTGTATTTGCTCCGGGGACCCCATCCCCCAAGGCATGCCCTCTATTTAAAAAAAATATATATATTTGGAGGGGGGCTGCGTGGCCCCCCTCCTCAGGCCATTAAAGGCCCCGGGGACCCCATCCCCCGGGGCCGGCCTTTGCGTCCTTTTTTTTTTTAATTCCTTTTTTTGGGAGGGGGCTGCGTGGCCCCCCTCCCGGGCCACTAATGGCCCCGGGGACCATATCCCCTGGGGCCTGGCCACTCGTTGGGGACCGTGGGGGGGTCCCCAATCCCCGCACGGTCCCGCCGGCTCCCCGCGTCCTGCAGGAGCCGGCATTGCTTTTCCACATGGGGAGCTGCTGACATGCAGCTCCCCATGTGGAAAAGCAATCTGCTTTGCTTCATGGAAGCGAGAGCAGGTTTCCCTGCTCTCGCTTCAATGAAGCAAAACAAGTTTGCAATGACAGGACGGGAGCCGCGAGGCTCCCGTCCTGCCATTGCAAACAGCAGTGTCCCGGGGGTAGGCACCCCGGGACACTGCAGGAGCTGGCCCTGGGGGGTGGCGGTCCCCAGGGCCACCACAGGCTCCAGGAGGGGGGCCGCGCGGCCCCCTCCCATGTCTTTAAAGCCCTGGGGAGGTGGCGGTCCCCGGGGCATGTGGGGGGGCTCGAGCCCCCCCACACAGGAAATGTTTTTTTTTTAAAAAAGAAGCCCCGGGGAGGTGGTGGTCCCCGGGGCTGCGGGAGGGCCGAGTGCCCTCCCGCACCATTTTAAATTGAAAGCCCCGGGGGGGTGGCGGTCCCCCCCAGCGTTATTTAAATAAACCCTGCATGCCCCCGGGACTTGGGCCATCCGGGGGCAAAATAGCATTGAAGCGCGGGAGACCACGCTTCAATTTTATTTTTCTATCAGCGGGATCCGCGCATCCCGGCATTTTTTTTTTTTTTTTTTTAAATGCTTTTTTCTGCCCAGGGGGTCCTTGTGGGACCCCCTGAGCAGACCTAGGGGGTCAGGGCGTTTCTCCCCTGCCCCCTTTTTGCGTTTGGCAGTTGCGATTTTTTTTTTATCGGCGGGATCCGCGCACCCTAAGCGCATCCCGGCAATTTTTTTTTTAAATGCTTTTTTCTGCCCAGGGGGTCCTTGTGGGACCCCCTGAGCAGACCTAGGGGGTCAGAGCGTTTCTCCCCTGCCCCCTTTTTGCGTGCAGTTGCGATTTATTTTTATCGGCAGGATCCGCGCACCCTAAGCGCATCCCGCCGATTTAAAAAAAAAAAAATGCTTTTTTCTGCCCAGGGGGTCCTTGTGGGACCCCCTGAGCAGACCTAGGGGGTCAGGGTGTTTCTACCCTGCCCCCTTTGTGCGTTTTGCGCACTTGTTTCTGTGCCTCGGTTCTACCGAGGGACAAAATGGCTGCCAACACTTCCTGATTTGGAGTGTTGACAGCCAATTAGCATGCAGCTCGTGGATCGGGAGGGTACGCGGACCCCACGCGGCCATAGATATATATGTGATTTTCCTTTTGATTTTCTCAGGAACTACTGAACGGATTTACACCATTTAACAAAAAGGGTTCTTTCTGAACCAAGAACTACCTCTTTGCCAAATTTGGTGTAATTCCATTCAGCAGTTCGGGCTGTAGCCGTGGCTAAAGTTTCCTATGGGAAAATGAATGGGGAAAACACGGTTTGGGACCCCCCTTTTTTCTCGGCCCCCGCTTGACGAATCACCCCGAGACTTTCAGGGTAGGAGCGGACCGGAGCGGGCCATAAACTTTGAAAATTTCGCGAAGATTCGTCAACCGACGCCAACCCAGAGTTATTTCAAATAGAATGTTGCGGATTTCCTATGGAAAATAAGTCCTAACTATAACTATCTACTGGCGACCACCAGTAGATATATATATATATATATATATATATATATATATATATATATATATATATATATAAATATATATATATATTATATATATATATATATGTATTATATATATATATTACAAGAAAGTCTAAATTTCAGATCTAATCCAGACAAAATCGCACTCCACAGTTCAGGATTTTCCAGAAAAGGTTTATTTCAGCAACGCGTTTCACCCGCACTCAGGCTTCGTCACAGCCATTCAAGATAAACACAGTGCCCCATCAACTTTAAAAACAAAAGGTCAGGTAAAACCATGGAAATGGAAAACACATTGCATCTTGACATTCAGACTTTTGAATTATTTAAGTTTACATTTTTTCATATATAAATGAATAAGAGTGAGCCCACTCAAATTAGTGTGTAAATACATCTGAGTCCTCCCAGTGGCTGAAGATCAAAGTACATAAATCATGTATATATCCTGAGACAAAGTTAGTCTGGTGGCTGAACCTCGGGCACCTGCATACAGTTTTAAGTAAAAATGTCACTGCACAAAGGTGTTCAGAAAACTCATGCCAATGCCAAGTGGGATTGACTCATAACCATGTTCTCTATGAACAAAATTGATGTATGCATGCCGAGACAGAATCAGCCAAGTGGCTGATATGCGGTCACATGTCTATGTTCTAAAGACTTGGGTTATTTTAATCCCCAGATTAAAACACAATAAACTAAACATACAGAGGCCAGGTGGCTGCTTACCAACCCATTTCCATGACACCAAATTTGTGTGAGATAATTCTCCCAAACCCTCCACTCATTAACCCCTTGACCGCGATCGGAATTCCGCTCGTGTGCTGGACATTCCGATCGCGGGTGCCGTCGTGACGAGCTCAGCTCGTCATGCGCACAGCGCTACCGCGCAGCATGACGAGCTGAGCTCGTCACGCGCACGAAGGGGTTAATTGAAATGCATCAACTAATTTCACCCCTGTGTAAATACAATAAATTCTTGCCTACGTTTACTGCAACATAGTTTCCAAACATCAGCACCTTATCTATCCGGTATCTCCCAGATAGGTGCCCCCTACCTCATCGAGTAAAAAACTAAAAACTAAACTAAACTAAGGTCAACTGTATATTCAAAATAAGTAAAACCAGATTAGCCAATACTTATTCATGACGGAGACATCAGAAAGATGTTAGTAAGACATTGTTCTGAAATTCTACCAGTAAGACTCTAAAGGCAGGATTTTGATGCAAAATTAGATGTAATCACTAAAGACTCTTTACATGCAACTTGGAGGAAGACATTATAGTTGGTACTCATCCTATGTACAGTCAGCCGATATGTAGATGAAGCTCCTCGTCCTCATTGAGGCCTCCCGGGGATTTACTCCCAAGCAGGATAATATACTCCTACTCTAGCAGTCTAAGTTTCCTCTTTCTGGCTCAACCACGTGAACTTTGCAGGATCCTGTCAATGCCAAAATAAGATAATAGGTCAGCATCATGTTCGTGAAATCAGGCCCAATGTCTCACTACCGCATAGTTCGTATCACAGTTCTTAATGGCCCTGTAGTGCTCCTGCACCCTCTTTTTCACGGGGCAAATGGTGCTTCCCACATATTGATATCCACAAGGGCATTGTAAGACATAAACTACATAATCATTGCCACAAGTGATAAATGTATTTATGCGTCTTGTTTGTCCTGTAGGTAATGTGTGCTCTTTCCTGTTCTTGCTGCCCCGACATGCCTTACAGCATCCACACGTATGGAAACCCACCTGTTCTTCTAACCATCCCCTTCTGTGTGTGTCTGGGTTTCTGTAGCTATGTATGAGATAGTCTCTCAAGGATTTTATTTTACGGTAATTCACCAAGGGATGAGGTGGCATATCCTTCCCAATGACCGGGTCTGATTTTACCAAATGCCAATGTCTGTTGAGTTTCTTTCTAAAGGCACTTGATTCACTATCATAAGTAGTAATTGGTCTGGTTGAATTCGATTCCTGTGTCCCCTTCTTTGTCTGTGTTAGTAGTTGTTCCTTGGAAATGAGGGCTGCCTTGTTACTGGCTACCTTCAAAATCTTATAGGGGTACTCTCTCTCTCTAAACCTGGACACCATCCTAGCTTCCTCCTCCTTGAAACTTGATGTTGTGCTGCATGTTCGTTTGGCCCTTAGGAGTTTGCCGTATGGAATACTCCATTTCAATTTTTGTTGATGCTGACTCTTTGCATGGAGAATACTATTCCCTGCTGTCTCCTTTTGATATAGACTGGTGTGTATGTTCCCTTCTACCACCATGACGGTTACATCCAGGAAATCCATTCTAGTTTTGTCAATCTTGTGCGTGAATGCTAAATTCAGGTCATTGTGGGAGCTGTGTGGCAAAAAATTTGCCAAAGCCTCCTCCGAGCCCTCCCATACCAGAAACAGATCATCTTTGTACCGGGTCCAGAAAACTATCTGGTCAGTCCAAATTCCATTTTCATCCGTCCATACAAATTGCTCCTCCCGCCATCCCATAAACATACAGGCATATCTTGGAGCAAAGCAACTTTCCATCGCCGTCCCTGTGACTTGGCGGTACCAATTATCCCTGAATATGAATGAATAGTTCTCAAGGCAAAAACTTAACATTTCGAATAACATCATGGAGTGATCAAATCTGTTTAAAGGTTTATCCCTAAAGAAATGTTTACATGCCTGAATGCCTAGGTGATGATCAATACATGTATACAAGGAAACCACATCCAAACTCACAAATATGTACCCGGGCTGTCATGGTATTCCTGAAATCTTAGTAATGAAATCAGTGCTGTCTCTGCAATACGAGGGTAGGGCAAGCACATAAGGGAGCAGGTGGAAATCTAGATAGATGGATGTCTGTTCTAAGAGACTGCCAATTGCCGACATTATAGGTCTCCCCGGAGGATCAGTTTTGTTTTTATGCCCCTTAAGTAGCATGTAAAAACACGGGCTATAGGTTTTCTTGTAAGTAGAAACTGATACTCATCAGCACTGAGTAACTCCCTGACCTTCCACTCATGTAACGTATCATGGAAATTCTTAGTCGCAGTATTGTTAGAGAGGCTAGTACTTCTTTCATAGCTGTGAGAATGTAGCTGCCTATATGCTTCTTTGTTGTATTTGTTAATGTTACAGAGGACAACATTGCTCCCCTTATTGGAGGGCTTGATCACAATACTTTGGTCCTTCGATACGGACGTCAATGCCTCCCTTTGTCCCTTGTTAAGGTTGGATGCAAAATTGTTGGCTGTTTTCTTCCATAAGTCCATGAGATCACGGTTTACTATCTCATGGAAGGAGTCTATCAAATCATGTGGAGTATTAGGGTTGCAGAGAGATTTAGGTTTGAAACTGTTACAGCTAGTGTTTCCTATTTCTAGATTCAATGATGCTAGGAAGTCCCTCTCCAAAAGCTCTCCCCCCGGTGACTCTTCCCCCAATTCTGTGAGGACCCTAAGACCTGGGATATCTCCCAAATTTATTATGTCAAAGGTGGTATCTCGAGCCAGGGCTACCACAGGTACATTGTGCTTTTTCGTTTGATGGTTAAACACTTTTTTGTGTTTTAATTTACATATAAAGAGAAACATATCTATACCTGTCCTGCAGTAGTCCAGGTTCACCGTGGGGCAAAAGGAAAGACCCAGTTCAAGTAAAGACTGTTCATCTGGGGTTAAGACACGGGGTGTAAGATTCACAATTGTCAATGGATTCTCACCCATTATCGCTTCTTCGTTTGCCTTGTATTTCTCCCATAAGGCATGTTTTCTTTCACTGTCTCCCCCTCATCTGGTTGCTTTTCTCTTCCGCTGGCTTCTCCTCTTCCTCTTGGTGACCTCCCCCTCATTGTCTGGTTTGTCTGTAAAAAACTATATTCATCCCTTGCAGTTAAAGATGTGATTTCCCTAGATGAATTCGATGCCTGGTCATCCGATGAGTGGACATCAGATCCTGATTCAGAGGTGACCAGTTCTTGCTGACACAATGCTCCTGCTTGCATAAATTGTCTGATGGCACCATCAAACTTCCTGGCAAAAGTAAGAATACGCCCATTAGCATAGTCTAGTTTGTCACATAAATATGTTCATCGTTTTTTTGCCTTGATCTATTCCTCATATTTTTCTAATCTCTTCCCCATCTGAGAAAAAAAGTTTTTTATCTTTTATTGTTCTTGTTTTTTGGAAAGCACTTCCTTTAACTCAGACATCTCCTTGATTACTTGTTCCAGCTCCGTGTTTGCATATTTCGATAGAAGACCCATCATATTCTGACACGTGGCTGCCATTAGTAGTGACCATTCTTCCAGCAGCTTGGGATGTGGATTCTGGTATGTGGGAGTGATTAGTATACTTAATCCATGAGGCACTCTGTCAACCTCAATGTAGTTTTCAAGTGAAATCACTTCCCAACATCTATTTATCTCCTTTTTGCAAAGTTTCTCATACTGTGACAACAGCTGTTTTATTATTTTGTCCATACCTTGCGCCCCTGCAGCAACTGTTGCATTATTCAAATCCGAACCATTCTCTTGTTCGTTAAACAGACAGCGTGCTGCTTCTGCTCTCTTTTGTTTCGATTTGCTCATATTGAAACAATTGTATCCGTTGCAGTTCGTAAGCAGCTTGCAGATGAATTCCCCGTGAACTGAGCCTAAATTTGTACGTACAATGAGGCGCCCCTGCCACTATGCACACAACATGGTTACGTGGCGATCGAAGTGAGCAGAGAGACACCAAACCAGACCCCACTCACCCTCCGGTATATGGACAGTCCGGTATATATTGTGACACAATTGAAGCACACACAAAGATACTGTACATGCCTAGAAAAATATGCAGCAGACGTGTCATGGATCTCCGATGCAAAAGTGTACAAGATGAAATGGTGTTTCAAAGCCACAACCCATATAGTAATATGTAGCATATAAATTGCCAGGAAATGTACCAATTTGGTCTTTTAATGAGTGCCTAGTAGGGAAAAACAGGGATACTTACAGGCACATGCATCAAGCTAATTGCGCTGTGCAAAATTTGCGAATCGCAAATAAACCCTATTTGCGAACGCAATTTAGCCAATCCCAATGCATGAACACAATTCTGCGAAAAACCCGGAATTCGCAAAAATAAGGAATCGCTAATTTTGCGGAGACTGAATTTGCGAATTCCTATTTGCGAAATCCTTATTAGCGAATCCTAAATAGAGAATCGCAAATAAGGAATCGCAAACTAATGCATGAAAAATCGCAAATTGCGATTTGGTCGAAATTTGCAATTTTGCGAGTGCAATTTAAGAAGGATCACAATCAGGTGGTAACCATGAGTGAAAATACCATACAGGTGCAAATCATCAGAAACCTATTTAAACCGACCCAGGAGGCTACAGAAACCTTCACAATGGCAGCGCTCTACCTGATGGCGAGGAGGATGATGCTCCAGGCAGCACCACAGCGAAGAAGGAGAATACAGGAGCGCATCTTCAGAGTGCGCATTACATTGTTAGGACAAACAGATGAAGAAATCTACGACAAGTACAGGCTGAATGGTGACATGATCCTTGACCTAATAGCAGAATTGGAACCGCTAATGCAGCGCAACACTCGTAGGACCCATGCCATCCCCACTCATGTACAGGTCCTATGTTGCCTACACTTACTTGCTTCCGGCAGTTTCCAGGGGGTAGTAGCTGTTGCTGGAGGGGTGTCACAAAGTTCCCTTTCACGTATCTTTAATTCTTTCCTGAACGCCATGATGACAAGGATCCATAACCACATTAGCTTCCCCACAACCCCACAGGAATTGAATTGGACCAAGATAGCCCGGTTCTACCAGATAGCCCGGTTCCCACATGTAATAGGATGCATAGATGAAACGCATGTTGCCATTTGTCCCACAGCTGTGAATGAATACATTTTTAGGAACCATAAATCCTATCACTCAATCAACATGCAAGTAGTCTGCAACGCCAAGCATATCATCACAGACATTGTGGCTCAATACCCTGGGAGCACACATGACATATATTCAGACACAGTGGCATACACACCCGTCTGCTCAGGGGTGATTTTGGCGAAGGACATCTGCTTGGTAAACTCATATAATGATTCCTCACACGCAATGGTCAAATGGCAATGCATAACTGTTACTAACCCTTTGCTCACTACCCTGTCGGTGACAGTGCATATGCTGTGCGAAACTACATAATGACGCCTTACCTCAACCCAGCCACCCCAAATGAGCAGAGGTACAATGCAGCGCACATCGCCACACGAAATGTCATTGAACGCACCTTTGGGCTGATGAAAAGTCGCTTCCACTGCATCCACAAGACTGGAGGTGCGTTGCAGTACCGGCCCGACACCTGCTGCAGAATTGTGGCTGCATGTGCCATGTTGCACAACATTGCCACCAGGAGGGGCATACCCATTGAACTCACCGACAGTGAACCAGAGGAGGACAACCAGCAGGTGCCACAACTAAGACCAGCACATGGGGCAAGCTCAGCAGAAGGGCGAAGGAGACGTGCAGAAATAACGCAACATTTTTTCTGAGGTGAGTAATGATGACACAAGACACAGCATTTCCAAACTGTACTATATTTCTCACAATTAATTCATGTTGTAGTGTTGAAGCACACATATCATGTGCCAAGTAGCACAGGGATTGCATTTAAGAAAAAACATACTATAACATAATCATAGGACTTGAAACTCAGTCACTAGTAATGTCAGTGGCAATGGTTACTTCACCATGGTTGTCTGGCTCTGGACATGCCTGTCTATCTTTTCTTTCCATGCACCCCCAGACGCCTTTCGCCTGCTTCATCTCATCCCTCATGGAGCCTACAGAGGGTGTGGTGCTGCATGTGGCGCGCCTCCTGCAAGTGGTGACTGGCACTGACAGGCTGCTGAGGCTTGAGGCCTCCTCACTCCCCTCTTCCCCCGTCACATTGCTAGCCCCAACAGTGGCAGACTGCATTAGTTCCACGGCATTGGTTACCTGGCCCAGTGCCTTGGCCACATCCCCACAACAATGGGTCATCTCGATCTGCATGGAGACGGACCTACGGGACAGCAGTGCAGTGTTGGCGCTCAGGGGATTGTTTGATTGTGTATAGCCCTGTAAGCGCTGCATCAACTGGCGATGCCGTCTCCTCTGCATCACCTGGCCCTCCTGCATCACCCTGGTCAGCTCCTGCATGGCCGCATTTGACTGTCTGTTGCCCTCCACCACAGCTGTAGTGAGTTCCCTCATGCAATCACTCATGACAGCGATGTTACTTGCCATCGTGCTGATTTGGGCCTGCACTAACCGCATGTTTTTGGCCGGCAGGCGCTGCACCCGGAGCATCTGTGCCTCCAGCCCACCCCAGACATTTGTGGATTGGTCCTCCTGCGGTGTGAAGCAGGACCTTGCTCTGTGCTTCCGGCTTTGGACTGTGCTGTTCCGGACCTGTGCTTGGGGTGTTGTCGTGGGGGTACCTTGAGGCTGACTTGTCTCTGGTGTTGTTACTGGCTCATCCTCAGTTTCCATGGTCTGCAGTGGTGGAACTGTGGCCCTGCGTGTAGTGGGGGCACGGGCTGTTGTTTGTGGGACCACAGGTGTATCGATGTCAGCCACAGCTGGAGTATCCTGGGTGTCCCCGCAGTCACTGTCCTCATCCTCTCCTTCTGCTGCATCTGTGATGTTAAACAGTGCAAGTTATAATTTTTTTTGAAGGGTTATGTCGTGTCACATTACGCATACTTTGCCACTCAATAAATTATTGACTGTCACATATAGTTCACTTGTCTTAACTTCTTATTGTCTGTTTGCCTACGAACCTGCCTAACCTGCCTGTGTCTCCCATAATGCATTTGGGTGTGGTTGGAAAATGTGGACTGGAGTTGCTTTCTGTACACTTGTGCTGAACTGGGGTGATGTGCACATTTTGATATGTCTCTTGTAATGGTCACTTGCATGCATCTTACCTTGAGTTGTGCTGGGCGCTCCGGATGTGTCCAGCTGGGTCACTCCCCCCACGGCTTCAGGCTGGAGTGTGGACTCCACCAGGTCCTCCATGGGTGTGTTCCCAGGCTATGTTGCTGGTCCCCCTCCGGTCTTCTTGGCCTCCTTCAGCCTCTCAGCAATCCTCTCTTTGGCACGGCTGCGCAGGTCATACCAACGCTTCTTTAATTCGTCTATTGAGCGGTGCGTGACCCCCACTGCATTAACTTTATTCTTGATCCTGATCCATATTTTGCGCTTCTGTGCCTCTGGGACCTTCAGTGACAGCTTGCCAAATAGCTTGTCATGGCTGCTGACTACCTCCTCAATGAGGTGTTCAATTTCCCTCTCACTAAACTTCTGCTTGCGTTTCCTGGCTGGTGTACTCTCCCCTGATGCTGGAGTATCCATTTTTAACAAGGGACAGGTCTGCAAGCACAGTTGTTGGCTCTCCTGTTCTGCTCCTGCACTCAGCCTCCTCCTCTCACTCTCACTGAGCACTGAATGAAGCATGGGCTGGATGACTGCCTGGGTGTGATGTCATCACCATGCATCAGAAAGCGACCTCGCTATTTGCGAAGTCGCAAATAGCAAGGAGGGTATTGGGCTTTTCGGAAATAGCGCGACTCGGTGCAGGTATCGCTATTTGCGATTGCGAATTTTACCGATTTGGTAAAAGTTCGCAAAATTGGTCATGCATTGGAAATAGCGATTTCTAAATAACGATTCCTTATTTTTCGCTATTTAGGAATCGCTATTTCTTAGTTTGATGAATGTCCACCTAAATCCTCACCAACACTATATGGCAACAAATGATGAGAAGTTAACTTACATGTAGAGGAGTGGTGGGATCAGAGTTCATTGCATTAAGGTTCAACATGCATTGATTTCAGAGAAGATGCAGCGGAAATCCTACCCTGTTTCCTAAATCCATGAATGGTGACTGATTGTGAGCAAGAGGTCAATTTGCAACCTGCCTCCAATGTGCATGAGGGGATTGTTCTGTGTCAGTGCACTGTGTATGAGAATGATTCTCATCTATCAGTGGTGCTGCTATTTTTCCTTATTGGGCCCTTATTAAAGGGCCAAATTGGTACCTTTCCTGGCACATTTCAAGCTACTATATGGGTCATCCTGTGCACTTTCCCACTGGGGACCCCCAATGAATTAACGAATTAAGAAAAGAGGCTAAACCTTAAGATATTATTATTCTATTCTTGGAATATACTGATTTGCTATTGATCAAAAAAGATTAAATGTGATATTTGTAAAGACTTATCTTTCTCCACCATCGGTCTGTTATTCTTGGCCAATCCACATCTTGGTACACTAGTTGATGCAGAACAGGAGGATGTGGCAGTTGGCATATAAGCGGTGTTAGACTTGGCTTTTTCAGCGGGTTTACCCCCAGACTTTTTGCTTTTTTGGCCTCCTGTTTTTGACCCTGGGTGTGTTGGTTTTAGGACTCTGGGCACTTTACCACTGCTAATCAGTGCTAAAGTGCATATGCTCTCCGTGTAAATTGTGTTATGGATTGGTGTTTCCATGATTGGCCTATTTGATTTATGTGTCAGTCCCTAGTAAAGTGCACTGCGAGTGCCAGGGCCTATAAATCAAATGCTGTTGGTGGGCTGCAGCACTGGATTGTGCCACCCACGCAAACAGCCCGTAAAGTGTAACTCTGGCCTGCCATTGCAGAGCCTGTGTGCAGCCTGGGGCTGCCATGTGGACTTGGCAAGTGCACACACTTGCAAGTCCCTAAACCTTCCCTTTTCTACATGTTAGTCACCCCTAAGGTAGGCCCAAGGTACCCCTGTGGGCAGGGTGCATTGTATGTGAAAGGTAGGACATGCCCTGGTGTGTGGCATGTCCTGATAGTGAATTACAGCCTATTTCGTTTTTCACTCTTGCAAGGCTACCAGGTGGGAGGGTACAGAGCCCCAGGGAGGAGGACCTGGTGGGGGAGGCCACCCCAGTCCCCTGTCCAGCCTAAGGGTACAGACCCTAAGCTGGAATCCCAGTTGCAGGATATAACCCCTGAACTGGTGGGCAACTGTGCAGGACACCTGCCACAGGTGCCCTGACAATTCTGGAAGGGGGTACCGCTCCAGGTGGGAGGATACAGAGCCCCAGGGAGGAGGACCAGGTGTGGGGGAGGCCACCCCAGTCTCCTGTCCAGCTGCCAGGTACAGGCCCGGGGTTGGTGGGTCAGTGTCAGGATGTCATACCTGACCTGACAGGAGGGAGAGTGGACCTAGGGTGCCAGGCACCTGGGGCTACCGCCCCCCACTCTCTGACGCCACAGAGGTTAGAGAGCCCTGAGAGGCATAAGTCCTGGGTCTCCCCACTGACAACTGTCGGTAGCCACTGTGGCTTACTGTCCTGGTGGACAGAGTTGCCCCTGGGAGGGGGACAGGAGTCACACCTGGGGTGGACGGGGCCACACCACTGTGTTGGCCATGTGGGCACTGTCGGCCTGTTGGGACACATCTGTGAGCAAAGTAAGTTTAGGCGCTGCACATATGGGGTTCACAGGTGAAGAGAAGGGTACCCCATGGGTCAGCTTAGTGGGCCCTGAGAGTATGGATAGAGGGATCCAACTGGGTTTGGAAAGGCGTAGAACCAGAACGTGCCCCCGCTGTTGTGGGCCAGGTCTATGTTCTATCGCCCCAAGCAGGGAAGTCCATCAAGGGATTGATTAGTCTACCCTGGCTTTAGGCTGGGAGGGGTTGTGTTAGACTTGGCTTTTTCAGTGGGTTTACCCCAGACTTTTTGCTTTTTGGCCTCCTGTTTTTGACCCTGTGTGTGTTGGTTTTAGGACTTTGGGCACTTTACCACTGCTAATCAGTGCTAAAGTGCATATGCTCTCCGTGTAAATTGTGTTATGGATTGGTGTTTCCATGATTGGCCTATTTGATTTATGTGTCAGTCCCTAGTAAAGTGCACTGCGAGTGCCAGGGCCTATAAATCAAATGCTGTTGGTGGGCTGCAGCACTGGATTGTGCCACCCACGCAAACAGCCCGTAAAGTGTAACTCTGGCCTGCCATTGCAGAGCCTGTGTGCAGCCTGGGGCAGCCATGTCGACTTGGCAAGTGCACACACTTGCAAGTCCCTAAACCTTCCCTTTTCTACATGTTAGTCACCCCTAAGGTAGGCCCAAGGTACCCCTGTGGGCAGGGTGCATTGTATGTGAAAGGTAGGACATGCCCTGGTGTGTGGCATGTCCTGATAGTGAATTACAGCCTATTTCTGTTTTTCACTTTGCAAGGCTACCTGTTCCCCATAGGCCAGAATGGGCAGTTCTGATTATTACAGCTTATAATCCTAACTGACCCAGGGAACATGGTAGAAATTCGAGTTTAGTATGCCTGGACTCAGAATGATAAAATGCATCTTTTAGTGAAGTTGGTTTTAACATTCTGTGTTTGAAAATACCACTTTTAGAAAGTGGGTATTTTCTTGTCTAACCATCCAAGCCTGCCTCTGCTAGGTTGTGTATTCCTTGTCTGGAGTGTGAGTGCCAGGGGCTGGGGGATGCCAGGAGACAGGGTGAGTCAGCACAGGGCTGAATAGCAAGATCTACATGTAGATGGGTGGGAGGAGATGCACCTGGGACCTGAATAGGGCTGGGCCTTCCCTCCACAATGCTGGCTCCACCTCCTGTGGTGCGTCTGATGTCCCTGGCCTGCACTGTGAAAGGAAAGAAGGAGACTTGTCAACAAAGTGCTCCAGGACTGACCAGAACTGGTTTGGACTAGGCAAAGGCCTCTCTGCCTTCAGAGGACAAAGAGAAATTGAGGATAAAAAGGGGGACCCAAACCCCAGAAAATTGGAACTCTTTGGGATCAAGAAGACTGCCAAGAAGAAGAGCTGGAGAAGCTGTGAGGAGGAACTACCGCTTTGCTGTGTGCTTTGCTGTGTTGGCCTGCAGTGGCTGCTTCTGTCTTGGGCAGTGAAAGGACTGGAACTGAACTTTCTGCAATCTACTTTGTGAGTGTCTCCAAGGGCTTGAGGTAGAGCTTGCCCCCTGTTCAAGAAGTCTCAGGAACAGCAAAGACTTCAAACCCGACGCCGTCTACGACGCCGCTGCCGACTCCGTGTCCTGAAGGCACCACAGAGGGCACCGCCGCACCGCGACCCTGGTCTCACCGACGACGCCTGCTGACGCCGCCACCGAGCCGCTGCTCGCACCGTGACCTGTGGGCACCGCACTTCGCACCGCCTTGCTTCACGATGACGCCGTGGTATCCCCGCCGACGCCGCTCCACGCCGCTGCTTGCACCGTGGTTCGGGGGCACCGCTCGTAAGTTACACGACGCACCGCCCTCATCCCGCACCGCAGCCTTGGCCCACCGACGCCGGTGCCATCGACTCCAAGTTCGTCAGCTGACGACAGCGCTTCAGCAACGACGACGCCGCTGCTGCACCGTGGCCTGCCAGCACCGTGACGAGCACCGCCTTCATCTCACACTGCGACCCTGGTCTCACCGACGCCGCCATCTGACGCCGCCACCGAGCCGCTGCTCGTACCGCAACCTGAGGGCACCGCACGCCGCACCGCTGCACTTCGCACCGCAGCACCCGACGCCGGCCGACGCCAGCGCTCATGACTTCAACAGAGAGGAGATCGATCTGCAACGCGTGTGACTTCAAGGGCCCGACGACACCGCACCGACCTCCGGAACCGACGCCTGCGGACGCCGTGGTGTTCGGAAGCTCACCGCGAGGTCATCGACACCCTGCATTTCTGAAAGGTACTGTTTGCGGGTCTTCCCGACACCGTAGCTGACCACGCGACGCCGCGGTCAGCCAGAACTGTTTGGATTTGTTTGTTCACGACGCCGTGATAGCCCCGGACGGAGCTATTGACATCAAGGAACTGTTTTTAAGGACATTTTGAGAAGTAACTATTTTTGAAGTACTGTACTGTGGATTTTTATCGTATTTGGTCTTGTTTTAAAGTATATAAAAATATTGGATATTTTTCTAAACTGGTGTGGTGTCAGTTTGTAGTGCTTACGCTGTATTACTGTTGGTTATGTGCAAATGCTTTATACACTGCCTCTAGAATAAGCCTGACTGCTCGTGCTAAGCTACCAAGGGGGTGAGCAGGGGTTATTTTAGGATTGTAACTCCCTTACCCTGACTAGGAAGAAGGGTCCCTACTTGGACAAAGGTGCAAGCCCTTGCCAACTAGAGACCCCCATTTCTAACATTGGTTGTCAGCGGTGAGGATAGGACTTGTGTTTGCACTTGACTTACAGTGATTGGTGTGCACTACTACCATATAGCAGACCATTACGTACCACTTACAGGTTCTTTTTCTTTTTGGCCTATTTTTGATCTTGCCAGTTTGAACTTGCTACTTCAACATGCCTGAATCAATAGTATCATCAATTGCATCAGTAGAAATTGCCTTTGAGGAGGATCGATTGGAAGCCTACAATGTCAAGGGGTTAAAATCGATTTGCAAGAACCTGAAAGTCCAAGTCAGAGGCCTCACCAGGAAGGATGAGCTACAAAAGGCGCTGAGGGCCTGGGTAGCAGCCAGAGGTGCCAGTGGGCAATCTGGTGATCTCAATGGAGAGGTGGAGGAGCCTGTTCCTAGGGTGGATGTGCTTTTGGGAGGGGGGGAACCCTCCAGGCCAGGCAGCAGTAGTTTGTCCCCAGAGGAGCTGGAGGACAGGCGGGAAGTAAGGAGGTTTGAATTGGGGAAACTCAGAATAGAAAGTGAGAGGGAAGAGAAAAGAATGGCCATGGAAGAAAGGAAAATGCTCTTAGACCATGAGTTTAAGATGAGAGAGCTGGACTGGGAAGCCAGGAGGGCTAGGCCCAGCTCAGATGGTGGCAGCAAAAGTGTAGTGTCCAGTACTGAGGATGAGGTAGACACACACAGATTTGGGGCCCTACTTCAAGGAGGGGGTTGACATACACCAAGGGGTTCAGTATTGTGAGGTAACTCCAGTGGTGCTCAGTGTCCCTGAGGTGGATTGGGGAACTGGCACAGGGGATCATATTCCTGGTTGTGGGAGGGACACTCTATTGAGTCTAGATGAGAGGTGCAGGGAGAGGGGTTCCCCCATGGTAGAAGCCCTGGTAAGTGAGTATGAAGACCAGCCAGAAGAGTATGGGTTGAGGGACAGCAACAGTCAGACACTGTCTCGCCAGTCTTGTGAGAATGTTGTGGGGTACTTTTCTGAGGCACTGGATGGTTGGGTGAAGGGTAGTTTGGTTAACACCTGTGTGGGGCTGTGTGATTCAATTGTTGGAGAGCATATTTTAAGTCCCTGTTTTCCAGAGCTATGCCAACACCGTGTGGAGGTGTGAGTTCTCTGACCCCAGGGAGCTTGCACTGGAGGCAGACCTTTGGTGGATTCCAGAGGGTCTGGAGAAGCATCTGGGGGTGATCCTGGAGGAAGTGGCTTAGGTATTTCCCAACCAAGAGTGGTGGGAAAGGTTTGTAATAGTCCAGATAGGTCCCGGTGTCATGGGAAGGGTGTAGGGACTCACGTCCTGTCTCTGCGGAGAAGGAGTGAGAATGGGCTGCGGCCCAAGGTGCCCAAAACCCGGTCCCGGAGCCTGGGTGGTTCCAGGAGGCAACCCCAGGTGGGGAGCCTAGACTGTCCTGGTAGGCTGTCCGTTGAGGGAGATCTCCTACTGACAGGAGAACCTGGAGCCTCTGTAAACAGAGCTCCAGTGGTTCTGGTGTCTGGCAGTACCGCTCCAGTTGGGAGGGTGCAGAAGTCCAGAGTGAGGGGTGAGAGGGGGATGTGTTCCCCAGTGGGAGGACCAGTGAGTCAGAGGCCAGCCAGAAGGGCTGAGCCTCCTAGCAGTGACCATGGTGACACCACTTCTGTCCTGGGGATCTTGCGCACTGTCAGGTGGACAGTGGTCGGGAGATCTGCGCCAGGCAGACTGTCACGCAACACATGAGTCATGCGTTGCCCTCAGGGGGTATGCGTGCTCCCAAGGAAGTCCTGGTGCGCCAGGCAGGTGCTCAGCTGCAGGGTTCAGTCCCTGGGTTGGGAGGCCAGGTTCAGGTCCTGCCTGACCTGGAGGGAAGGACGACTGTAAGCAGTGTCCTGACCGGTTTGTCTTCTAGGGGTACCACTCCAGGTGGGAGGGTACAGAACTCTGGAAGGGGTGCAGAGGGAGGAGTCCTCGCCCTGACCCCAGTTCAACCTGAGGGTTTAGATCCAAGGGTGGTGAATCAGTTGCAGGGTCAAGGCCCTGAACTGGTGGAAGAATTGTGTAGGAGGTCTGGTTCCAGCATCCTGACAGTTTTTGGTTCTGGGGGTGCTTCTCCTGGGAGGAGAGGGCCGGACCCCAGAAGGAGAGGTAAGGGGAGGAGAGCCTCGCCCGAGACCTCTGGTGAACCTGAGGGTGCAGACCCTAGGTTGGAGGATCAGTGGTTCTTTAGAACTGCACTCATGAGAGGAAGAGTGGAGTATGGTTACTATGTACCAGGGGTTACTGCCCCCCACTCTGTTAGTTGGCAAAGGCCAGAGACATCTGGATGGCCAGGGCCTGGTCCTGGCCATCCATTGAGGGTGATCCCCTAGTGTCTAAGGAACTGGGGGGGACTGCTGTAACGAGCATCCCACCGGTTCCGGTGTCTGGCAGCCCCGCTCCAGTTGGGAGGGGGCATGAGTCCAGAGAAAAGGGTGAGGGGGGGCGCTGTCCCCAGTGGAAGGACCAGTGGGTCAGGGGTTGCCCGCTCTGAGGTCAGGACTGACCCTGGTGAGGCCACTTCTGGCCTGGGGGGTCTTCATGCTCTGTCAGGTGGACAGGAGGCTGGAGACCTGCACCAGGCAGACTCTCGCACGACTCATGAGGAGTGTGTTTCCCTTGGGGAGGGTTGGTGTACTCCCCCGGAAGTCCTGGGTTGCCAGGCACAGGTTCAACCTAAGGGTACAGACCCTGGGTTGAAGGACCATGTTCAGGGTGTCCCCCTGACCTGGAGGGAGGGGCGACTGCTAACAGTGCCCCTACCAGTTTGTCTTTTGGGGGTACCGCTCCAGGTGGGAGGGTACAGAGCCCCAGGGAGGAGGACCTGGTGTGGGGAGGCCACCCCAGTCCCCTGTCCAGCCTAAGGGTACAGACCCTAAGCTGGAATCCCAGTTGCAGGATATAACCCCTGAACTGGTGGGCAACCATGCAGGACACCTGCCACAGGTGCCCTGACAATTCTGGAAGGGGGTACCGCTCCAGGTGGGAGGATACAGAGCCCCAGGGAGGAGGACCAGGTGTGGGGAGGCCACCCCAGTCTCCTGTCCAGCTGCCAGGTACAGGCCCGGGGTTGGTGGGTCAGTGTCAGGATGTCATACCTGACCTGACAGGAGGGAGAGTGGACCAAGGGTGCCAGGCACCTGGGGCTACCGCCCCCCACTCTCTGACGCCACAGAGGTTAGAGAGCCCTGAGAGGCATAAGTCCTGGGTCTCCCCACTGACAACTGTCGGTAGCCACTGTGGCTTACTGTCCTGGTGGACAGAGTTGCCCCTGGGAGGGGGACAGGAGTCACACCTCGGGTGGACGGGGCCACACCACTGTGTTGGCCATGTGGGCACTGTCGGCCTGTTGGGACACATCTGTGAGCAAAGTAAGTTTAGGCGCTGCACAGATGGGGTTCACAGGTGAAGAGAAGGGTACCCCATGGGTCAGCTTAGTGGGCCCTGAGAGTATGGATAGAGGGATCCAACTGGGTTTGGAAAGGCGTAGAACCAGAACGTGCCCCCGCTGTTGTGGGCCAGGTCTATGTTCTATCGCCCCAAGCAGGGAAGTCCATCAAGGGATTGATTAGTCTACCCTGGCTTTAGGCTGGGAGGGGGTTGTGTTAGACTTGGCTTTTTCAGCGGGTTTACCCTCAGACTTTTTGCTTTTGGCCTCCTGTTTTTGACCCTGTGTGTGTTGGTTTTAGATTTCTGGGCACTTTACCACTGCTAATCAGTGCTAAAGTGCATATGCTCTCCGTGTAAATTGTGTTATGGATTGGTGTTTCCATGATTGGCCTATTTGATTTATGTGTCAGTCCCTAGTAAAGTGCACTGCGAGTGCCAGGGCCTATAAATCAAATGCTGTTGGTGGGCTGCAGCACTGGATTGTGCCACCCACGCAAACAGCTCGTAAAGTGTAACTCTGGCCTGCCATTGCAGAGCCTGTGTGCAGCCTGGGGCAGCCATGTCGACTTGGCAAGTGCACACACTTGCAAGTCCCTAAACCTTCCCTTTTCTACATGTTAGTCACCCCTAAGGTAGGCCCAAGGTACCCCTGTGGGCAGGGTGCATTGTATGTGAGAGTGCAGGACATGCCCTGGTGTGTGGCATGTCCTGATAGTGAATTACAGCCTATTTCGTTTTTCACTCTTGCAAGGCTACCTGTTCCCCATAGGCTAGAATGGGCAGTTCTGATTATTACAGCTTATAATCCTAACTGACCCAGGGAACATGGTAGAAATTCGAGTTTAGTATGCCTGGACTCAGAATGATAAAATGCATCTTTTAGTGAAGTTGGTTTTAACATTCTGTGTTTGAAAATACCACTTTTAGAAAGTGGGTATTTTCTTGTCTAACCATCCAAGCCTGCCTCTGCTAGGTTGTGTATTCCTTGTCTGGAGTGTGAGTGACAGGGGCTGGGGGATGCCAGGAGACAGGGTGAGTCAGCACAGGGCTGAATAGCAAGATCTACATGTAGATGGGTGGGAGGAGATGCACCTGGGACCTGAATAGGGCTGGGCCTTCCCTCCACAATGCTGGCTCCACCTCCTGTGGTGCGTCTGATGTCCCTGGCCTGCACTGTGAAAGGAAAGAAGGAGACTTGTCAACAAAGTGCTCCAGGACTGACCAGAACTGGTTTGGACTAGGCAAAGGCCTCTCTGCCTTCAGAGGACAAAGAGAAATTGAGGATAAAAGGCGGACCCAAACCCCAGAAAATTGGAACTCTTTGGGATCAAGAAGACTGCCAAGAAGAAGAGCTGGAGAAGCTGTGAGGAGGAACTACCGCTTTGCTGTGTGCTTTGCTGTGTTGGCCTGCAGTGGCTGCTTCTGTCTTGGGCAGTGAAAGGACTGGAACTGAACTTTCTGCAATCTACTTTGTGAGTGTCTCCAAGGGCTTGAGGTAGAGCTTGCCCCCTGTTCAAGAAGTCTCAGGAACAGCAAAGACTTCAAACCCGATGCCGTCTACGACGCCGCTGCCGACTCCGTGTCCTGAAGGCACCGCAGAGGGCACCGCCGCAACGCCGCACCGCGACCCTGGTCTCACCGACGACGCCTGCTGACGCCGCCACCGGGCCGCTGCTCGCACCGCGACCTGTGGGCACCGCACTTCGCACCGCCTCGCTTCACGACGACGCCGTGGTATCCCCGACAATGCCGCTCCACGCCGCTGCTTGCACCGTGGTTCGGGGGCACCGCTCGTAAGTTACACGACGCACCGCCCTCATCCCGCACCGCAGCCTTGGCCCACCGACGCCGGTGCCATCGACTCCAAGTTCGTCAGCCGACGACAGCGCTTCAGCAACGACGACGCCGCTGCTGCACCGTGGCCTGCCAGCACCGTGACGAGCACCGCCTTCATCTCACACCGCGACCCTGGTCTCACCGACGGCGCCATCTGACGCCGCCACCGAGCCGCTGCTCGCACCGTGACCTGAGGGTACCGCACGCCGCACCGCTGCACTTCGCACCGCAGCACCCGACGCCGGCTGACGCCAGCGCTGTCTGACTTCAACAGAGAGGAAATCGATCTGCAACGCGTGTGACTTTGAGGGCCCCGACGACGCCGCACCGACCTCCGGAACCGATGCCTGCGGATGCCGTGTGTTCGGAAGCTCACCGCGAGGTCATCGACGCCCTGCATTTCTGAAAGGTACTGTTTGCGGGTCTTCCCGACACCGTAGCTGACCCGCGACGCCGCGGTCAGCCAGAACTGTTTGGATTTGTTTGTTCACGACGCCGTGATAGCCCCGGACGGAGCTATTGACATCAATGAACTGTTTTTAAGGATATTTTGAGAAGTAACTATTTTTGAAGTACTGTACTGTGGATTTTTATCGTATTTGGTCTTGTTTTAAAGTATATAAAAATATTGGATATTTTTCTAAACTGGTGTGGTGTCAGTTTGTAGTGCTTACGCTGTATTACTGTTGGTTATGTGCAAATGCTTTACACACTGCCTCTAGAATAAGCCTGACTGCTCCTGCCAAGCTACCAAGGGGGTGAGCAGGGGTTATTTTAGGAGTGTAACTCCCTTACCCTGACTAGGAAGAAGGGTCCCTACTTGGACAAAGGTGCAAGCCCTTGCCAACTAGAGACCCCCATTTCTAACAAGCGGATAACAAAGGCTGCCACAAAGTAATACAATGTGATATGAATGATCACATTATAAGCATATGGATAAACAATGTAAGTATATATTTAGTACAAATAATATAAACATGCACATTAAAGATATCATAATATCATTGTTGATGTATATACAACCAAGATGTATAACGCTCTAGACAGTGGAGCTATCACAGCTATAAGTATGGCCTACCTGTGATAGCGTGGATTGGACTAAACAATTTGCATTTCAATTAGTCGCCTTTATCACCTGTGTGTGTGTATGTGTGTGTGTGTGTGTGTGTGTGTGTGCGTGTTGTGTGTGTGTGTTTGTGTGTGTATGTGTGTGTGTGATGTAGATGGTAAGAAACTGTTTGCAAGTCTGAACTGTCAGATTTGTGCCTATCTTTTGGGACAGGGGGTTGAAGAGTGTGACATGAGTCTCAGTTCCCATAGTCATCGATAGTATGTTCTGATAGCATCGCACACTCAGTTTTAAGAACTTTTTAACAGAGTGCATTACATTTGGTTGAATTTTTAGGTTTGTGGGAATATGCTATCATGTGGGTCTATGGATCGTGGAGGGCAACATAATATGTAATCAAAGATATCCCTGGGATTTTTGAATGTGCATTTTAACAACGGCTATTTTTAATGTATTGTATAATTTTATTGTACTTGCACTTTTATGCTCTATCAACTGAAATAAAGTATTCAAATGAAATGAAAAAAGATTAAATAGTTGGGTTACAAAACGTTGTTACAAAAGACTTCGCTAGGTCCACTGCTGCAAACAGAAACATGAATGTCTGCTTTGGCCGTTCATATCCTACTTCTTCAAAGATTACACATGAAGAACCACTGATTACTTATTCTGATCATTTTAAGCTGAGGGAACATATTTTTATGTAGCAGGATGGCATTGTCTCTTTACATGTCTCCTTCTTTATTTGTAGCTGAAACTAATGTTCTTCTTTAGCTAGGTCAATTTTACCAGTTTTTATTTTCTTTATCTACAACATTCTCTGTGCGATGTCTTGGTTGACATCTTCCTGTGCTATCCTGGCCATTCCAACCTGAAGCTCTTGGAGCTTGATTGATTCATCTCCATGTGGCTCTCACCATATGGAGTTCCTAGGTACTTTATTTTATTCAAGTATTCTAGTCTCCATTTCTCAATAGAGTTTTACTCTTCTGTTCTATGTTCCAGTTTTCTTCCCTGTTATTCCTATATTTGGACATTCTTACCTTTTGTTTGGCTAATGTGGTGAGATGTTTTATTTATTGTGTTTTCTTTTGTTTTAATGTTGTAGACCATTTCCTGGAATGGTAAGGGACTTGCATTAAAAGCCAGACAGTCCTTGCTCTTCCATTTAGACTGAAAGCTGGAATTTCCCTCCTGCAAGAAACTGATCCCTCCTTAGTGAAATCAGCCAAACATAATCCCAAGGTTGAGGTGGAAGAACTGTTCGGGTTCATCTCATGAAACATTGATCCCAATAGATGGCGCACTGAGGAGCAGGTACACACAGCTCCACAAGAGTCTGGTGAGACTTCTTCCCATAGTGGGCATTTTTTTATTTTGAACGACACATCGTTGAAAAGGGTAGAGTCTCCCATTACAGCGATGCCTCACTCAAAAAGATTGATACTCATGGATCTCAGATGAGGTACATCCGATGAGTAGGAGTTGACACTAGACATCAAGAAAGTTTGTTTAGGAGATGTCAACCCCCCTGGCATTGGTTGAGCCCTAATGGGAGCATAGGATGAATTTTGGCATTTTCCCTCCCCTTGTGGGGCCAGTCGGGCAGCCAAGGAGGGCATGATCGGCACCCAGAGAATAGAAAATGCAGTGGCCATTTTATTTTTGGTAATGCGGCTTTCCGGCAGCATTATGCTGCCGCCAGGCATCAATCTTGTCATCAGTGGAACCATTGGAAAGAGGAGAATCTTTCCTTCCCAGTGGTGCCCCATTGCCATGGATTTATGCTTGGCTGCTTGGGGATCATTGCTCGGACCACAATACCCTGAGCAGAAATCCCACTGGCTGTCAGACGTTTTTTAGGGGAGATTGCTCCCCTTTGCAGTGGAACCGACCCCCAGGGGAGCATATTTATATTTTGCCACTTCAACCATTGGTCAGTTATTGTGTCTTTCACATTTGACTTCTGCCCACCACAGCATAGGGTAATTTGTTAGCCCTCTTTAGCCATTGGCTTTTATTGTAGCATTTATATTTTGCTTCTGCCCACCACAGCATACAGCATGTGCATTGGGTCAGACTACTCTAGCCATTGGCCTGTTATTGTGTCATTCACATTTTGCTTCCTTCCTCCACAGCACACATCATAGGGAAAATGGTCCCCCACTTCAACCATTGGGTAACTTCACTGTGAGTAAGGGCATTCTGTCTTTTCACTAGGAACATACTCACTCAAGGTAGTTCCCTTCCTTGCCAGAGACTACTATGACAATATGTGCTTTTTGATAATAAAAAATGTATTTTAGTTTGCCTTATTGTGTATGTTGCAAGCTGAAGTATTTTTTTTTCTCTTTTAGATTCTTTGAAGAAGTACTTCGCACAGCAGAATGATCAACTCTAAAATCTTTTTCTTTCTATTGAGCTAATTTTTCTTGTCTTTGACTTTTACTGTACATTGCCATTTGCACAGCATTGTTTTGCATTCTCAATTTCAGTTCATATCACACATGCAGCATTCTCAGTGTATTACCATTTTTATGAGTACCTCTGTACTCTACCTAGCACACAGAATTTGAAGAAGAAAACTTTAGATAGTTAACAGAGATGGCATCTCATTAGACGACTGCTGACCAGGCTCCAACTTAAATTATGAAGAACTGCTCCGTAGCAGGTTCTGATACAGAGACAGCGTCTAATGGAGAAGATCATGGATCAGAATCTGGAAGTGATTTTTCAGTCAGCAGAGTTCAATCTGATGATGACTCAACTTCCAGTGATTCTGACGAACATGGCTGTAGAAGTTGTGCGGTCTCTTCACAACCACAATCTGGGCAGCTGAGAGACAGTAGGAGTGTAGCCGGATCTGGAGTGCAGGCAGGTACTGTGAGGAGCACAGAAAGAGAGCCCACTTGGCAGCCCCCTAACAGAGTTCGAGCCAAAAATTCCCCCATTTATTGCAGACGGTGGATGTAAAGTTAATATTGAAAAATGTTTGCCTACTACTACTTCCATCTCTTTCTGAGTGATCTTTTCTTTGAGGAAATTGTGCTCCAAACAAATTTGCAGTGTGAACAGCTTCTTAGAGAGCAAGAATGCATTCTGGTACCTCATTCCAGGGCACACCCGTGGGCTCCCATTTTTCTTGAGGCATTGAAAAAATTCTGGATCTCAGACTAAAAATGGATATAGTGCACAAACCAACATCACTGTCTTACTGGTCTAAAAGTATGGTTTGGGCAACACCCATCTTAACACCAGGCATGGGCAGAGATTGTTTTTGATTCTGCATCAAATGCTCAATTTCCATGATAACTCTGCAGCACTGATCTGGGACCATCAAGACTATGACAGGTTACTTCAAAATTCAGCCTTTTGTGGAACATTTGTGTACTAAGTATCCAAAGCTTTATACCCATATGGAGAATATAGCAGTTGAGGAGTTGTTGATCCTGTAAAATGGGCAGCTGGTGTTCAGGCAGTAAATATCAAGCAAAGAAGCTTGTTGCAGCATCAAGATATAGATGTTGTCTGAGAGCTCCACAGGATATGTATACAGTCTAGGAGTCCTTACTGGTCAGGACTCCAATATTAATCCTACAAGTTGTCCTTTCATGCTAAAAATTAGTGAGAAAGTTGCACGGCAACTTCAGCAATTACTCAGGAGTGCTGCTGTTCAGCAAGCTGTACAAAGCTGGCACTGTGGCTTGCAGTACAATCTGAAGTTACTGCAAAGGATTCCCTCAGGAGCTTGTTTGTAAGATGCTTCAAAAAGGCCAAAGCAGTGCTTTGCGTCGGAACAAACTGCTTGCTGTCAAATTCTCAGATATACAGGAAGCACCTGTTCTCACTACAGTTTATGATGAGAGCAGGTCTCTGGTCATTGTTTGGGAGATCAGTTATAGGTAGTTCACAAGCCCAGCCGTATACTTGATTACAACAAGTACAAGAGTGGAGTGGATAGAAAATTACCAGTTACTTCAACCATATAATTCAAGTCATAAAACTCACACACGTTATAAGAAGTTGGCTGCCCACAAGCTCCAATTAGAACATACAGGGCATATGTTGTCTATCAGCAGACCACCATGGGAAGACTGATATCCTTCCTTGACTTTCAGTTGGTCGGTATTAAAAGTCTTACTGCTGCAGAATCAGTAGTCTTCACTTCATCGATTTTGGAGGACTTTGCAAGACTGCAGAATCGGTTTGTTAACTGCATTCCTGCAACAAAGTAAAAGAATAATTCATATTGCTGATGCAGTGTTTGTGTTTGACCAGGAAAGAGAGAGGCTGTGCATGTATATATCCTTTTGTTGGCCAATTCCTTCAACTAGATAAGCAGAGTTTTAAGTTGCTACATCTAATTGGTAAAATCTTTATATTATACTCAACCAAAGAAGTACCATAATCCAAAATAGTTTTTCTTCCTAAATTTGATTTGAGCCAATGTGCTTTTACTGACTCCAGTAAGTAGGCATTACATGGTCTTGCTCGTGACCTGCTTGCTATCTTCATCTTCCATCAAATCATAGCGTATTTTCCATCAACAATACTACAAGTGCATTTAGTCAATGTACTTCTCATAACAGTGGTTGGGACATCCGCCATGGTTTGACACTCTGTCTACTAAACTCTAAGGCCCCTAGTCTTTCTAGAAGTGCTCTATAGAAAACTTAGGAGAGTCTACCCCAGTATGTTTACTCCACTTTTCAAATGTAGATATGCTCAAACTGTCGAAGGAATGGGCAACAGGACATCCTCGAACATACTACTATGCAGTGGAAGGATCTGTATTTAGACAGTGAGTGCAGTAAAGGTACATGAAAAACAAGTCTTCCTGAGTCTAAGCAGGCTGCCATTGGTAGGTGTTAATAAAGGTGCACCTGGCACACACACAGTATTAGTCAGCACTCTGAGAAAGACAGATAGTCAAAGCTTAATCCAGGTCTCTTTTCTTTGATATCTCGTGTAGATAGAGACAGAAGGGCAAGGAGGAAGTGGCACACAGATCACTACACCCACCACTACTCATATAGGCTGGTGATATATGTGGCTGCCATCAGACAGCGTGTGTGTGGCTGTTGGCTGGAGGTTTGTGTAGTGGTTTGCCGGAGGCATTTTTGATGTAAGTTGGCTGATGACTATGTCAGTGGCTTTGTGATTGGTTTTTCACTCCTGTGGGCATATGAATATGATAGGCCCTTGAATGGTGGTGTGTTAATGTGAGAGTTGGGATGTATTGGGCCATAGGGTGGGGATGTGAATGGCTTTGTGTGTGACGGATGAAAGATGTGTGAATAGACAGTAAAATGGTTGGTGTCTTGGCGTGGCTTTACTGCTCACAAGCAGTAAGATATCAGTTCAGAATTCTAATGTCCAAATGATTTTATTCAAAGTGATTAGAATTGATTCATAGAAACTCACACATCTTTCTAATAAGCCTGTTACATGATTTCTCCATACCTGTGAATTCCAAATGCCATACTGTAATAAAGCGAGGGAATCGAGGTTTAAGTAAAAATATTCTTCTTTATTCCAAGTGCCATAAAAGGACCCACTGGTGCAAGAGCCAAGGCGTCCACTCCATCCAAACTCCAACCGCTTCTCAACATTCAAACCCAAGCTCCTGCATCAGTGAATTCTCTATTACACATACACATTCCAAATGACATAAACAATAGGGTAGTGACATGAGAACTCTAAACTCTATAAAGAAGATAAAGAAAGGACACAATACCACATGTACCCTTTTAACAAAACCAAATAAAACAATTATTCCAAAATATAATCATCAAATTTCTTAGGCATCCTAGTATTTCTTTTTGTAACACAGCAATGTCCTCCATCGAGGAATCCACCCTCTCTTCTGCATTAGATTCTGTCTGATATGCACCAGGTATATCGAAACCTTCACCCCTCGTATGATTTTGAGGAAGAGTACTACAAGTGCCATTCGCATCAAACCACACATCACCATCTTCATTTTTTTCAAAAAATATTCTTGCCCCGGTTTAAGAACCACAACAGAACTTTTGCTCCACCAGCCTTTGTCCTTTAGTAGAACAGTAGTATCAGTCACTCTTTCTACTTTGAAGGGAAGAGTGAATTTGGATGAACCCTTACGGTTCAAAGTTGGTTTAATAATACGTACCCAGTCGCCAATTTCCACACTCTTACTCTTTGTTTTGTGACACAAATCATGATAAGATTTACCAGACATCCGGGAATCTGTTATATTTGTTCTGGCTTTGGCAATAGAGGATTCAAAAGCTTCCCTCCTGCCTTCTTTTTAAACACAGGTGTCAACAAAGATTTGACCTGTCTACCTCTCATCAACAAGTATGGAGACACACCTGTACATGCATTCGGCGTTATGTGGTAACTCCAAACTTTTTCTTTTAAAAATTCAAAAACATCAAGATTGCTCTCCAAAGCTGCTTGGATCCCTTCTTTTAAGAACCTGTTGGCCCTTTCCACTTGACCATTGGCGCGGGGACAATATAGTGGAGCCCTTTCAGAATGCACACCAAATTTACTCAAAAACAGTTTCATCTTAGTAGAAATGAATTGCACCCCATTGTCGGACAAAAGAGTAAGCGGCGCACCTTCAATTCTGAAAATATGCTCCAAAAATACAATAACCTCATCAGTAACTGGATGTTCCACAAAAGTGTAATACATCCATTTGGAGAAATTGCCAATGACAACAATTAAAAATCTCTTCTCCCTGCCTAGACACTCATACGGACCAGAAAAATCAATAGAAACTTTCTCCCACGGTCCCCTAGGAGCTTCCTGAACTGATAAAGGCTCCGTAGATACTTTCCAATGTTTGTCAGACTTGACACATACAGAACAATTATCCACAAACCTCTCAACACACGCGTCCATGCCCGGCCACCAATAGTGAACTTTGAGCAGTTTTTTGTACCAGACACTCCAGGATGCCCAGAATGAGCTAATTGGATAAGTTTATTCCTGACCCCAGCCGGTGGCACAAATAAATCCTGCCTCAATAAGATGCCATTTTCAATACTAAGTTCACTGGCAACCTGAGCAAAACTTCGGAGAGGAATCTCTAAACTTTTGCAAGACGGCCACCCATTGGTAACAAAATGCTTGACCTTGGACAAAATGGTATCCACAGCTACAAAGTCGTTCCATTCCTTTTCAGAAATCACAGAATTACACGAATCAACGGCATCTAGCAAAGCCACAACACATTCATGCTGGTCAATGATCTCATTCTCAGACTCTTCCACAGGTGGAAGTCTAGAAAGACAGTCCGCAGTGAAATTTTTACCTCCAGGGATGTGTTGAATTTCAAAATTAAACTCCTGTAATCTAGCAATGAGCCTAACTAGCCTGGATGAAGCTTTCCCACTTCTTACACCATCCATCATATAAACAAGAGGCTTGTGATCAGTAACAAGAACAAAGGGTCGCCCCCACAAGAAATTTTTTAGCTTTTCTACTGCCCATACGCAGGCCAAAGCCTCTTTTTCGATGGTACTATAATGCCTTTCTGCCCCTCGAATCCCTCTTGAAATGAACGAAATGACTCTTTCCTTGCCATCCACAATCTGTGTAAACACAGCACCTAATCCGATAGCACTGGCATCAACAGTAACATAAGATTTTCCTTGAGGATCAAAAGTATTGAGACCAGGTGCTTTAGCTATTAGTTTTTTGACATTATCAAAGGCTTCATCATGGATATCTGTCCACGTAAATTGAGACCCTTTTTTTAAAAGTTGTCTGAGAGGCTCAACAACAAGAGCATATCCTTTAACAAATCTGGCATAATATTCGCCCAACCCCAGAAAAGAACGCAAGGAATCTTTATCCTGAGGTCTGCTAGCTTCTCTAAAGTATTAATGAGATCTTCCTTGGGAAATATGCCATCAGGAGTGATCCTGTGACCCAAATAATTAATCTCATCTACCAGAAATTTACACTTCTCCTTACTCACTGTCATCCCCTTACCTTCTAAAACTTGTAATACACTGTCAAGAATCTTGTTGTGTTGCTCACAAGTTTCAGCAAAAATTAAAATGTCATCCTGAAATGACTGCACACCACTCAAACCTTGAAACAAACTCTCAATTAATTTTTGAAAAACACTGGCCGCTGAGGCCAGCCCAAACGGCATCCTCAAAAACCTGTAAAGACCAAATGGAGTGATGAATGCTGTGAGATCTTTTGAAGACTCATCAAGAACCACTTGGTGATAAGCTGACTTAAGGTCGATTATGGAGAAAAATTTTGCACCATTAACAGCTGCTAACATTTCTTGAATTCTGGGCAAGGGGTAAGTGTCTACTACAATATTTTTGTTCAAAGACCTAAGGTCCACACACAATCTCAATTCTTGATTTTTTTAAGAGCGATAACTATAGCAGAAACCCACTCTGAACTATCAGTGGATTCGATGATGCCCTCAGAACACAAACATATCTAAGTGAGATTTTAACTTATGCCGTATGCCTAGAGGGACCATGCATACTTTATGCTGTATTGGGACGGCTTCTTTTTTAAGTTTGATTTTGTGTGTATAACCTTTTACTTGGCCCACTTCATCTTTAAAAATATCACTGTGTTTCTTTAGAATCATCTCCAAAGAAGATTTATCAACAGAAACACTATTGACTGCTAAATCCCTTAGCTGGATAGGACGATCTGAGCCTGGACATAAAATAACACCCAATTTCCCCAAATCAAACCATCCCACTATGTTTTTTCCATCAATAGCCACATAAATTTTGGTAAGCACTTTACGTCCTTCAAATTCTAACGTATCTTCAAAGAAACCTAGCATACAAATTTCAAAATTACCAAACGCCTTGGGGTTAACATCAGTTTCCTTGAGTTTAACATCCACCCAATTGTCTTTAAAAAAAATATCAGACAGAATGGTAATGGGCGTAACCTGAATCTGCCATGGCTTCAAAAGCCACATTGCCCACTAGTACAGTACCTAAAGGTGCTTTAAAAGGAATAGAAAGATTGTTCACAGAATCATCAAGCAAATCATCATAAACAGTTAAGAGTAAATTTTGCAAATCATGCTCAACACTAGAAATATTATTAACACTAGTGTTTGAGATCCTCTTTGGTGCTTTGCATAGTGATGAAAAATGACCAACTTTGCCACACTTGGTGCATTTTCTCTTTAAAGCAGGACAGTCAGAGTAATTCGCCAAGTGCGTTTTAGAACCACATCTGTAACAACTTAACCTATTATCCCTTGTAGTTTTGACACTTCCCTTATTGAAAGATTGTATGGCACAAACAGGAGAAGAAGGAGTAGTATGTCTAGATTCTTCACCAGTGATGACTTTCGAGGATATAATGGACCTTTCAATCCCTTTAGCTAAATCCAACACTTCACCTAACGTGGGATTGCGACAAGCAAGAAGTCTTTCTTGTACTTTCTTGGACTCACAGTTAAACACAAATTGATCTCTAATGCAGAAATCGACATTTGCTCCAAACTCACAGTTCGCAGCCAAAACTCTTAGTGCAGCAACATATTCTTCAATGGTTTCATCAGGAAATTGCTTCCTTTTGTGAAAAGAATGTCTTTCAATCAAAACATTGGGTTCATCCTCGAATTGTTCCTCTAGCCTTGCTACAGCTTCTTTATACACATTCCACCCATCTCCTCCACTACCGGGTGGCGCTATAGGAATAAGATTTTTGAATATTTCTATCGCTGCAGTGCCAAGAAAACTAAATAAAATAGCTTTCAACCTTTCAGGTGAAAATTTAGTGCCATCAATGGCTACAATGTAGTTTTCAAAAGACTCAAACCATTTTTTCCATCTCAATTTTGGTTTGCCTGGAATCTGCAAAAAAATAGTAGGTTGATTGCAAATTTGAGAAGCTGCCATGCTCAAATGGAAAGTGGGAATGAGAATTAAATTATAAAAACCACTAGAATGCAATAAAAAGCTTTACAAAGGACTGTAAATATCAACTAGAATGCAATTAAAAGCTTTACAATGGACTGTAAATAGCCCTATATGTGTTGCTGATAAAAGCTGTATCAGGATAAAGTGTGCACATCACTGTAGAAGAAACATGCACAAGGAATTCTAAATGTGCATATCACTGTAGACGAAACATGCACAAGCAATTGTAAAAAGTGTGCATATCACAGTTGTAGATATCAAGGGTTTACTTATCAGGATGTACTTCAAAACGGAATACTTTAAAAGAAGCAACCAAACCTCAACTCTGTTGGAAGTGCGCAAATCACTGACTGCGCTCAAAGTGTGCGAATCACTGAATCCGCAAAACAGATTAAATATATTTCAGCTGAAGCGATGCACAAGAATTGCCAGTCGCTTGAACGTATGCGGATAAAGCCGTAGTGAGCCTTGCCGTAACAGATCAATTGGTTTTCATGTACCAAGCTGGACGGTATGGCCGCGACGTACACATGCAAAACGTCCTCCCAAGATGGCCGCCAATGACGTGAGTTGCGTAGAAGCACGTCTAAAGAATGAGAAGGGTAACTTAGCAACAATCGTCAGGCAGGCAGAGGGACGTAACCAGGAACACTGGCGTGAAAAGCTCTGAGCGCGTTGCGAGACCCAAGCGCGAGCAATGTCACGAGCGATCAACGGTTCCAGCAAGCAGCCAACCAACTCCCAAGTACAGTACCTTGACTTGACACGAACCTTGACTTCACACGGAGAAGTAGCCGTAAATGAGGTAAGAATTATGATGAATCTCTTGAAGAATCAATCCAAAAGTAGAAGTAAAAAGATAACTTCAGAGAATCCATGTACAAAAATAAAAGCACAGTGGGTCGGCACAGAATATTAAAAACCACTCGTCGCCATTGTAATAAAGCGAGGGAATCGAGGTTTAAGTAAAAATATTCTTCTTTATTCCAAGTGCCATAAAAGGACCCACTGGTGCAAGAGCCAAGGCGTCCACTCCATCCAAACTCCAACCGCTTCTCAACATTCAAACCCAAGCTCCTGCATCAGTGAATTCTCTATTACACATACACATTCCAAATGACATAAACAATAGGGTAGTGACATGAGAACTCTAAACTCTATAAAGAAGATAAAGAAAGGACACAATACCACACATACACATGAGATTTTAAAGCTACTTAACATCTTGTTCAGCTGCCTCACTGTTAGACCTGACATCCTTGGCATGTTGTTCCCCCATAACCTTTTGCCTTCACTCCTCCTGTTTAGCTGAATTCAGTTTTGTTGCTATTAGGACCCTATTCACTTCACCTCTACTAACCAGTGCTAAAGTTCTTGTTCTCTCTCTCTAAAACACTGTAATATAGGCCCACACTTGATTGTCATCTTTAATTTACTTGCAAATCCCTAGTAAATAGTACTACATGTGCCCAGGACATGTAAATTAAATACTACTAGTGGACCTACAACACTCACTGGGCCTGATTCACAGAACTAACTTACGTCAAAAACGTAAAGTTAGTACCTTTTGGTATTCACAGAATACACTTACTCATTTTGGTATTCACAGAATGAACTTACTCATTTCGGTATTCACAGAAGTTAGTCGTCCTAACTTGTAAATTCCTTCTGTGAATACCTAAAGTCTTAAAGTTAGGATTTTTCTCAGTTTAGGAGTAGTAAAGTTAGGACTCCTAACTTTAGGACTCCTAAATGCCTTCTGTGAATACCGAAAGTCTTAAAGTTAGGATTTTTCTCAGTTTAGGAGTATTAAAGTTAGGACTCCTAACTCTTAGGACTCCTAAATGCCTTCTGTGAATACTGAAAGTCTTAAAGTTAGGATTTTTCTCAGTTTAGGAGTAGTAAAGTTAGGACTCCTAACTTTAGGACTCCTAAATGCCTTCTGTGAATACCGAAAGTCTTAAAGTTAAGATTTTTCTCAGTTTAGGAGTAGTAAAGTTAGGAGTCCTAACTTTACTACTCCTAAACTGAGAAAATCCTAACTTTAAGACTTTCGGTATTCACAGAAGGCATTTAGGAGTCCTAAAGTTAGGACTTCTAACTTCTGTGAATACCGAAATGAGTAAGTTTATTCTGTGAATACCAAATGAGTAAGTGTATTCTGTGAATACCAAAAAGTACTAACTTTACGTTTTTGACGTAAGTTAGTTCTGTGAATCAGGCCCACTGTGCCACACACTGAAGAAGCCTTTTAAAACTTTTCTCTGCCTCTGGAGCTTGTAGTGCAGTTTTTAACTGCCATCTCGACATTGCAAAATAAAACTTTTCCCAGGCCTAAACCTTCTTTTACAATACTTAAAAGTCACCCCTACAGTAAGCCCTAGGGTTATAGAGCAGGCTGCATGCCTGGTGCATAGTATTTAAAAGGTGGGATATGTATACTTAAGTTTTACATGTCCTGATAATGAAAAACTACTAAACTTGTTTTTCACTGTTTCAAGGCCCATCTCTTCCAATTGTTAACACTGGGCCACATGATTGTGAATGGCTGTGCTTGAGGGGTTTGTGTATTCCTTCTAGACGATGACACAAAAGGGGACTAGGTGTGTGGGCAGGATGGGACAGCTGTGTCGTAGTCAAGCATCGCTTAGATGAAGGCAATGCGTCATCATCGAGCTGCGCAGAGCATCGTTGTCAGGCCATGCAAGCTGTGGAACTGCTGTCATTAAACAGTCTCTGCATTGGTGGGCGATACGATGGTTCCCATCGGCACAAAGGTGACAATGCGTTGTTTTGTAGCAAAACAGCTGCAGAACCAACTTCTGAGGCCCAGAACTTGGAAAGGGCACCTCAGGCAAGGGTAGGACTCACAGATGGCAGAGTCCAGTAGCACCATCAAGATTGCAGGAAGTCTTTTATGTTCCTGAGAATTCAGAAAACAGGAGGTGTGAGAAGCTGGCTCAGTATTTGGTCTACACTTGTGTAAGTGGGCAACTTGCACCTATCCAGACAAGCCTTGTGGTGATTTTAGTGGTCTTAGACAACCTTAGAAGGCTCTCTAAGTGGTAGCTTTGGAGTGCAGCCTTCAGGCTTAGTCCAGAAGGAGTGTAAAGCAGCTTGTTTTACCAGAACATTAATTTATTGGTGTAGATTAAGTGAAAAAGAACCTCACAGTGTACTTATTAAAATATGTATTTATTATAAGACACTCACTGATACATACAGATATCTCCTAATCGGAGATATACACAATACACACAATACTTTTCAATAGAAACAGGTAAGTAGCACATAATACACAGTGATCACCAGGGGGAGACCAAACCATATACTAAAATAGTGGTATGCAAACCACGACTTGAGTGACCAGAAGACGTAGAAGTGCCAGGGACCCAAGGAACAACCTGAGGTAGTAACCAAGAGCCCTACGGAGGCCGTGTGCAGAGTGGGAACACGACCGCAGGATCAATGCAAGTTACTGGGTGAGTAGCTGTTGCAATTTTAAAGAAGAAGGACCCTTCCCAGTGGACCCTGAAGAAACCCCAAAGAGGACGGAAGGTTGGAGAGCCACCTCACCCATGGATACCCTAGGAACAAGGGTACCTGCACCAGGGGAGCCGGGTGCATAGGTGTAAGGTGGCGTCGGAAACTGCCATCGAACCCAATTGAGGACTTCAGGAAGATGCCACTGCTGGAGAAGGAGAAAGTGTCCGGTGGAATCCAAAGGTGGATTCAGGAAGAAAAGTACCTGCAAGCAGAGGGGACAGAGTCTATGCCACTCAGGAGTGATCAGGAGGCACACAAGCCGAAAGCCCACCGATGTCGAGTGCTGCAGGGGAGATGATGGTGAACTTGGAGCTGCAGGTGTGAGGATCAGGCGATGCTGTCAAAGACCAGGAGAGATTCACGAGCTGTCCCACGTTGGATGTCGAAAGTTGAGAGGTCGGTGTCCGTCGGGAGCACCAACAAGCCTTGGCAAATGCAAACAAAGTGGAAAGCAAAGAAGGTGCAGTGTCGGGACCAGCAAGGTCCAGGTGCATAACCACAAGCAGGGGAGTCAGGGCAGGCCCCGAGCAATCAGGGGAGCCCAAATAATTCAAAGATGACCCTCAAGAGGACCCACAGGCCGGAGGCACTGGAGTTGCAGGAGGACCTCAAGCATCTCACCAAAGATGCAGGCCCACGGTGCAAGTGATGTGGTGAGGACAAAGATCTTAGTCACAGAAGATGCTTGAGGTTGGGGCTACTTGGAGCCCGAAGATCTTGGTGGAAGAAAGCCAACAAGCCTTTGCAACCGCAAGTCAATGCTGTGCACAGGGGTTCGATTCCTGCGGCTCCGACAAGGGATACTGGCCTCAAACTGGGAGAGAGGACAGGGCTGGCCTCTAGGAATATGAAGAACCCCCACCTGTGTTGCTGAGCCCTTTGGAGTCTGTGGGAGCTCAGGATCAGCAGACCAGTCAGCTTAGTTGCGGTGCCTGCAGATGCAGGGAAGTGACTCCTTCACTGCAAGGGAGATTCCTTCAGGTGTCTTTGATGCCCACAGGCCTTGGAACATTCCTGTATGGTGCACAGGCATGGACATTGCAGCAGACGAGCAGGGAGAAGAGATCAGGAGCAGCAGAAGTCTTCCCGATTGCAGCCTTGATGCCCGGAGCGAAGTCCAGGCAGACAGAGTCCAGAGTGCCCAGATAGTTGAAGAAGAAGTGGTGTCTTGAAATTAATCTTGTCCCACGATGAATCTAGAGACCCACCCTCAGGTAGTACCCTAAGGAAAGGGTTAGGACAATTCTAGGTTCCCTCCCAGGGGAGGGGTTGGACAGTGGGGAGGATAATCCCATGTCCTTTGTCCAGTTTCGTGCCATAGCGGGAGCCAACGGCTCCCTGGGCTGGTTTGAACTGGACTATGCAAGGAGGGCACCAAATGAGCACTACAAGCAGACTGAGTGGTGCTGGCAAGCGCTCCCACCCGGCCCCAATAAACTTAACCCTGTCTGGGAGGTGGTCACACCTCCCTATGACTGGATACCTATTGTTCTGCCTACCCATGCTCGAGCTTGGCTCAGCAGCAGGAGGGCAGAATCGTGTCTCTGGTCGGCAGCAGCCATGTTGTGCGGTCCGGGTATAAAAGACTGGTACCAGGAGCACTGAGGGCCTCCCGGAGGAGCTTTACAGTGCATGGATTCTTACCTCCCACACTGCTTACGGTGTGGGGGTATGATTCCAACATGTTTGATACCAAACATGATAGGATTCGTTACAGCCATTTTCAAGATGGTCACCGCGTAATGGCGCGGTCCCCTCTATATGTTATATGGCTGTCTCACTTACAACTCGGGAGAATGGACTCCATAGCCTGTAGGGGTGTCCTGCTCATGCAGGGGCACCCTCACACTTAGAACGGAGCACCCTGCCTTCAGGATTGAAAGGCCTGCCTTAGGGTTGACATAGGTTTTAAGTGCAGTGAGCTTAGATATAGGTAAAACCAATAACTTTTGTAAGTGGTGCTAGCACCAGATAACACAGGCTGCAATGGCAGGCCTCTAGTTTATTTATTTATTTAAGAGTTTTATATAGCGCTGGCCAGACCCGAAGGTATCGAAGCGCTTTACAACATTTATAGTGAAGAGATCGAACACACAGTATAACAATAATAATAATAAACACATTGATTTGTGACGAATCCAGTTCAGGGATGGGGGACAAAGGAGCGAGTCGAGAGGTAGGTGATGTAGAATGTAGGAAGGTAGGATCTGACTACATGGATACCCCCACTTTTTCCTGGTGTTTTGCTGGTTTTTGACTAGTCTGACTGGGATCCTGCTAATCAGGACCCCAGTTTATCTGCTATCTCCCTAAATTGGTTGTGTAATGTACTTTAGGTACACTCCAGATTGGATACTAGGGTACCCTTATAAGTCCCTAGTATATGGTACACCATGTACCCAGGGCATAGGTACCCCGGAGGCCTCCCATGGGCCAAAGCATGTATTATGCCACCCATGAGAGGCCGGTCAAAATGACACAACAGGTCTGCTACTGCAACCTGTGTAAAGTGGTGCATGCACCCCTTACTGGTGACATAGGTTCACTCTATCCCTTCTAAATCACTACACATATAAACCTATCAGTCACCCCTATGGCAGGCCTTATCAATCCTGAAGGCAGGGTGCTGGGTTTTATGTGAGAGGGTGCCCCTGCATGAGTAGGGCCCCTCTGCAGCCTTCGGAATCCATTCCCCTGGGTTGTCTGTGATGCAGCCAAACCATATATACTTAAGTGCATTATAACCTTGCGGTAAATGCAAACTTTAAAACGGCTGCTTAGAAACATGTCGTGTTTGGTGTCAAACACCTTGGAATCATACCTCCACACCAGTAACTGGTGTGGGAGTGGTGTGGGAGGTATGATTCCTCCCTTGTAGAACCACTACTATGGGTCACCGGTTTACCCGGTACCAGCTTTCTCAACCTGGGCAGCACAAAATGGATGCTGCCAGCCACAGACACGAGTCTGCCCTCCTGCTGCTGAGCCGAGCTCCAGCAGAGGAAGGCCTGACAATAGGTTTCCTGTCACAGGGAGTTGTGACCACCTCCCAGACAGGCTTTAGTGGATTGGGGCTGGGTGGGTGCACTCTTAGAGTGCCAGAAAGTCTGCACTACTGGCACATTTGGTGTCCCAGTGCATAGTCCAGCTAGAACCAGTTCTGGGAGCCGTTGGCTCCTGCTCTGGCGCGAAACTGGACAAAGGACATGGGTGTAGCCACCCCTCTGTCTTGCCCCTCCCCTAGGAGGGTCCCCAGAGTCAGTCCAACCCCTTTCCATGGGTATAAAGTGGGAAACCTGATACCAGGACTTTAGATTATACCTGGACAAGACTCTGCAAAGAAACCAAGTACTTTGACGGTCTACACTTCGCTGGATGACAGAAGAATCTCCCTTGGAGTAAAGGAGTTACTCCCCTGCAGCAGCAGGCACCTAAGCGCACCTGACCGGTTTGCATCTCCTGAGCTCCTGCGGACTCCGAAGATTTCTGCAACAAAGGAGGTGGGTTCCCTAACGTCCCTGAGGTTGATCTGACCTCTCAGCAACTCTGAGACCAGTATCCCTCGTGGGGACCATGCAACCCGAACCCCTGTGCACCATGTACATTTGCAGCAGCATATGCTTTTTGGCGATCCCTGAGGCTGTGCTTTGGACTATGTGTAGCCCCGGCCCGAGCATCATTTGCACCAAATATCTCCGGCCTCCACTCCACGAGTGCTCTGTGGGCTGGCACATTGTACATTCGCTCGAGGTCACCTCATGATCCCTGGTCCGTTGACTGGTGGGTCCTGGCGAGGGTCACCTTGATTGTTCTTGGGCTTCCCTGGTTGCTCCAGATGTGCCCTGACTCTCCATTGCTTGGAGAGTCCTCTGGACCTTGCTGGTCCACACCGTAACCTGTTTCCTCTGTCTATGTTGATTGCCGTTGCCAAGGCTTGTTGGTACTCCAGCCGGACACTGACCCCTCAGCTCCCGACATCCTTCGTGCGACAGCTCACCTCCAGACCCTGGTCATCGTCGACATCTCCTGGACCCCGTGGCTGCAGAGACAAACATCCCTTCTCTTCACCTGAAGCACCCGACATCGGTGGGCATTCGACTGTCGAGCCCCTGGTCACCTGAAGTGACCCAGACTTTGTCCCCTCTGCTTTCAGGTTCTTCACATCACGAATCCAGGCTTGGATTCCACCGGACACTCTTCGCCTTCCTGGCAGCAGTACTTTCTTGCAGGTCGCCATTGCAAACGACGGCGGTTTCCGACACCACTTGACCCCTATGCACCCGGCTCCTCTGGGATAGGTAACTCGGGTACTTCGGTACTCACAAGGGTGCTGGCCTTAGAATCTCTTAAGTTCCAAAGGGTTTACTTGAAGTCCTCCTAGAAGTGTCCATAACTTGTAATTTTCTAACCATGACTTTCCCATAGAGTTGCATGGATCACGCGGTCGTGTTCCCACACTGCACCCGTCCTCCGTGGGCTCCCTGTGTCACTCCTCTGGGTGGTTCCTTGGGGTCCCAGCGATTCTACGTGCTCTAGGCACTGTGTCTATTGAAGTCATTGTTGTTATACCATTTTTTTAGTATATGGTTCGGTCTTCCCCTGGAGCCCATTGTACATTTTGCTACTTACATACGTTCTGTTGATTAAGTATTGTGTGCTTTATGTTCTAATCTCGTGTCGAGATTAGTAGAGAGTGTTTTAGTAATAAATACATATTTTTACATAACACTTGTGTGGTTCTCCTTTCATTTGGTCATTCAAGGGTGAGATTCTGGTAAAACAAGCTGCTTTACATTCCTTCAAGATTAAGCCTGAAGGCTGCTCTCCATAGCTACCACTAGGATAGCTTTCATAAAGGTTATCTTTGACCTCATACATCATAAGGGTCGTGTTGCCTGGTACAAGGTGCCCACTTTAACTAGTGGACAGCATATACCAACCCACCTTCTCACATTGGTGTGCATCGGTTGGGATTCAAGCTTGCTATTGTTTTACCAGAAAAATCTCATTGAGTAATTCACTGAAAACCACTAAAGTACTTAGGTACATATAATACATCAAGATTGAATAAGTAAGTTCTACTGAACTTGGAGTTGGGTACGTCAAGGGCCTAGCAAACCCTTTCTCCAACTCAAGAGAGTTTAGTCTCCACTAGGTTAGGTAGGTGCCTACACCACATAACACTAGTATGTCTTCTAGAGGAGAACCCAGTGGCTCTCTGCCAACTAGGTATGACAATCTCTCATTCCAAGAATGGAGAAATATGTGTACATCTAGGAAGCTGAGGACAGAGGAAGTGCAAGCACCCAACGTCTAATAGAGATGTTGCTCTTAGATGACCTCAGAAAGACCCCAGGGTCTGATGAAGTAGAAAGAGTGGGTGATACAGGAGATGAGGAAAGACCAGGAAGTGAACACTTCTTTGATCTGGACTCAAACCCTGGCCAGGAGGATCAAAATGATTCTAACCTGGAAAATCCAACTCTTCCTTCAGGTGGGGAAGAAGGCCCTAGTGGCCCTCTCCTTACTCTACCAGGAAGATTACAGAGTTTGCTTAGAAGATCCAGAACTCCCTCTGTGGAGTCTAATCATTCAAGTACTTCTGTAGGGACTTCCACATCAAATAAGAGGGAATCCTCTTATGATAGACAGTGCCAACTTCTGGAGCTTGAGAGAATCAAGCTTAGGCTCAAGAAGGAGCAGTTGGCCCTAGACAGGGAATACCTAGAGCTCCAAAGAGCTACAAAAAGATTGGGACTAGAGTCCCATGGTGGCAGCAACAGTGTTCCTAGAAGTAGGGAGTATACTCATGAACATAGGAACCTGAACAAGATAGTCCCTCCCTACCAGAGTGGAGAAGACATCCACAAATGGATAACTGTACTGGAGAGGGCCTGCAAAGTACAGAAGGTCCCTCAGGGGCAGTGGGCAGCTATCTTGTGGCTCTCCTTTGCTGACAAAGGTAGAGATAATCTCCTCATTGTTAGAGAAGAGGATGCTGACAATTACTCAGTCTTGAAGAGTGCTCTCATTGATGGGTTTGGCTTAACCACTGAGCAATACAGAATTAAGTTCAGAGACACCCAGAAGACACAGACTCAGGACTGGGTAGACTTTGTAGATTGTGCTACTAAGGCTTTGGAAGGTTGGATACATGGCAGCAAAGTGCATGACTATTTAGGATTGTACAATTTGATTATGAGGGAGCAGATCCTTAATAATTGTCAAAACCAGCTTTTGCACCAGTACCTGGTGGACTCAGATCTGACTTCTCCCCAAGAATTGGGAAAGAAGGCAGATAAATGGGTCAGGACCAGGGTAAAGCCAAAGAATCAGGGTGGTGACCAGAAGAAAGATTCTTCCAAGACCCAAGAGAAAGGTGGGGATAAATCAAAAGACAAGTCCCCTGTAGGGCCCCAAAAATCCTCTTCTAGGGGTGGGTCCCAAGCTCCTTCCTCCCCTGTAAAGAAACCTTATTGCTTTGTTTGCAAACAACCAGGCCACTGGAAAAATGATCCCATGTGTCCAAAGGTCAGCAATAAGGAAAATGTTCCTCCAAACACTACTACCACTCCTCCTGGTACTACAAGTAGTAATCCCCCAGTTGGTAGTAGTGCACCCAAAAAGTTAGATGGGTTCTCATGGGGAACTGAGGTAGACCCTGACTTAGCGAGGTCCCCCTCCCAGGCCTCCTCAGTCTGTGATGGTGGCATGGGATTTGCCACTTTTACTGTCAGTCCTAATTCTTTGGGCAAGTACAGACAGGAGCCACTGATCAATGGTCAGAAAGCTGTGGCCTTTAGGGACACACGGGCTACTGTCACCATGGTGACAGGGAAACTAGTACCCCCACAGCAACTTTTACCCGAGTTTAAGTACCAGGTGACCAACATTGATGGTGTCAAGACAAATCATCCCATGGCCATAGTAGATCTCAGCTGGGGAGGGGTCACTGGCCCAAAGAGAGTGGCAGTGTCCCCCAAGTTGCCTGTAGATTGCCTCTTGGGCAATGATTTAGAAACTTCAGCCTGGGCTGAAGTGGAACACCAGGCCCATTTAAGAATGTTAGGCCTCCCTGAGAAAGTTGGTGGGACCCTTAGGGCCTCAATCCAACCCCAGGGAAATTTTGGAGTGGTGGAGCCTGAAAGAATGGCCCACTCTACTCCACCAGAGAGCAGAGGGAATGAAGAAAAATCGTCTTCCCGCAGACAATAGGTAAGGGTCAGTCGCCTCAGGGAGCTGATCCTACCCCTTGTGGAGGAACTGCCCAGAGGTGGTCAGGCCTGTCTTGGCAACACCACTGAGGGCAGGGGACCCTTCCAAGGTGGTACCCAGTCTGGTGCAGGTATCCTGCCCCTCTCTACCCAGCCTCAGTCAGCCTAGGGCTGCAGAGGTCAGGGATGTCAGTGGAGACCCAAAAGGGCCCACTGTCCAGAGGAACCCCCTCATCAACAGATTAGGGACACCGAGTCTAGTACCACTAGCCAGGTGAAAATTCCTCAACACACTGAGGGATCCCTCTTACCCTTAGGTAGTGACACCCCCCAGATGGGCTCTGTGGGGCAAAGGCAAACCTGGGACCAGATGGTTCCAAACCTGCCCTGGCCCTCCAGTGTTCCAACCAAAGGGACTCAACCCCCAGCTGTAGGCAGCCAGAGGTTGACCCCTAGGGCCAGATATAACTCAGTCATGGAAAGAAAGGCCTCCATGGTGATCAGTGCTCTGAGGAAGCTGAGACCAACTTTATTAGGGCCTCACTTCTTTACTCAGGCACTCCACCAGCCTTTTACTTTGCCAAAACACACTACAGGTGGCAATCCCAAATTTGGAGAAAATCCAATACCCCTAAGGGTAGGGACTACTTAGTGGACCATAAGACAGGGGGTATCCATGCCAGTGCAGGATCTTCCTTATATGGCCACTTAGTCAATAACGTCTCAACTGGACAAGGTTAGCCTTATCTCCTTTCGTTTGGGGGGGGGTTATGTAGGAAGGTAGGATCTGACTACATGGTTACCCCCACTTTTTTCCTGGTGTTTTGCTGGTTTTTGACTAGTCTGACTGGGATCCTGCTAATCAGGACCCCAGTCTATCTGCTATCTCCCTAAATTGGTTGTGTAATGTACTTTAGGTACACTCCAGATTGGATACTGGGGTACCCTATAAGTCCCTAGTATATGGTACACCATGTACCCAGGGCATAGGTACCACAGAGGCCTCCCATGGGCTGAAGCATGTATTATGCCACCCATGAGAGGCCATTCAAAATGACACAACAGGTCTGCTACTGCAGCCTGTGTAAGGTGGTGCATGCGCCCCTTACTGGAGATATAGGTTCACTATATCCCTTCTAAATCACTACACATATAAACCTATCAGTCACCCCTATGGCAGGCCTTATCAATCCTGAAGGCAGGGTGCTGGGTTTTATGTGAGAGGGTGCCCCTGCATGAGTAGGGCCCCTCTGCAGCCTTCAGAATCCATTCCCCGGGGTTGTCTGTGATGCAGCCAAACCATATTTACTTAAGTGCATTATAACCTCGGGGTAAATGCTAACTTTAAAATGGCTGCTTAGAAACATGTTGTGTTTGGTGTCAAACACCTTGGAATCATACCTCCACACCAGTAACTGGTGTGGGAGGTATGTTTCCTCCCTTGTAGAACCACTACTATGGGTCACCGGTCTACCCGGTACCAGCTTTCTCGACCTGGGCAGCACAAAATGGATGCTGCCAGCCACAGACACAAGTCAGCCCTCCTGCTGCTGAGCCGAGCTCGAGCAGAGGAAGGCCTGACAATAGGTTTCCTGTCACAGGGAGGTGTGACCACCTCCCAGACAGACTTTAGTGTATTGGGGCTGGGTGGGTGCACTCTTAGAGTGCCAGTAAGTCTGCACTGGGGGCACATTTGGTGTCCCCATGCATAGTCCAGCTAGAACCAGTTCTGGGAGCCGTTGGCTCCTGCTCTGGCGCAAAACTGGACAAAGGACATGGGTGTAGCCACCCCTCTGTCCTGCCCCTCCCCTAGGAGGGTCCCCAGAGTCAGTCCAATCCCTTCCCATGGGTATAAAGTGGGAAACCTGATACCAGGACTTTAGATTATACCTGGACAAGACTCTGCAAAGAAACCAAGTACTTCAACGGTCTACACTTCGCTAGACAACAGAAGAATCTCCATTGGAGTAAAGGAGTTACTCCCCTGCAGCAGCAGGCACCTAAGCGTACCTGACCGGTTTGCATCTCCCGAGCTCCTGCAGACTCCGAAGATTTCTGCAACACAGGAGGTGGGTTCCCTAACGTCCCTGAGATTGATCTGACCTCTCAGCAACTCTGAGACCAGTATCCCTCGTGGGGACCGTGCAACCCGAACCCCTGTACACCGTGTACATTTGCAGCAGCATATGCTTTTTGGAAATCCCTGAGGCTGTGCTTTGGAGTACGTGTAGTCCCGACCCCGAGCATCATTTGATTCAAAGATCTCCGGCCTCCACTCCACGATTGCTCTGTGGGCTGGCACTTTGTACATTCGCTCGAGGTCACCTCGCGATCCCTGGTCATTGACTGGTGGCTCCTGGCGAGGGTCACCTTGATTGTTCTTGGGCTTACCTGGTTGCTCCAGATGTGCCCTGACTCTCCATTGCTTGGAGAGTCCCCTGGTCCTTGCTGGTCCATAACTTGTAATTTTCTAACCATGACTTTCCCATAGAGTTGCATGGATCACGCAGTCGTGTTCCCACACTGCACCCGTCCTCCGTGGGCTCCCTGTGTCACTCCTCTGGGTGGTTCCTTGGGGTCCCAGCGATTCTACGTGCTCTAGGCACTGTGTCTATTGAAGTCGTTGTTGTTAGACCATTTTTTTTGTATATGGTTCGGTCTCCCCTGGAGCCCGTTGTACATTTTGCTACTTACGTACGTTCTGTTGATTAAGTATTGTGTGCTTTATGTTCTAATCTCATGTCGAGATTAGTAGAGAGTGTTTTAGTAATAAATACATATTTTTACATAACGCTTGTGTGGTTCTCCTTTCACTTGGTCATTCAAGGGTGAGATTCTGGTAAAACAAGCTGCTTTACATTCCTTCAAGATTAAGCCTGAAGGCTGCTCTCCATAGCTACCACTAGGATAGCTTTCATAAAGGTTATCTTTGACCTCATACATCATAAGGGTCGTGTGGCCTGGTACAAGGTGCCCACTTTAACTAGTGGACAGCATATACCAACCCACCTTCTCACATAGAAGCCTTCATTTCAAAGTGACTATATGCTGCAATGGGCAAGATTCTACGTTAGGCGGCAGCTATCCATTCGGAAGAGTTCGGTTGAGGAAGAGGTCTTTGAGCTGGCTTTTGAATTTTAAGAAGGAGGGGATAGTCCTGATATGGACTGGGATGGAGTTCCAAATTTTGGGCGCATTTCCAGAGAAGGAGCGTGATAAGGTTTTTGGTTTGAGAGTTTTCGGAGGAATGAGAAGTAGAGTGTTAGTACTCCTGAGGTTCCTTGTTTGACCGGCCTTATTGAGTTTGAAGGCCAGGTAGGCAGGTTTCCCAGTGTGCAGAGCTTTGTGTGTGAGACAGGCAGTTCTGAAGTTGGCACGCATTTCGATTGGGAGCCATTTTAGCTCTCTAAGAGCGGGGGAGATGTGTTCATATTTCTTTACTCCGGTGACCATCCTGGCTGCTGCATTTAGAGTTGATCTGAGGGGAGCTAAGTGAGATTTTGCTGTGCCTGTGAGGGTTGCGTTCCCGTAATCCAATCTGGACAGCACCAGGGATTGAGTAGCCTGTTTGAGGTCATTGGGAGGGAAGAAGGGTTTTATTTTGTTGAGTAGTTTTAGGTTGAAGAAAGCGCTCTTTGCGGTGTTCTTGATGTGCTTGACCATGTCTAAGTTTGGGTCCAGAGTGATTCCCAGTGATTTTACGGAGTCGGCCGGGGTGAGATTGCAGTTGAGAGCATCAATAGTTTTTAGCCATTCTGTGATTTGGGGGGTCTGCTCCTTGTTGGAAATGAGAAGGATTTCTGTCTTATCTTGGTTGAGTTTCAGGTGGTTGAGGGATAGCCAGTGTTGGACTTCTCTTAGAGTGTTGTTTAGTCTCTGAATGTCACCAATGGAGGAAGTTTCTAGATAGATCTGGGTATCGTCAGCATAGAGGTGGAAGGGGATGTTGGCTTTTTTGAGTATGTTGGTGAGGGGTTCCGTGTAGATGTTGAAACTTGTGGGGAGAGAACTGATCCTTGAGGGACACCCCTGCTTATGGGGAGTAGGTCAGACGTGAAGTTTTTAATTTTTATTCTTTGGGTGCGGTTCTGCAGAAAGGAGGTAAACCACTGCAAGACCACCTCTTCAGCTCCGACCCTTTCTTGAAGTACATTGATGAGCAGTTTGTGGTCAACCGTGTCGAAGGCTGCCGATAGGTCCAGGAGTATGAGTAGACAGCATCGGTCCGTATCGAGTGATTTGTAGACATCATCTATGACATTCAGGATCACTCTCTCTGTGCTGCAACCTTTTCTGAAGCCCGATTGGTGAGGGTCTAGAAGGTTGTTACTGTCAATGTGTTGAGTAAGCTGAAGGAGAACACATCTTTCCAGGATTTTGGATAAGAATGGGAGATTGGAAACATGCCTGAAGTTATTGAGATCGTTTGGGTCAGAGCCCATTTTTTTTAGTAATGGCGTGACTTGGCTGATTTTGAGACAATCTGGCATGACTCCGGTTCTCAGGGAGCTATTTATAATCTTGGTCCAGACCGGGGCTAGGGTGAGTTTGAGCTTTTAGCCAGTTGGGCAGGAATAGGGTCCGAAATGTGTGACGAGGGTTTGGAACTGGTAATCATTTCGATGATCTCTGCTTCAGAGATGGGATTGAAAGATTTCCAGTTGTTAGGGGGGTGCCTGGGTGGGTTGTTATCTTCTTTGCCGGGGAGCGGACTTTCGTAGGGAGGTCGGCGTTGGTCGTCCAGGGATAGCTCAATCTTGGTGATTTTATCATTAAAGAAATTGGCAAAGTTATCACATAGGTCTTTGGAAGCCTGCACTGAGGATGAGGGGGGCTTGGATGTTTGTTGTCTAATGAGATTGAAGAGTTCTTTGGGCCGATTTTTGGCATTGCCTAGTGCATCACAGAAGAAGGAAGTTTTTTCATTCTTGATGTGTTTTTTATATTTCCTGCGTTCAGACTTGAGTTGATCAAGGTGGATTGTGGACGGGTTGTTCCGCCAGAGTCTTTCTGCAGCTCTTAGTTGTCTTCTTTCAGAGTTTGGGTCTGAGTTGAACCAAGATCTAGATAGAATGTTCCTGACTCTTTTTTGTTTCAAGGGAGCTATTTGGTCAAGTATGGAAGTCATTGTTGCATTGTAGTGCGAGGTGAGTTCAGTTGTAGAAAGATTGCATGTGGTGGTGGGAAGGAGTGAGCTTACCCTTTCTTCCAGGTCAGCAAGGGGAATCTGTCTTAGATTTCTCGCCCAATGGGGGGATTCCTGTGTACGAGGTAGGCAGTGGATCGTTTGGTTGATGTGGAATAGAATGATGTGGTCAACAGGAAGGATGTGGTCAGTAATGACTGTATCTTCTTGAGCTATAATGGCATCCAGGATTGAGCCTCTGTTATGGGTTTGCTCTGTGCAGTGTTGGATAAGGTTGTTGTTGCGTAGAAGTTCGTTCAAGGTTTGGATCAGAGAGTTATTTTCCTCATTCCAATGTAGGTTGAGGTCACCTAGTATTATGTTGTTGGAGTCCAAGAGTGAGCAGTGTGTTATCAAGTCGGAAAGGTGTTCTCCAAATGAGGGGGTGTTGCCTGGCGGGTGATAGAGGAGATGGCAGTATAGCGTTTTGTTGTCAATCGTCTTAATGGTGGAGGTTAGATATTCAAATGTGTTATATTTGAAGGAGTCCGTTTCCGTTACGGAGATGTTGCTCTTGTGGATGATTGCAATACCCCCGCCTCAATGGTTTTTTCTGTCTTTATTGATGATTGAGAAACCCGGGGCACAAGCATGTCAATGATTGGGGAAGAGGACACATTCAACCAATTTTCAGTGATGAACGTGATGTCTATGTCATGGGTGAGGATGGTTTCTGCCAGTTCTGTTGCGTGTTTGGTAGCCGATCTGCAATTTATGAGCATGCAGTTGGTCGTCCCCTTGTTGTTGAGTTTCTTCGTTAGCGGAGCCATGGGGATATTAGTGAGGAAGACTGGAGGCCTCGACGTTCTAGGTGGGGTGTGGTCTCTTCCAAATCCAGTGATAACCTGGATCTTGGAGCTGGGGATGACAGTAGAAGATGTGTCATAAGAGTTGGCAAGATCAATCGCCTATCTCATGGACATTGCGGCGCTTGTTCTTTTGGGTCTCTGAGGCTGGTTCAAGAAGGGGGTTGTGTTCCAACTGTGCCATTGAGCCTTGGGAGGCCTTGTGTGTTTAGTGTTGGTAACTGTGGGTGTAGGGTGTGGGCGTTGGGTAGGCTCCAGAGGTGTGGTGAGGTTCGATAAGATTTTGTTGATGCCTTGTATTACGATCTCTAGCTGGCTTTCCAGCAGAGCAAGTCTCTGAGTCGTATTCATAGAGGAGGGGGTAGGAGAGTCTAGGTTTTGGATGTCCTGAGCGGGGCAGTCCAGGGAAGGAGAGATTGTCAGAGGGAGTGTGGCTTACAGTGTTAATGTTGCCTATGTTGTCCCTGAGGATAGCCGTGGGCATGTGGTGTGGAAAGTCACGTCGTGATTCAAGCGGTAGCTTCTTGAGTGCCAGTGAAAGGTGAGAGTTGGGAGTCATTGACTGAGGGTCGGTTTCGCTAGTTGCTTGTTGGGAATAGTATTGTGGAGAGGGGGGGAGGTGGAGGTCGGCAAGGGGTTGGAGAGTCTCAGCAGAGACGTATCTCAGATTTGTTCTGGATGAGAGGTATGTATTGTGCGACTCAGGGGAGGTGGAGGAGGAGGAGAGGGTGGCGTCAGGGGGGGATAAGTTGGAGGTGGTGGAATGTGTCTTGGGATTGTTTTGGGAGTTCTCCAGGGGGGTCAGTCGGTCGGGGGATAGGGAGTTGCTCGAGTGGGAATAGCATAAATGAGTGAGGGCGTTGCGTAGCGAGGGGAAGAGGGAGTCAAATGAGTCTAGGTTGTCATTGTTGGCTTGGATCAGGACTGTACCGTTGCTGTAGATGGTCGCAGAGGTGTTGCCACTGCGCGAAGGGCGGTTTGCGATTGAGATCGTCAGTTTGCAGCTGAAAGTGGTGCTAGTTGTTTTGGATATGTGAAGATGGGTTCTAAGAATGGTGTTCCATTTCGCAGGGCTCTGGGTGTGGAAAATGAGAACCATTTTCTGCTGGTCTTTGGAGGAGCAGTGGTAAATATCAACGAATAGTGTTTCCGGGTGTTGTCTAATCAGCCTGTGTTTGAAGATTCTTTTCGCTTTGAGTGAGAGATTGGGGGGGAAAATGATGGAGAAGGAGTTCGGGCCATGGGGTTTCAGGCAATTTGGTGCATAGGCGCGGAGGGAAGTTAAAGTGGCAGGTATCATTTTGTCTCAGTTAGAAAGGTAGATTACCACCCAGTGCTCTACCCAGTCTATTGGTCTTAGAAGGGTAGGACTGGGAGGTGTTAGGGACTAGTTTCACTCTCAATGGCTTAGTGACAGTTAGAGATGAGCACCTTCTCTTTCTAAGAAGACGTGCTCAGCATTCGGGTAAACCGCGTGAGTTTTCTGGATTCAGTGGTAGGGGAAATACCTCTCTGTCCCTAAGGAGAGGTCAGTTAGATAGGTGGATTACCCCTCAGAGGTCTCCCCAGTCTATTGGTATTCGAGGGGTAGAATTAGGAGGTGTCAGGGACTTGTTTCACTCTCAGTGGCTTAGTGGCAGTTGGATATGAGCCCCTTCTCTTTCTAAGAGGATGTGCTCAGCATTCGGATCAGCAGGGTGAGATTTCTGGACTCAGTGGTGGGAGAATTCCTCTCCTCCCCACCAGTTCGTTGTTCTGCGAGTCCCTAAGGAGAGGTCAGGTCATGTAGTACCTTCGCGTTGCGGGTCTGTTGCCGCCGACAGGAGGTGCAAAGCGTAGGGGGGGGGCAACAGGGATTTACACTAAGGAGTGATCCCAGAGCCCAGGGGCACGCTCCTAGAGCTCTTTCCCCGCAGCCATCTTGCCAGTGAGGTTTCAGTGTTATAAACTTCTCTTGTTTATAAAGCTAAAGTGGGGCTGAACCTCCCTCTTCTCTTGTTTAACAGGCTAATGTGGAGCTGACCCTCTCTCTTGGATTGTATCTTCATTATTCCAAACATTAAGCTTGTGAGTATTTCAGTGTATATGTGTTTTGATTGTTTTCTATGTCATTGTACAAAATTGGCTCTCAGGAGGAGTCAGGCCCAGTACCACCTTCGTGCTGCGGGACCGTTGCTGCCGTGAAGAGATGTCGAGCGGGCCATCACCCGCCCTCCATTTGTGTCCCGATGAGCCGCCATCTTAGGGTCAGGTACCCAAGTTTTCAAGTACCGCGCCTCGCCGTTATTGAGGACAGCGCGTCGGAGGTATCTGATCTCGAGGAGCCGCCATCTTAGGGTCAGGCATCCAAGTTTTCGTGTCCTGCGGCTCGTCGTTACTGAGGCCAGCGCGTCCGAGGTGGTTGATCTTAGGATCCGGTGAGTAGACCCTTGCTCTAAGTTTCTCGGGTACTCACCGGCGCTGTTTTCAGGTCTGGATGTTAGTGACGGATGGAAGCCACGAACAGGAGGGGGCCCCTCGCTCCGGCGATCGATTTCGCTCGGTGCCTGCCTCCCCTCGGTCTTAGAGTTGCATCAAGCAGTATCAGCCTGTCGTCAGTAGTTTCTTGGGACTCTCGCGGGCCCAAAGCGCGGCTATCCCAGACCGCCAGTTGTGGAGTCCGTCGATCGCTCACCTCCGAGGCATCTGTTCCAGCCCTGGAGGCAGCGAGGCACGGATCGACGTTCCCTGCAGTGGGCCCACAACGCGATTCCGGTTCACCCCCTTGGCCTTATGCTCCAGTGAGTCTCGGTTGTCGTAGGGGTCACAGGGGGGGGGCAACAGGGATTTACACGGAGGAGTGATCCTGGAGCCCAGGAGCTCGATTTTAGAGCTCCGTCCCCGCGGCCATCTTGAGAGGCAATCTCAATGTAGTTACAAATTGAGTGGTCTCCCATGGGTGGCCTAATACATGCTTCAGCCCTTGGGGGACCCCTGGTGTACCTATGACCTGGGTACCTTAGTACCATATACTAGGGACTGATAGGTGTACACCAGTATCCAATCTGGGATGTGCCTAAGTGCTTCCCATACCAATTTAGGGGAGAAAGCACAGAGACTGGGGTCCTGATTAGCAGGATTCCAGTCAGACTAGTCAGAAACAGCATTACATCAAGCAAAAAGTGGGGGTAACCATAAAAGCAGATCCTACTTTCCTACACAACCCCAACCCAAACGTAGGGAGATGACACTAACCTTGCCCAGTTGAGTCTTCATTTTCGAAGTGGAAATATCTGGAGACTCCATCTGCATTGGTATTGTTACTCCTAGGTCTATGTTCCACTGTATAGCCCATACCCAGTAGGGAAATGGACTACCTCAAAAGTCTGGGATTTTAACCCTTCATCTGTTTAAGCCATAAGAGGGGCTTGTGGTCTGTCTGAACAATGAAGTGAGTGCCAAACAGGTATGACCTCAGCTTCTTCGGGGCCCAGACCACAGCAAAGGCTTCCCTCTTAATGGCTGACCAACGTTTCTCCCTGGGGGTCAACCTTCTGCTGATAAAAGCTACTGGTTGGTCCTTGCCCTCTACATTAAGTTGAGATAAAACAGCCCCTACCCCTAGCTCAGATGCATCTGCCTGGACAAAGAATGTTTTGGAGTAGTCAGGACTTTGCAGGATGGGAGCAGTGCATATGGCCTGCTTTAGGTCATCAAATGCCTTTTGACAGCTTACTGTCCACTGAACTTTTTTGGGCATTTTCTTTGATGTCAGATCATTCAGGGTAGTCACAATGGACCCATATCTCTTTACAAATCTTCTGCCATACCCAGTCAGGCCTAAGAAAGCTCTGACCTGAGTCTGGGTAGTGGGAGCAACCCAGTCCACAATGTCTGGATTTGGCTCTCCAATGGTTGAACCTGGCCTCCACCTATTAGGTGGCCCAAGTACACAACCTTGCTCTGCCCTATCTGGCACTTGGTGGCCTTGATAGTGAGGCCTGCCTTTTTCAGGGCCTCCAGAACATTTCTGAGGTGGACCAGGTGATCCTGCCAGGTGGAACTAAAGACAGCTATATCATCTAGATATGCTCAACTATAGGCTTCCAGACCTGTTAGGACTTTGTTCACCTACCTCTGAAATGTGGCAGGTGCTTTCTTCAGACCAAAGGGCATCACAAAAAATTGAGAATGCCCACTATGGGTTGAGAATGCTGTTTTGGCTTGGCATCCTCAGCTAGTCTGATTTGCCAATAGCCAGCTGTCGGGTCAAATGTGCTCAGGTACTTGGCTGAGGTCAAAGTATCTATAAGCTCATCTGCCCTTGGAATAAGATGTGCATCAGTCCTAGTGACTACATTGAGGCCTCTGTAGTCCACACAAAACCTCATCTCTCTTTTTTCACCCTTGGTGTGAGGTTTTGGCACAAGGACTACTGGACTAGCCCAGGCGCTATCAGAAGGGTCAATGATCCCCCAATTCCAGCATCTTTTGGACCTCTGTCCTGATGCAGTCCCTGACATGGTCAGGCTGTCTGTAGATTATTTTCTTCATAGGCAGACTGTCACCTGTGTCCACTTCATGGGTACACCAGGTGGTTTGACTCGGTGTCAGGGAGAACATGTGTCTGTACTGACTGAGGACTTGCCTACAGTCAGTTTGCTGTTGGTCAGTGAGGCAGCCTGCCAAGGCTACTCCATCTACTGACCCATTATCAGGGTTCTGAGAGAAGAGATCAGGGAGAGGGTCACTCTCTTCCTCCTGTCCCTCATCAGTTGCCATGAGCAAGCCCATGTCAGCCCTGTCTACAAAAGGTTTTAGGCGGATCACATGAAGTAGCCTGTGGGAACTTCTTGGAGTGCCTAGGTCCACCTCACCTTTCTGTTCAAGAATAGTATGGGGACCACTCCACTTGTCTTGGAGAGCTGCTCCAACACTCACACTTTCTGGCCTGGAAGGTAAACAGTCAAGACAGCCTTTTGGTCATGCCAAGCTTTTTGAAGTTCTTGGCTGGCCTCCAGGTGTTTGCTGGCCTTCTTCATGTACTCAGCCATGCGAGAACGCAGGCCAAGGATATATTCCACAATATCCTGTTTAGGAGGTTTGAGAGGTTGCTCCCATCCTTCCTTCACTAGACACAATGAACCCCTAACTGGATGTCCAAACAGAAGCTCAAATGGGCTGTAGCCAACACCCTTCTGAGGAACCTCTTGGTAGGCAAAGAGAAGGCAGGGTAGTAAGGCATCCTATTTTCGCTTAAGCTTTTCTGGGAGTCTCATTATCATACCCTTGAGGGTCTTGTTGAACCTTTCAACAAGCCCATTGCACTGTGGATGGTAGGGTGTGGAAAACTTATAGTGTACTCCACACTCTTTCCACATGGCAGTAATATACCTAGACATGAAGTTGGTACCTCTGTCTGTTAAAACCTCCTTAGGGAAGCCCACCCTGGAAAAGATTCCCAGGAGGACCCTGGCCACTACAGGAGCTGTAGTGGTTCTAAGGGGAATGGCTTCTGGGTACCTAGTGGCATGGTCCACCACCACTAGTATGTAACTGTGCCCAGAGGCAGCTGGAGGGTTTAAGGGAACAACATTGTCAATCCCTACCCTTTCAAAGGGGACTCCAACTACTGGAAGTGGAATTAAGGGGACCTTTGTGGTGCCACCTGATTTACCACTGGCTTGGCAAGTGGCACTGGAGCGACAAAACTCCTTTGTGTCTTCAGACATATAGGGTCAGTGAAAGTGAGGGACAAGCCTGCCCCAAGTCTTGCTTTGCCCTAAGTGTCGTGCAAGAGTAATATCATGTGCCAGGGAGAGGAGGAAACCTCTGAACTTCTGGGGTATTACCAATCTCCTGGTGGCACCAGGCTTGGGGTCTCTACCTTCAGAATACAGAAGCCCATCTTCCCAATAGACCCTATTGGGTCCACTGATATTCCCTGCCTCCTCAGTGGCAGCTTGCTACCTGAGGGGTTCAAGAGAGGGGCAGGTCTGCTGCTCTAAACTCAAGACTGCCCTTGAAGGACCCCCTGCCCCCAAGAACTCTGCGTGGTCAGGCCCAAGTTCCTCTGCGACAGTTCCTTCACAGGGACTGAGATCATCTCCCTTAGGAGGTTGATCTTTACTGGAAGTTTGTGAGGAGGGCAATTCATTACCCTTCCTGCTCCTTCTCGTGGGAAGCACCTGGTCCATTGTTTCAGGATCCGGTGCTTTGTCAGTGGTGAGCTATTTGGTCTGAGCCCTGGTGACAGCAAACACACTGGCAGAGATGCCCATCATCTAAACTCTCTGAGGCTGGAGAAAGGGTTGTGCTAGATCATTAACTACCCAACCCTAGGTTCAGTAGAACTTACTTATTCTAAGTTGCATTATATGTGCCTAGTATTAGTGATGATTTTTCAATTAAACCACATCAAGATTATCTGGTAAAACAATGCAGGCTTGAATCCCAACGGCTGCACACCAATGTGAGAAGCTGGCTTGGTATATGGTGTACACTTATATAAGTGGTCACCTTGCACCAATCCAGACAAGCCTTATGATGATGTTAGTGGTCTTAGACAACCTTATAAAGCTCTCTAAGTCATAGCTGTGGAGAGCAGCCTTGAGGCTTAGTCCAGAAGGAGTGTAAAGCAGCTTGTTTTACCAGAACATAATCTTATAGGTGTAAGTTAAGTGAAAAAGAACCGCACAGTGTATTTATAAAGATATGTATTTAGTATAAGACACTCACTAACACATACAGATGTCTCCTAACTAGAGATATACACAATACCCCCAATACTTTTCAACAGAAACAGGCAAGTAGCACGTAATACACAGTGGTCACCAGGGGGAGACCAAACCATATACTAAAATACTAGTATGCGAACCACGACTTGAGTCAAGACTATGCCCAGAAGATGTAGAAGTGCCGGGGACCCAAGGAACTACCCGAGGTAAGTAACCAGGAGCCCCACGGAGGCCGTGTGCAGAGAAGGAACACAACCGCTGGATCAATGCAAGTCATTGGGTAAGTCATGCTTGCAATTTTAAAGAAAAAGGACCCTTCCTAGTGGACCCTGAAGAAACCCCGAAGAGGACGGAAGGTTAGAGAGCCACCTCACCTGTGGATACTCTAGGAACCAGGTTACCTGCACCAGGGGAGCCGGGTGCATAGGTATGAAGTGGCGTCGGAAACTGCTGTTGAATCCAATTGAGGACTTCAGGAAGATGCCACTGCTGGAGAAGGAGAAAGTGTCCGGTGGAATCCAAAGGTGGATTCAGGAAGAAAAGTACCTGCAAGCAGAGGGGACAGAGTCTATGCCACTCAGGAGTGACCAGGAGGCACGTAAGACGAATGCCCACCGATGTCGATTGCTGCAGGGGAGATGACGGCGACCTTGGAGCTGCAGCTTCGAGGATCAGACGATGCTGTGGAAGACCAGGAGCCGTTCACGAGCTCTCCCATGTCGGATGTCGAGAGTTATGGGGTCGGTGTCCGTCGGGAGCACCAACAAGTCTTGGCAACTGCAAACAACGTGGAAAGCGAAGAAGGTGCAGTGTTGCGACCAGCAAGGTCCTGATGACTCACCACAAGCAGGGGAGTCAGGTCAGGCCCCGAGCAATCAGGGGAGCCCAAAGAATTCAAAGATGACCCTCAAGAGGACCCACAGGCCGGAGGCACAGGAGTTGCAAGAGGACCTTGAGCAGCTCACCAAAGATGCAGGCCGGCGGTGTAAGTGATGTGGTGAGGACGAAGATCTTGGTCCCTGGAGATGCTTGAGATTGGGGCTACTTGGAGCCCGAAGGTCTTGGTGGAAGGAAGCCAAGAAGCCTTTGAAACAGCAAGTTGACGTGGTGCACAGGGGTTCCGTTCCTGTGGCTCCGACAAGGGATACTGGCCTCAAACTTGGTGAGAGGACAGGGCATTTCTCAAGGATTGTGAAGAATCATGACCTGTGTTGCTGAGCCTTTCGGAGTCCGTGGGAGCTCAGGATCAGCAGACCCGTCAGCTTAGTTGCAGTGCCTGCAGATGCAGGGAAGTGACTCCTTCACTTCAAGCGAGATTCCTTCAGGTATCTTTGATGCCCACAGGCCTTGGAATGTTCCTGTATGGTGCACAGGCATGGACATTGCAGCAGACGAGTAGGGAGAAGATATCAGGAGCAGCAGGAGTCTTCCCGATTGTAGCCTTGATGCCCAGAGAGAAGTCCAGCGAAGTCCAGAGTGCACAGACGGTTGAAGAAGAAGTGGTGTCTTGAAATGAATCTTGTCCCACGACAAATCTAGGGACCCACCCTCAGGTAAGCCCTTAAGTATCCTAAGAAACGGGTTAGGACGATTGTAGGTTCCCTCCCAGGGGAGGGGTTGTATAGTGGGGTTGATAATCCCATGTCCTTTGTCCAGTTTCACGCCAGAGCGGGAGCCAACAGCTCCCTGAGCTGGTTTGAACTGGACTATGCAAGGAGGGCACCAAGTTTGCCCTACAAGCAGACTGAGTGGCGCTGGCAAGTGCTCCCACCTGGCCCCAATACACTAAACCCTGTCTGGGAGGTGGTCACACCTCCCTGTGAAGGATACCTATTGTTCTGCCTTTCTCTGCTCGAGCTTGGCTCAGCAGCAGGAGGGCAGAATCATGTCTCTGGTTGGCAGCAGCCATGTTGTGCTGTCCAGGTCTAGAAGACTGGTACCGGGAGCACTGAGGGCCTCCAGGAGGAGCTTTAAAGTGCATGGAATCATACCTCCCACACCATTTACGGTGTGGGGGTATGATTCCAACATGTTTGATACTAAACATGATAGTATTCGTTACAGCCAGTTTCGAGATGGTCACCGCGTAATGACGCGGTGCCCCTCTATATATTATAAAGCTGTCTCAATTACAACCCGGGAGAATGGACTCCGTAGGCTGTAGGGGTGTCCTGCTCATGCAGGGGCACCCTCACACTTAGAACCGAGCACCCTGCCTTCAGGATTGCAAAGGCCTGCTGTAGGGGTGCCTCATAGATTTTAAGTGCAGTGACCTTAGATATAGGTAACGCTATATCGTTCGTAAGTGGTGCTAGACCTGTAGTTACAAATCGATTTGTCTCCCATGGGTGGCATAATACATGCTTCAGCCCATGGGGGACCCCTGGTGTACCTATACCCTGGGTACCTTAGTACCTAGGAACTGATAAGTGTACAGCAGTATCCAATCTGGAATGTACCTAAGTACTTACCATGCCAATTTAGGGGAGAAAGCGCAGAGACTGGGTCCTGATTAACATGATCCCAGTCAGACTAGTCAGAAACAGAATTACATCAAGCAAAAAGTGGGGGTAACCATAAAAGCAGATCCTACATTCCTACAGGAGGCAAGCCAGCAAGACCTTGAGGATCACTTGAAGGGAAGGTAGAGTTCAGCAGGGCAACAAGCAGAAAAGCAGTCCTTCAGAAAAGCAGTCCAGTTGAGTCCTTTAAGCAGCACAGTAGTTCTTCTGACAGAGGTTCAGTTCAAGATCCAGAAGTGTCTGATTTTAGGAGGTCAGAGACCCAGTACTTATACCAAAAAGTACCTTTGATGTAGGGGGTGACTTCAAAGCAGATCTCTGACGTGCACAAGGATCCCTTTCAACCCAGTCCTGCCTGCCAGGTTATCTGTGGTGGGTAAATCCGTGCTTTATGGGTGAAGAGGACACTACCTATTAAAGTGTAAGTGTCAGCCCCTCCCTTTCCTCCCTGCTCAGGAAGACCCATCAGATGCAGATGAATGCAGATAAGTGCAAAGAATGCAGATGAGCCTCACCTTCCTGTATTTGTGGCTGTCTAGAAGGAATGCATAAAGGGTAACTGTCACCCAACCTATGGGCATATTATCAAGGGGCCGCAATAAAATTATCGCCGCTTTAGCGTCCGTTTTCGGGCGAAAAGCGGCGATAATTTTATCGCAATATCATCAAGGACACGCTAGCGCGTGTTTCCTTGACTTAGCGCTCGTTTCCAGCACGCCTAACTTCGCATCTCTAATGAGATGCAAAGTGGGCGTCACTGGGCGTACCCCTGATGGACTACCTTGTTAAATATCGCAAAATGTACATCGCGATATTAACAAAGAGTCCCACGCATTTTTGCAGACGTTAGTTTTTGGCGATAACCGCGGTTTTCACCAAAAACTAACGTCTGCAAAAATGCTGACTTACCTATACCTAACAATGGGGGTGGATTATGCTGATACGACCACAGGGTCGTATCAGCAAAGTTATTGCCGTTTTCCATGGAACATCGCTGGAAAACCAGCGATGTTCCATGGAAAACACCGCTATCGCTGGGAAATTATCGCCATTGCGCTATGCGTTGTTAATACAGCGATAGCATGGCAATAATTGCCAGCGATAGCCGGCGATAAAAAAAATCTCGCTAAGAGCGGCCAGCGATAATTATCGCTGCCACTTGATAATATGCCCCTTGGTCGTGTATTGGACGGCACAAAGATCAGGAAGTGCAGAGAAGTGTCCACTTTCCAAAAATTGGCATTTCTAAAACAGTAATGTTAAATCCAACTTCACCAGTGAGGAGTAAGTCCCAAAGTTACTAAAAGAGTAAAAGCTTAAAAGCGCCACCGACTTGAAGAATATGTATCTCCTTAACATTAGGATACCAAGGGGTCCGAGGACCCTTTAGCTCATTCAATTAACTCATGCTAGAAGGAAACAATATAACCAACATATTTTGTCCCTGCAAAGAAAAGTTACCAAAATTGCAATGCTGTGGTGCTCTTTATAAGGTTACTCACCGATAGCCATCCAGATCTAGCGAATGAATATGCAAGAAATTAAAGTATTACCTAAAGAAATAACCACAGAGAGAATCCTTAACTAAAATTTAGGGGGGCCAGGCATGTGACCAAAATTTAAACCATATGGAGTGCTTACCGGGGAACACAGCTTAAAGTTCTCCTCGCCTTTCCATAAACAACCTCACTGTCGGTGGTGGAACAGCATCAGTGCTCAGCCGAGACTCAGCGTTTTAATCTGCACTGATCCACATAGAGGGAGAAGAAAGACTTCCCACTTAAATATTACCCCTGAGTTAATGTCTACAAATTACACTTATTTCCTCACGGTATCAAAGCATTTAATTTTTGAATAACAGTGGCAGAACTAATCAAAAAAAGAGAAAAACTGAACTTTCAACAAGCATGAAACTTTCAAAAAGTACGAAAGGAGTCAGAAAGAATAATGGTCAGTTACCGTGCATGTGCTAATCACGAATATTAACCTCCATCCGTCTGTTACTAGGAAACTAAAGCAACTGGACAGGTATAAAACAGTATTACTGATAAACGGGTCGCATTCACTCACGGCCAACTGCACGCTATGTAGGATTAACGTCCCAACAACAATTACAATTACATGGGGGGATCTCAGAGTATCAAGGGATGAGGGGGCATATTACCAAGAACGGCGTTAAAATTATCGCCGCTTTAGCGGCAGGAAACTGCCGCTAAAGCGGCGATAATGGGCTTGATAATATGCCCTTGAGAATTCCAATAGAAGCCCATGTTCTGGTGTAAACATGGGCTTCTATTGGAATTCTCAAGGGCATATTATCAAGCCCATTATCGCCGCTTTAGCGGCAGTTTCCTGCCGCTAAAGCGGCGATAATTTTAACGCTGTTCTTGGTAATATGCCCCCCAGTTCCAGTAATTTAAATAAACCGAGCTTCAACAAATGGCAATCCACTGGATAACAGGAAATTACCATCCTATCGAGTGTCATACATGAAGAACTTGGCCAGTGGTTTACACATTAAGAGGAGGAATGGCTGAAGCATAAAAATGACAAACTTTGGATCGGTCACAATGGAACCATAGGCAAGAAACCATGGCCCGTGGGTAAGCCAGGTAATTTACAATTGTTACAATTGTTCCACACAATGTTTGAGTCATTCACAGTGGGCCAGTGGCCCAAACAAAGAAGATTATAAAATAAAACATGTACACAGTCATCACATATCTACAAGCTGGACATTACATTGCACTTTGCATTAAGATATGCATACATCAAAGAAAAAATTGAACAGTCTCAGATCATTGGGTAAATTAATCAGGAAGAAATTCAATTGAAGGGTACAGTAATACCTGAAGTAATACAGTAATTCCAAAAGTAATACAAAGGAAGAACTAACAGACCTACAAATCAGTATATACAGAATGTTAGAGGACCACAAAACGCTGAACTCAATGCAGAATCACAGAATTGCATTATTCCATTGTACACAAACCTATGTTTATACTGTCACACCTAACGATCCAATGGCATTCAGCCCGATTGAGGCTAATCTGAGTATCACCTCCACAAGGTGTTTTTTTATTTGTTCAATAATCTGCCACCTGATGTTGTTGTGACAGTGATTAAGTTCCACAAAATGGGATACCAGTGGGTCAGAAAGAAACTTACATCAAATACAATTCTTATGTTGGTACAGTCGTGATTTTATCTTTTGTGCTGTCTGAGCCTCAGAGGGATAAGCATAGGTTAATTTTGTGACTTTTTGTGTGTGGTTCACCCTGACTTGGATTGTGGTTGTTGCCTGAGTGGGACTTCCACCCCCTCAACCAATAACTCAATTTCTTACACTCACACATTGCTGTGATCCAGGAAGCAGCACCTCTGGCAGTCCATCTATTGTGGAAAACAAGTAAGATAGGTCCCTGATGTCTTTTTGGTCACCTTCACTCCCAGTGTGCACAACATCTTCTAGGATAGGAAAAATCAAATTCAGAAAGGCACTTAAGGGGCCATCCTAAAAGAGGTTCCTACATTGATGCAAGTATTATCTGCAAATATTGTGCTGGATGCATATTCTCAACAGCTAGGATGAGTCGATTCCAGGGTAATGAAATTACATATCTCACTGAATGCCTGCAAATTTCAAAACCAAATTGCCCTCTGTGATGGGTAACGTATTTTGGACCTGTGTCAGCCAGCTCCAAGGAAACAATAACAATTCCTGAAATTTTTGAAAAATAAATACCCAGGGGAATCTAGTCTGGGGTGGCTTCCATTGATTCCACTACCTTTTCTTACCACGATGCCCTGCAAAATGCAAACTCTGGCTAAAATCCAGGCAATGTGCCGACTGCCAGCTGCAGGGCCTGAAAAGAGGACCACGGCCGCGATGGGGAGTGCAGCACTCCCATCAGCGGGTGGAGCTGTCCCGCTGATTGTGTTGGTCCTGAGGAGGCAGCCTTGTCTTCAGCAGCTACACGGCAAGGTCACAGGCAGCTGCACCCTGTATTGCCATCGGCGGGGAAGGCCCGCAGAGGTCTCCTCGCGTAATATTTAAAATAGGCTGCATTGGTTTCAGCAGCTTCTCCACACTGTCGTGCGCAGCTGACGTCGGGGATGCCTATCTTGGGGGAATGTGTTTTCTGTACTCTTGTGGCTATGGCAGGGCAAGTCCAGGACGGGCCCCAGATCTGGAATGGGCCATATTAAGGGGACTTTGATTGAAAAATCACCACACTGTGTGTAGTAGGTGCGCAGATGTTTCTTTTTCCTTTTTGCTTTTTCTCTTTTGGAGTTTTTGCAAACTTGCAACCATCATGTCTCAACCTGGGGGAAAGACGCCCTCCTGAGCAGGCAATAGGGGTTTTCGTAGAGGTCTGTGCCCAGAAGAGCTGGCGGACAGGCAGAGGGCCAGAGATCAGGAGTTGGAGCTAGCAAGACATCAATGTGAAATAAAGGAAAAGGAAATGATTCTGGCTCAAGAGGCAAGAACGAAGAGCTGGAAGAGGAGCTCGAGAGGGTGGAGTTGGAGCTGAAAGCCATTAGGGCAGAGTCCAGCTCAGATGGTGACAGCAAAAATGTGATATCTAGTGCTGAGAGAGAAGTACATAAACCCCGAGATGTGGCACCTGACTTGAAGGAGGGGGTTGACATACACCAGGGGGTTCAAGTTGATGAAGTAGCTCCAGTGGTGCGCAAGGTCCTTGATGTGTAATGGGGAATTGGCACAGGGGTTCATAGTCCTACTAGTGGGGGAGATGCTCTACTGACTCTAGATGAGAAGTGCAAGGAGAGGGGTTCCCCGTGGTAGAAGTCCTGGTATGTGTGTATAGAGACCGCCCAGAAGAGTGTGGGTTGAGTGAGAGAAACAGTCAGACACTGTCTTACTAGTGTCAGGAGGGTGATGCGAGGTACTTTTGCAAGGCACTGGATGGTGAGGTGAAGGGTAGCATGGTTGACACATGTGAGGGGCGGTGTGACTCAATTGTTGGAGAGCATATTTTAAGTCCCTGTTTTCTAGAGCTATGCCAACACCCGGTGGCGTGTGAGTATTCTGATCCCAGGGAGCTTGTGCTGGAGGCGACCATTTGGTGGATTACAGAGGGTCTGATGAGGCTTTTGGGAGTGATCCTGAAGGAGATGGATCAGTGGAAAGACCAGTGGGTATGGGGTTGCCAGCTTGCTCTGAGGTCAGAGCACCCCAGGACTGACCCTGATGAGGCCATTTCTAGCCTTTGGAGTCTTCATGCACTGTCAGGTGGACAGGAAGCTGTAGACCTGCACCAGGCAGACACTTGCACAACTCATGAGGAGTGTGTTTCCCTTGGGGGGTGGGTGTACTCCCCCGGGAATGCTGGCTTGCCAGGCACAGGTCCAGCCTCAGGGTACAGACCCTGGGTTGGAGGGCCAGGTTCAGGGTGTCCCCCCTGACCTGGAGGAAGGGGTGACTGCCAGCAGTGATCCTACCAGTTTGTTTTTGGGGGTACTACATTGGGTAGGGTAACACCTAAAAACATGGTTATTTCAGAACATCAACCTGTAAGCCTCACTCTTCTTCCCGCTTGGCTGTTAGTGCTGGGATGCCTTAGGGTAGCTACATGCTTAAGAAATGTTAACTAATAATAGGGTGTGCAGAGCCCCAGGAGAGTGGTTAGGGGGAGAGAAGCCTCGCCCCTGACTCCTGTCCAGCCTAAGGGTACAGACCCTGGGCTGGGAGACCAGTTGCAGAATAGCACCCCTGAACTGGTGGGAGAATTGTACAGGACACCTGCCTCAGGTGCCCTGACAATTCTGGAGTCTAGGGGTACCTTGCGACAGTAGAGGATACAGGATGCCAAGGAAGAGGGCAGGGTGTGGGAGATTCCACACCAGTCTCCTGTTCAGACTCAGGGTACAGTGGGTCAGTGTCAGGATGCCATCTCTGACCTGGCAGGAGGGAGAGTGGGCAGAGGTGCCAGGCAAAAGGGGCTACCGCCCCCACTCTCTGACACCACAGAGGTTGGAAAGCACTGAGAGACATGAGGTTTGGCTCTCGTCACTGACAGCTGTCAGTGGCCACCATGGCTTGCTGTCTTTGCCCCTGGGAGGAGGACAGGTGTCACACCAGTAGGGTGGACTGGCCCACACCACTGTGTTGGCCATGTGGGTACTGTGTACCTGCTGGCACACATCTGTGAGCAGATTACGTTTAGGTGCTGCACAGATGGGGTCCACAGGTGAGAAGGGTTCCCCCTGGTTCAGCTTAGTGGGGCCTGAGAGTATAGATAGAGGGATCCAACTGGGTTCAGGAAGGCATGGAATTGGAATGCCCCCCTGCTGTTGTGGGCCAGGGTCCATGTTCTATCACCCCAATCAAGGAAGTCCATCAAGGTTTTTTCTGACCCTGTTTTAATAGGCTATAGGACTTTGGGCACTTTACCACTGCTGATCGGTGCTAAAGTGCATAGGCTCTTTGTATAAATTGTGATTATGATTGGTTATCTATGATTGGCATATTTGATTAACTGGTAAGTTCCTAGTAAAGTGCACTGAGTGTGCTAGGGCATGTAATTCAAATGCTACTAGTGGGCTCACTGTGCCACTGGATTCAAGCTATCCTGGCTGATGAGGGTTGAAACCCCGAAACCGGTCCTAGGATGCTTGCTTCCGGTCCAGGGAGGACTTGGCTTGGCAGCTCGTGCTGGACTGTTCCCATGAGGCACAGGGTCAAGACTGATTTGCATCTGGCCAGGTCTAAACTGGGGTGGCATGGTGAGCAAAAGAATGATGGATTTAACCCAGACCTCTTGACGGGGGGTGAATGTTTTGATTTGTTCTGCATTCCGTCCATCAATTGTATGTCTTTTACTAGTGGACTTGCAGCACTGATTGTGTCACCCACATGAGTAGCCCTGTAAAGGTGTCTCAGACATACCACTGTAGTGTCTGCATGCACAGTTTTAAACTGCCATGTTGACCTGGCAAGTGCACCCACTTGTCAGGCCCAAACCTTCCATTTTCTTACATGTAAGGCACACTTAAGGTAGGCCCAAGGTACCCCTCATGGGCAGGGTGCAGCGTATGTGAAAGGTAGGACTTGTATTGGTGTGTGTGGCATGTCCTGCTTGTGAAATGTTGTGTATTTCATTTTTCACTGTTGAAAGGCTGTCTGTCCCATAGGCTATCATGGGGTTGCACTGTAACAATTTTACATGTGTAATTTTCCATACGAACAAGATAGAAAAATGAAGTTTAGGCTCTCTGAACTGTGCCTCTTGCTCTGACTAGAGTGGTCTGTTCTGCCTGGCTTAGGTGCATACCCTAGCCAACCAGACACCTCATTTCTAACAATGGGTAAGTTATTATATTCTGAAATTGGCTCTCTTCTAATTTGACCATGTTCATTTTGTATCTGATTTCACCAAGTGCCTTATTCTGAGTTTGACATTCCTCCTGCAGGCTGCCACACCAGCGCTCCGCTGGTGGACCGCCAAGCCCAGAACCATCAGCTGGTTTGCAATAGTAATCCTTGGTGGGCGGGCGGTGCTGCGGCAGTGTCATAGCGATGCCTGTCTAAGGCTCATAGGAGAGCCTTAGACAGGCACCGCTGTGACACTGCAGCAGCACGCTCCTGCATGGTGCTGCATGCACCATTTTGTGCATGCTACGCCATTCAGGAACTGAGGTGCAAATCTACAAAAGGGCACAACATATGCCCCCCCCTTCATGCACCCCTTCCTCCTGTTAGGGCCCCCTTTGTTGCCTCTCCACCAACCTTTTCATGGCGGTCTCACCGGGATGAAAAGGGAGGCGGAGGGACAACTCTAAATATGCTTGGCGGTGCCGCAGCGGCACCACCAGCATATTTCAGCATGTAACCACTGCACCACCACTGCGGTATCCCTGATCCCCGGCAGCAGCAGCGGTCCTGTGGCGGTCCATCTGCCACACTTGTAATGCAGCGCATGGTGCCGCAGTGTGGCGTGGTTGGACCACCACAGCGACTACGGCAGTCCTATGGACTACCGTAGTCGTAATAAGGCCCTTAGTCTCATCTAGTAAAAGCATTAATAAATTGAGATTTTATAATTATATTCTACAAGATGTTCATTTTAATTCTGAATCTAATTGTTTCACAGATTAATTATTTATCTTGAATAGGTCTATTCACAACTCCTGGAACGCCTGTAAAGCTGTTTCTAGGGACTTTATAACTAATTTCTCTCTTAAGACAAATAGGTCTACAACATAATTATTATTTTTTTTTTTTGGATAACAGTCAGTTTCCGGAGCATGAATATTATTCATGCCAAACCTCTCTAACAATCATTTTTAAGCAAAGATGGGCTTTAATAAATTTACAATTGTGAAAGCTAGTAACTCCCATTTCACTAGAAAGGCAAAATTCAATAGGGCAGAAACAATATTGGTAAATTCTTAGCAAATTGCCCTAAACTTCAAAAAGAAAAGTCCTTTATTAATTCAACAATCGATGGAGATGGTACCATTAAAGTTGCCCTCCTAGATAATTTTGTTTGCTTTCCAAAGTTTTACAAGAATTTCTATCCTTCTTGTTTTTTTCCCTCTGCTTAGGTTTTGAGACATTTTTATGAATATATATAAAAATATGTTAGCCTCCTTCGATTTACTAGATTTGGAGCATGACTTGTCTTTGGAGAGATATCTAGCGTTGTACCTGCTTGTAAAAAAGGCAGAGCTTGTGAGCCAGGCAGGTTTTAATCAGACATTTACACACCATTCTCTTACACTTAAGTGTCCAAATTATTAAATTGATCGAACTATTTTTTATGTTCTGAACTTGGTGCATTCTTAGATGCCATAATTTGTCTTATTTATATAGCAGGAAAGGCTCCAAATCTTCTAAAAATATAGACCTGTCTATCTTATTAATAATGACTGTAAAAGGCTTCCAAAACTCTTGCTATGTTCCTTGATTCCATTTTAATAAAATTAATTAAAAATGAACAATATTGTTTTATTAGAGGAAGATTATTAGCTGACACTTTAAGAACCTTTTGAATATCCCTACTATAGACCACCTATTAAACTCACTTTTTCCAAACTGTCTCGCTAAATGCTGTAAAGGCTTTTGACCACCTTGAGTGGTATTTTATGTTAAGGGCTCTAGTATGGCATGATCACAATGCCATTTTAGGAATTTATGCCATCAGTGTATTGTTCTCCTAGAGCTTATAAGTTTGTTAATATTGTTCAGTACCTTTTTTCCCATTAAAAGAGGAGTTAGACAAAGTTGTCTATTTTCTGGTCTCTTTTATGTTTAATGACTAGTCCCTCTCTTTACTAAATTTCATCAAAATACATATATCAAGGGTTTCAGTTTTCAAAATGATTAAGGGCCTAATTACGAGTTTGGCAGCCCTTCCACGGAGTGCTACGCCAGCGCTCTGTGGGAAGACCGCCAAGCCCGTAGTGAGACCACTCGCCGGATTCCAACTGGAATCCAGGTCAAGTGAACAGTGCTGCAGCAGTATCATGGCAGTGCCTTTCTAAGGCTCAAAGGAGAGCCTTTGAAAGGCACCGCCGTGGGACCGCCGCAGCACGTTCCTGCACGGGAAGAAATGCACCATGTTGTGCATTTCTTCCCGTACAGGAACTTGAGGTGCAACACAAGGTGGGAACACCATGTTCACCCCTGCATGAATCCCCAGGCCTAGAGGCAGCACGGGGATCTGTAAGAGCCCCCTGAGTTGACTCTCTGCCAGCCTTTCCATGGTGGGCTCACCAACATGGAAAGGCTGGCGAAAAGGCAACTCGTAATATGCTTGGCGGTGCTGCAGTGGCACCGCCAGCATATTACTCTACCTGTCCTCTACGCCACCGCCGCTGGATCACGTATCCCTGGTGGTTGCAGTGGTCCTGTAGTGGTCCGACCGCCACACTCATAATGCGGCGCACGGTGCCACAGTGTGGCGGAGGCAGGACCGCCACCACAGGTTTGGTGGTCCAATGGACCGCAAACTCGTAATTAGGCCCAAAGTCATGATTTCTGCTTATACAGATGATATTCTTGTGTATATTTTTAACTCTGAAATACACTGCAATTCTTCTTTGAGTAATAAGCTCAATTATGTGTTGTATCAGGATATAAACGGAATACTAATAAATCTGAAATCCTTCCTTTAAACAAATATGGTTTAAATGCTATATCTATGAAATAAATTCTGGAATATCTGGGAAAACCAAATTTCATAATTAAGCCATGGTTAAATAAATTGTCTGGTCCTATGATTAGGCAATGCAATAGAAGCTCTCAAGTGGAACTTGAAGGAGTAGTCAAAGTGACTAGCTCAGCCCAGATCCGAATTGCACGGGAAATGGACAAAAAGGGGCCCAAGCATAGAGGGCAAGTGGACAAGCTCCACGTACAAGGCTTGACTACCCAGGAGATGCCCTAAAGAGTCGGTCCAAAAAGGGTAATGGGCCCCTGACACCTCCAACCCCTAGAATATTGCTATATGAGGACTAAAAAAAAATTAAAAAAAATTAAATGCTATATCTAAGGATTATAACTTAGCCTGGTGTAAAATAAAAATTTAATATTTGGGAAATTCCTTTATTTTCTTTCTCTCTTATCCATACAATACATTTTAACTTAGAATATATTTTACATGAATTGGATTCCCATATAAATAATTGGTCTCATCAATATATTTCCTAGTGGTGTAAATTAGAATCTTTTAAAATGAAGATCATACTTATTTGATTATAATGTTTTGTCTGTTTTATCTATTAACATTCCTAAAAAGCTTTAAGGCCCATTACGATACCGGGCGTAAAAAATCCGCCACCCATGAAAGCGGCAAAAATCCGCCCGCCTACACCGTCTGAATACCGACCCAGCAATCATGATGCCTCGAACCGAAAACCGCCAGCGGCGGAAAAAAAACACAAAATACCGCCCGCCCTTGCCCGAGTCGGAGTCAAACCACCCGCCACGGACGGAAAGACGCACGACAACACAAAACCGCCCGCCCTCACGGTCGAGACACCGCACGTGAAATTACGATCGCACCGACATGAGCGCGGAAAAATAACAAATACACCGCCCGCCAGCGTAAACAACACCGAAGAAAATGGACACGGCAGAAGCCATGGCGGCCACGTCCATGCACAGAAACAGCCGCGGACTCAAACAAACACACACAACATGGCAAACAAGTCCACACAGCAACCCACGCACAAATACACAGACAAAGTACACATCCCGAATACACACCACCCCTGGACAAACAAATAAACTACAAAGCCCAGAACACCAGCCACAACACACCTGAAAACAACAGACCATCAGGACACACCCAAACAGGTAAGTACAAAAGCAGCCCCTCCACAGACCACAACCCCTTGCAACATTGCAAAGCAGAGAGGAGAGGAGAGGAGAGGACACAGTGACACAGCAAGGACAGCAGCACACCACAGATACGCACACATCACACCCACCACCACCACCACCACCAAACACCGGCACCACAAACCCCCTGCACATCACACATCACACACCGCACCAGCACCACAAACACCATGGCATCACACAGAATGCCCAAGTTCACTTCCACTGAGCTGACGGTCATGGTCGACGAGATCGTCAAGGTGCACACACAAATCTATGGCAACCAGGTCCAGCACACACCACTAGCCACCAGAAACAGAATGTGGAACAGAATTGTAGACCAGGTCAATGCAGTCGGGACCGTACCCAGAAACAGAGGAGAGATAAACAAACGGTGGAACGACATCAAAAGCCTGGTCAAGAAGAAAGAGAGCAAAAATCGAGAGCTGGCTGCCACGACTGGCGGAGGGAATCCCGCGCATTACAAGACCTTCAAAGCGTGGGAGGAGAAGGTGCGAGTCATCATCCATCCGGAGATCCTCACCGGATTACCAGGGGAGTGGAGGCTGGTAAGTACAAACAAATGTATGCCAGCACACCGCTATGTACTCACATGCACTACCACCATGCCATAGCTCCGAGGGACAAACACCCCCATGTCCAGTACACAATACACAACACATCACTCACACATGCAACAGGCACCACCACACACACAGCCCAAACATATCAACTAACAAAACCATGGGGGCATGTGTACACACAGCCAGCCACGTAACTACCAACAGGTCCCCTAGTACTCCAGAAGCGCCACAACGAGCACCCCCCACACCCATGTGGCAGCCGTAGCTGCACTAACCTACAAGTAACAGGTAAGTTGCAGCAACACAAAGTGCAGTGGGTGGGAGGGGGGACAGCTGAAGTACAACACCCACCAGGCCCCTAGTCCTACAGCACAGCAAGGCGGAGCACCCCCCACACCCATGTGGCAGCCGTAGCTGCACTAACCTACAAGTAACAGGTAAGTTGCAGCAACACAAAGTGCAGTGGGTGGGAGGGGGGACAGCTGAAGTACAACACCCACCAGGCCCCTAGTCCTACAGCACAGCAAGGCGGAGCACCCCCACACCCATGTGGCAGCCGTAGCTGCACCAACCGACAAGTAACAGGTAAGTAGCCGCAACACAAAGGCAGTGGGTGGGAGGGGGACAGCTGAAGTACAACACCCACCAGGCCCCTAGTCCTACAGCACAGCAAGGCAGAGCACCCCCACACCCATGTGGCAGCCGTAGCTGCACCAACCGACAAGTAACAGGTAAGTAGCCGCAACACAAAGGCAGTGGGTGGGAGGGGGACAGCTGAAGTACAACACCCACCAGGCCCCTAGTCCTACAGCACAGCAAGGCGGAGCACCCCCACACCCATGTGGCAGCCGTAGCTGGACCAACCGACAAGTAACAGGTAAGTAGCCGCAACACAAAGGCAGTGGGTGGGAGGGGGACAGCTGAAGTACAACACCCACCAGGCCCCTAGTCCTACAGCACAGCAAGGTGGAGCACCCCCACACCCATGTGGCAGCCGTAGCTGCACCAACCGACAAGTAACAGGTAAGTAGCCGCAACACAAAGGCAGTGGGTGGGAGGGGGACAGCTGAAGTACAACACCCACCAGGCCCCTAGTCCTACAGCACAGCAAGGCGGAGCACCCCCACACCCATGTGGCAGCCGTAGCTGCACCAACCGACAAGTAACAGGTAAGTAGCCGCAACACAAAGGCAGTGGGTGGGAGGGGGACAGCTGAAGTACAACACCCACCAGGCCCCTAGTCCTACAGCACAGCAAGGCGGAGCACCCCCACACCCATGTGGCAGCCGTAGCTGCACCAACCGACAAGTAACAGGTAAGTAGCCGCAACACAAAGGCAGTGGGTGGGAGGGGGACAGCTGAAGTACAACACCCACCAGGCCCCTAGTCCTACAGCACAGCAAGGCGGAGCACCCCCACACCCATGTGGCAGCCGTAGCTGCACTAACCTACAAGTAGCAGGTAAGTTGCAGCAACACAAAGTGCAGTGGGTGGGAGGGGGGACAGCTGAAGTACAACACCCACCAGGCCCATAGTCCCACAGCACAGCAAGGAGGAGCACGGCCCACACCCCACACCCACGTAGCAGCCACTGCAGTGCACACCGGCAGCCGACAGGTAGACATCCCGCCCCAGGACAAACGGTGTTAGTGGGCGTCCAGCCATCACCACGACCCATAACACCGCCCCCACCCCACAGACCTGCAACATGGAGCACCCCCGCCCATAACCATGTTGCATCCAGTCCAGTGCACGCTCAAAAACAACCTGCAGGTGGGAAACTGGACAGGGCGGGGTGACTGGAGGCATGAGGACTGAATTACGACTAACACATGGGACATGTCAAGTAGCAGAGGAACACGCAGCACTGCTCCCTGTCACAACCATGTGAACAATGTGCACACGGACATGAACCACAGAGTCACACCCCACATGACCCATCACAGACACAGCAACACCCAAGGAGCCACGTCTGCATGCACAAGTCACACTGATTACAGAACCACACGGCAGGCACAGTGCAACCCATCACACACAACTGCAACACCATCGAAGTCCTGTCCATGTAGCCCCTACTGCCTGTCAACCACACATCCCACAACTACGCCCATGTAAGACATACCACACTAGACGCAACAGCGTGGAACAACATAAATGCACACGAACACCACTGGACCCATCAAACACACAGACCCACAATGCACATACAACATACCATCCATCTCATCCGTCAGCCCCAGTCACATGAAAGGTATGTCATCCGAACAGCTGGTCCACATACAGTAGTCACGCAAAGAAACATGCCCATGACAAATCATGTGCCAGAAGTGAATGAAGCGCACGTCACACTGTGAGCAACAACACACATAACATGGGCCACACCCCCGAGCACTGCATTGATGCACATGGCACAGGGCAGCACGCACACCAAGGAATTGAACCATCTGCAATACGTCGTGTGGCACACAACCATCACTCACTCATAACAATGCGTCCAATTACATGGCCAGAAATCACAACAGACAGCAAATATGCAGGGTATGTCAGACATACACACACCTCAGACCATGCACTGTCATGTTGCCACAACACATGTCACGTTCTGCACCCATGGCTCACAGTATGTACCCCCAAAGCATAGTTCATCTCAAATGCGTTTCAGGGGGCTGACCCCCATTATGCCATCTGCGTTTCTAAGCGTTCCATATGAACCCCCAAAGCATAGTTCATCTCAAATGCGTTTCAGGGGCTGACCCCATTATGCCATCTGCGTTTCTAAGCGTTCCATATGAACCCCCAAAGCATAGTTCATCTCAAATGCGTTTCAGGTGGCTGACCCACATTATGCCATCTGCGTTTCTAAGCGTTACATATGAACCCCCAAAGCATAGTTCATCTCAAATGCGTTTCAGGGGGCTGACCCCCATTATGCCATCTGCGTTTCTAAGCATTACATTTGAACCCCAAGAGCATAGTACAAACCAACCTCCACGATGGGTCTGGAGTCCGCATACACCAGAGCCACAAAAAGCAGGAGCACAGCAACACACCCATCGGCATTGCCAATCCGTCCCATGCCACATGTCCACAGCACACAGTCCCATTGGCATGCCCACACAACAACAAATAGCACAGCCACACACACGGCTCCGGGAAACCTGTGCACGACTGTGCACGAACTGTGGATGTCAGACAACCTATACATACTTTGTCATGTGCAACACAATAACATATCTCATTCCCCCACAGGTGACGAACTGCTGGATGCTGGAGATGGAGACAGCAGCCAGCACAGCCAGCCTGCAAGCCCCCAACAAGGACTCATGGATGTGGAGGATCTGTCCTCCTATTCGGACACGGACCACCCAGCAGGCCCATCTGGTGTGGCAGGGCCCAACCGCACCCCAGGCACCCTCCCACCCACCAACCCATCATCCAGGGCTGATGACCACTCACAGCCCCCTACTGCCACTGTCGTAGCGGCCACTACCACTGTTGTGGCGGCCACTCCCACGGTCGTGGCGGCCACTCCCACTGCCGCAACCACCACCACCGCCGCGACCACCACCACGTCATCACTGGCCCCAGCCCCAGCGCAAGTGGTGGTCCGGCCGACTGGGTCCACCCTGGGAGCCACAGCGAGGACCGTGGTGAGCAATGTGGCTAGTGGGCAGGTCGGTGGCAGCAGTACTGGTAGGAGGAGCAGGGTCAGGCCAACGCCAGCCTCCCTGGGAGCCATGCCCTGCCTCAAATGGCCAGAGTACTTGGGGCCTATGAAGAGGCCCAAGGACAATGGGCCAGGTCTGCTTCCGACACGCGGGAGGTCCTGGGGGTGTTGAGGTCCATGGACTCCCATATGGGCCAATTCGTGTCCCGTATGGACCAACTCGTGGACCGCATGGGCCAGCTGGTGGTGGCGGTGGGGTCACAGGCAAGGCCAGCAACACCACCTCCGCCACCACCTGCTAGGGCGCAGGGTCGGGCAGCAGTGTCCACTTCCCCTGTGTCCACAGCCAGTGAGCACACCTCACCCACCACCAGCAGGTCGCCACCACACCCCCCCCTCCCAAACGTGGAAGGGGCCGTCCGAAGTGGAAACAGATGTCCCGGGAGGACTTCGCACGCTCCAGACGCAAGTGAGCCAGCCAGCCATCCTTGACCACCCACTGCATTGACTTGGACTACGATCCCACCCCACACAGCCATCAGAATGGCATGTGTCTGTTGGACTAGGGACATAGAACTAGTGGGTACACCCTGAGCATCACGCAGCCATGGCCGACAGCTCATTGTCACTGCACGCAACACTCATGTCATCACCTTGCACACAATGACATGTCACAGTTGAAAATAAATGCACCTTTTACACAAACTGCTGTCTGTGCACTGTGTTTATTGAACGATGATCAACCGCCACCTTGAGCAGAAAAGCATCGGATGTGTGGCATGGCGATGGGACAGGAGGGGCTGTAGGGACCTAGGGGGGAAGACAGAACAGGAGCACATTCAATGAGTGTGTCACACACCCATCACACAGTACATGTCAACAACTACAAGCAATGTACACACATCGCACAGAGCAATAGGGCACAATGCCACAGCCACCGTCAGTGGCATACAAACCTGGACATGGACCATTGACACACAGCACACAGTGAACATAAGGCCTCCGTGACACAGCACACAGACACCTGCACAACTACAGCCACATCATCCGTCGTACATGGACACTCACCGTCAAGTGAAGTAGCGGGCGATGAGCTGCTGACGGACATTCACAGCTTCCTCCTCTCCGCTGTCTTCCTCACTCGAGCTGTCCTGGTCTGCAGGCTGGGGCCCTGGTTGATCTCCATCATCCACAATTAGGGGGATCTGCTTTCGAATAGCCAGATTGTGCAGCATGCAGCAAGCCACCACTATCTGGCACACCTTCTGTGGGGAGTACGCCAGCGCACCCCCGGTGCGGTCCAGGCATCTGAACCTGGACTTGAGGAGGCCAAAGGTACGCTCGACCACACGTCTGGTCCTCCCATGTGCCTCATTGTAGCGGTCATCTGCTGGGGTCCGAGGATTTCGTAATGGACTGAGCAGCCAGGGCCCATTCGGGTAAGCCGAGTCACCTGGGCGTGAGGGACACAGAGAACCGTTGCAATTCAAACAGGACAGTAGACAGCATCCTTAAGCCAGCACGCTACACAACTCCACATACTCACCGACAATCCAGCCACGGTCCTGTTGCAGATTGTTCATCAGTCGTGGTAATATGCTGTTGCGCATGATGTGCGCGTCATGGGCCGAGCCTGGGAACTTCGCACACACGTGGGAAATGACCATGTCCGCAAGGCACACCACTTGCACATTCAGGGAGTGCGTGTGCTTCCGGTTGCGGAAGAGCTGCTCAGTGGCCTGTGGTGGGACAAGGCCAACATGGGTGCAATCTATGGCACCAACGACGTGTGGGATCCGTCCAAGGGCATAGAATGCACCCTTCACTGCCGCCAACTCACGTGCCCTGGGGAATCGGATGTACCTGTTCCTGTACAGCATCATGGCTGCCAGTACATCCCTCAGCACCATGCTGAACATGGGCTGGGACATCCCACCTCCACTGCCCACTGTGTGCTGGAATGACCCAGTGGCGAAAAAATGCAGTGCAGCCATCACCTTAGCCGTGGGGGTGAATGCTGTCGGATACACCCTGCGAGGACGGAGGTGGGGTTCCAACATGGCACATAGTCGATGCAGGGTTGGTCGGTCCAGACGAAATGTCCGGATGACCTCAGAATCCTCCATGTCCGCCAACAATTGGTAAGGGCGGTAAATGTTTGGTCTCCGCCTAGGAAAGATGGAAGTGGACACATGTCAAAGCAACACGCCACATGGCATTTTCACATACACATAACTGATATGACAGAGCAAGAACATGAGTCACAGAACAGCTGTCATGCAGGGACAGCACAGCCACAATACACTTACACAGGTCTCCCACCAATAGCAATGGGCAGTGACACAAACCATTGCTATGTGCATGCACATGGGGATCCAGGCCTCAATGACCTGTGAGGCGTGCTGATGGGGACTGACTGCATATTCGGCAAGCGGCAACACCACGGCAACATGACTGGCTGCTGTGCATCACACTGCTTCCGAGGCTGGATGAGTATGGCACACACCAACGACGATGTGGGCACAGGCTGAGCGGCCAAGAAAAGTGGGACCTGTGGCACGAGGGGATATGAGACAGTCATTGGTGTCACCACTGCACCCTATGTGCAGCACTGTACGGATCACACCTCCAGAAGCATTGACAGGTGTACACATTGACAGCCCCATGCCAACACGGCTGTGTGCTTGCAAATACACATCACATGTGACACGTAACCTTGCACGTGCCAAGTGGCAGATGTACATAGTGAGAGATGGCATGCGTGTGCATATGCGTATACCATGCACCCATGCCAATGTGCAGATGATGACATGCTAACAGACATGTGGGGGCCGGCCACTGGCCGTCCCTGCCTATGCACACGGCATGTTGTGGCCCCGTCCATTGTGCACCTGCACCCACACGCACATCATGGCCACACCTGCAGATGCAGTGCGCACATCATACTGTGTGGTGCACATGGCATCAGCGGACTGTCACCAACATGGGCCAGGCCATTACGGCCAACTCCGATGACCCGCGCGGTTGCACCCTGCGTGTTCCACTATGGAGGTAGGCGTCCCGGGCCAGCTGGGAGCAGGCCAACGTCTGCAATTGCCAATGCAGGTCTCAGTGCACTTGTTGCTCGTGTGAATGTCAGGCTGGGCCATGCTGCACCTCTCAGTCCCAGCAGGCCTGGCCTGCACATTGACTGCACAATGCCAGTAGATGACAGCACCGACTGCCTAGTGGGTTGCATGTGTCTCCTGTTCAGGACCCTCCAGATGGGCGCTAACTCAGTACTGACTATTGGACACACCATGTCTCGTGATAGGGATGTGTGTGTGGGATGGTGGCACTGAATGTGACCTCCGTTGCGTGGTGGGCCATGCACAGGGCGAGTACGTCGATGATTGTGCAGTGTTGGTCACAGTGGGTGCACCCACACAGATGTGTTGCCCTATGTTCATTTTCTATGTCCGCATGATAATGGACTGTAGATGTGGGCAGACTACACATTGGTCGATGTGCTGTCAATTTGAATGTGCCTTCGCACCAGGCACAGCTGCCCCTACACATGTGACCACTGCTGCACTCGCTGCTGGGTCTGTGGAGCTGATGCACCATCTGTGCGTGGGGCGGACAGCTCTCCTCACTTCCGTCATTGCGCATGTCATCACTTTGCCGCAGGTGACATGGATCATGGAGGGCCCACATGTACGCGTGGGTGGCCTCAACAAGTGTGTCCAATGGTTGTCACCCCCAGTCAGTGCTTCGAATGTGAATGATGTTGTGCTGGTGCTAATTTCAGTGTGGCGGGTGGGCGGGGCTAGGTGCGGGCTTACATGCAGGACATGGGAGGGTGATCGGATTAGCGACTAGTTGCAATACACACGGGGCACGTCTTTTCCTGTCCACATCAGGGTCATTCCTTGAACTCACTGACAGTACTACAGTCGTCTTTGTCCCTGTCCTCATGGCCTCCCTCGCTCCCCCAATATGCATTTGCACCTGTGGGGCTAGCGCATGCAGATGCAGCCCCAAGCTCGCCCCGGAGAGGCCAAGGAGTGTATGTGTGGGTCCAGTTGAACGAGTGGTCTGTCTCACGGCATGATGTGTGGCGGGACGCCGTCCACCTGCGTGGTGCCCCGACTCGAGACCCGGGCAACATAGACAATGCATAGCAGTCTCCGCAGTCCGGATACACCACCTGCGACACACAGAGGCTGTAGCTGCCCTAGCGGCCCATGCCGCGTCCATCTGGGGCTGATGGACCCACACATTCACTCTTTTGCCTCACTGGGGCGGGCTCGGAGGTGCTTGCGCACGCGCTGGCTTCTCTGTTGCAACGGCATGTGACGTGTGTGGAGATGTAGGCAATGAGTGGGATGGTGCGAGCCACCTTCCGTGACGTCACTCCTGCTCGTGACGTGTGCGTCCCCCAATACTTCCATATGACTTGAGCCATGCTACACATTGAGGATGTTTTGCCTGCGTGATGTGTCCCGGAGGAGCGCGCCGAGTCCTCTCCCCCACCATGCTCCACTGCCATCCCGTGCCCTGGATTGCCTGTGCAGGTTGACAATGTTGGGGATACACCTGGTCGGCAGGGGCTGTGTGTGCCTTGTCAAGGGCCTGGCGGGCGCACAACAGGATCCAGCTTGTCCACAGAGGGTGGGCTGACGTGTACGCCTGATACCGCATTGTTCGTGTGCCCGGCTGCTGTGCACACACGTGTTCACATCCCCCCCGACAGGTGGCCTTTAACATTGCCCAGGGAAGCGGTAATGTGCAGTTCCGGACCCCTCCCGACACAGCGTGTTTCAACTTTACATGTGCGCATCTACCCGTCACACCCACCCACCTGAGCGAAGCGTCACTCCCGCTTCACACGACACATGTGTGTCTTCCACAGTTGTGCTACTCATTTGCGTTGACATCCAATGACAGTGGACTACATAGTCATGTCACGACTGCCGTGTACATCACACACTCTCATCATCTCACATTCGTACTTGTGAAAGGAATCAGCAGAGACAGTTTCTTTCTTCAAACCATGTATTGTGACTTATGTCCTCTGTGATGCAGTATAGTGGACACTACTGGCAGCGGAATGCATGTGGAGGATATACTGAGCATGATTACACATAGCTAAGGGTGTAGGGGTACATGTGATTAGCTGTTGCATGTGGGATGTGGGCTTCAGAGTTACATCTGCTTGGCCGTTGCTGTGCTAATGTTCATTTGCAAATAGCTGCGGTGCTGCGGACTTTGACACAGACGGTATACATTTAGCCTACCAGACCGCTTGGCATCATGGGCACAGTCCATCTCAGTTCCATGTGACAGGTGTGCTGCTGTTGTTACTCATGCACGCGTGCGTGTGAGTTGACATCAGGGCATGGGCTTACGTGCATGCAACGGCGTCCCACTTGTTGTTGCCATATGGTGGCTACTGGACATGTCACAGTCACTGGGGTCGTGTTGTTGTTGTATGCACTTGTCGTCCATGCAAAGGTCCTGTTACGGGATTTCCGGGGAGGGGGAGAAGGGGTGCAGCTCTCACATACTCCAGCCGGGCGATTCCTGTCCACTGTGCGGTGCATATGTCCATGGGCGCAGGATCCATGTCATGGCATAGTTGTACGTGCAGTTCTGTCCATGTGGGTGCGATACACATATCCCATGCCACTGCCTCCCCCGATACATGCAGAGTTCCTGGATGTGATGGGGAACAGAGTGCATGTCCCGGACACATCCGATGTCATGGCAGTGTCGTTGATGGTGTGGTATCAGTTGCAGGTCGTTTGGTATGGCTGTTGTAGTGGTTACTGGCCAGTCCGTGCGGAAGCTAAGCATGGGTACAGTGTCGGACATCATGGCTCACTTGGGGGATTGCGTCGGGGTCCTACGAATTGACAGGTTGACAGGTATGCGATGGCTTCCTGCAGGGCTTCCATTTCATTGGTGGTATACATGTTTGCCAGCCAATGTAGCGGATGGTGGCTGTCACGGTGTTGTTCGTAAGTTGTCCCTTGTAGGAGCATGATGGGGCATGCTGGGTGACATTCGATGTAGCTGTGATCCATGATCCGTCGTGTGGAGGCACAGTGGTCCCATTGCAGTGTGGGTCCGATGATCGCCACATACGTCATGCCCCCATAGGCTGAACAGACCCTGTCGTGTGCGTCCAGAGGGTGGAATAGTGGTAGCAGGTCCGCCCTTGGACATGCCAGGTTGGAGAGGCACAACTCCACAGGATGGTGGAAGGGACAACTCCGCCAGTAGAAGACAGGTATGACGCGGCTGAACAATGCGATGCGGTAAGTCAGTCGGTAACTTACGTTCAGCAGGGATAGGGGTTCGCATCCCAACATCTGTATCAGGTTGTGTTTGTACAGCTTGACCTGTCTGGCGTAGTTGGGTAGGTGTGTTGTAGGTGCCATTTTGCTGCGGGGCGATGTGGTGGCGTGCTCCGGCTGTGTGTGCAGTCTGCAGTGTGCAAGCTCCGAGGTTGCTGTGAGGTCTGTGATGGTCGTAGGGGGCAGGACTTGTGTTCTGTTAGCTTGTGCGGAGGACACGGGCCCTCATCCCACGTGCTTCTCTGAATGTTCAAGATCAGTGGTGTGTGACTCCTTCCAGATAACTTGCATGGGAACGGCATGGGGGAGTTTTATATTTTTTCTTTCCCGTTCGGTATGTTCTTAGGTGATATGCGCTATCTGCCCTGTGGTCGGTTTCCTCTGCATGCCTGTGTTGGTCTTTTTTGGGACAATGGCTGTATTCTCCGGCTTGTTTAGTCAGGTTGTGGTTTCGGAGTTGGAATGGAAGGTCATTCAGTGCTGTCTGCTCTCCCGTGTGTGGGCGGCAGGCTGTGTTTCCGCTATGCGTTGGGCCTTGTGTGTGGGTGTCATTCTTGGGTCCACCTGTTGTCGGTCCCCGGGCTCTTTGGTGTTCCGTTTTGTATGTCTGGTTCATGGGTGCAGGGTGGTATGGGTGTTTCTGTGTGGTACTGGCGTACCTCTTCCCGACGGGGCCCATGTTCTGCTGGGTGGTGTTGCCGCCGCTGTGTGCTTCGCCATGTTTGTCACACAGGGGTGTGTCCTGATGTTGCGTGACTTCACTGACATGTGGGCGTCGGTTGTGTGACGTTGGGTGTTGTCCGTGAATTGGGCGTTGGGGACATAACTGTGGCAGGCCTGTCACGTGTCATGTGCGTTCTGGGTGTGGCTGGTGTGTGTGGTGCTTGGTTGTGTCCCTGTGTTGTTTGTGTGCGACGCATACATGGCGTTATGGTTGGGCGCTGAGTTGTGCGCATGTGTGGCTGCGTCATCGCCGCTGTGCTGCGGTGCCGTGACGGGGTCGTTCGTTCCTGGTCCCAGGTGGTGTGCCCATGATAGTTGCGAGATGTTGCAATTTGCCCTGTGTTACATTTGTGGGTGCAGTGGTGGATGTGTCTTGTCCACGCAGGGGTGTTGGGGGGTGCCATGTCCTCCTTTTCCGCACTTGCACTGTGTGCGCTGTTTGCGTGCCCTTGTTGTGTGTGTGCCTACCTGCGTCTCCGCGGTACGTTGCCTCCTTGGTGGTGCATCAGGTATAGCATGGGGAGGGCCTGCAGTGCTGGATTCATGTTCGGGGGGTCGCCTCTTCGGTGTCTGTGCTCGGCGTTCGGGTTTCCGCCTCACTTTCACGTGCGGTGTCTCTTAGCCGTGGGAGCTGTTTGTTTGCGGCATCGTAATTTGTACGCCGGGCGGTACGTGATTTCGTCTGGCGGTGTGTCTCCATTAGGCTGCGCCGCTACGTGAGCGGGCGCACTTTGATGGCGGACGGCGTCGCTGGCTTGCCGGCGGTGTTTGGCTGCCTTTTCACATCGTAATTTGGCGGGCGTGTGGGCTGCGGCATGCGGGTGGTAACTGGTGGTTTTTGCATCCGCCAGCACGGCGGTGGTGCTTCCGCCCGCCATCGTAATGGGCCCCTTTGTTCGTTAAATAAAATAATTTCCAAGTTTCTCTGGAATAATGAGTGTTGAAATATCCTTTTCTAAACTAAAACTCAATCAATTAGAGGACGGAATTAAATTTCCAGATCTGATTGCACATTTTACTTCATTTTCTTTGAGGCAGGCATGGCAGTGGTTAGATCCACCGAATTAATTGACAATAGAGAGTACTTTCATTTCACCATTTACTGTCAGATAATTTTTGCTATTGTTACAGATGTCCTGGATTTATTCTAGTCCTACTTTAAGAGCTATAAGTAGGATACTCTTTCAACATATTACTAATACTTTATCTGAAACAGAGTTGTTTATTTTCCTATTTGGTAAAGCAATTGTGTCAAGATTAATAAAATAATTATTTCCTGGAGACCTGGTATACGGCACCAGCTTGCCCAGGTTGATAGCTAGTTCTTGTTTCAATAGAGACATGAAAAATACTTTATTCTCTATTCACTGTACAAGCAATATGACAGACGTCTTATATTATTGGGACTTTGTCTAGATTTTATTATAAGCCTGGTGCTCCTACTAACCGCCATGTTATACATTTTTATAATGTTATTACCTCACAAAGAGCTTCTAATACGTATTATATATTCAATCTGCAAATGTCAATAGAGATAAATGTATAGTTAAGAATATACGAAAATGGCTAGACAGTGTATGGCCAAGTATTTGGAAAAAACTCACTTGAGTTTCTCGTGCAGCAAATATTTCCTTATTCTTATATAATAGAATATTTTTTGCACCTGAGTCACTTCATAAAATGAATATTTCTGTCCTTGCTCTTCTCAAATGCAAATCTGCCACTTATGATTTTTGATTAGACGTTGGTCCAAGAGTTTTGGGTTCTGGTTTGGGATAAATCAATTTTATTTTAGGTTCTGCCTTTCAATTTGCTCTAGGTAAGATTATTTTGGGTAGCCTAATTGGAGAGTGGAGTTTCCTTCTACGTAGAGGTAAATATTTTGGTTTGTTCATTTCTTTGGCTAATTATTTGATAACCTTTCATTGGAACTATTGTTCTAAATGATCATGTACTGCTTGATGCTCTATATGCTTCCAACAAAATGCAGCAGATGCCTTTAAAAGTTCCCCTGACAAGCAGCTATTTACCACTGTCCAAGGTTTTAAAATAGCACTGGTCTAGCCAGTGGCGCCTGTTAGTGAACGGGGCGGGGTGGCCGAGGGGGGTTAGAAAAAAACAAACAAGAAAAGAAAACTTCCCTTTTAGAACACTGGCCGCCGCCTCTCTTCCATTCTCCCTCGGCTCCTGGCTTTCAGAAGCACCCATGCTCTTAGGCTCCCCTGACCAATCACAACGCTTCCTTACAGCAGTGTTGTGATTGCAGTGTTGTGATTGGTCTGAACGCTGAGGTTCGGTACTCAGAGAGGGACTGAGGGCTGGGAAAACCATCATGCGCACTTAAGTTCCCACCACTCCTCCCATTGCTGGCTATGATGACAGCCAAGCCCCGCCCCACGCTGTAAAACTGCTGCATAACAGAAAAATTAAATGATAATAGCATAGAGTTCTTGTCATTTTATTTTTCCTTTTTTCACTGCTTGAAAAGCAGTGGGGCGACGCTCCTCCGCCTTAGCGGAGGAGCCGCCGCTGGGTCAAGCTCTACAGCTATTGAAGACACTAGCCAACCCCAAACCATGGCAGAGAACTATTTTAAACTTTTTTCAAATTGTACACTGCTCACTCTACCTGACATGGTGCCAGGTGGTCTGCTTGGTCATTGACCAGGTTTCTCTTGCTGCAAATGTTATTCTACTGCTTAACGAGCGCTTTTCTGAGCTGTGTCTCTTTACATTAAGTACCAGAATTAACCTTTTAAAACTCAGCACCACCACAATGTCAACATTAGAAAGAGAAGGTGGCATTTGTTTCTTATTTGCTTTAAATATCTATGTAACGCTTCTTCATGTCACACTGCCAGATATTTTATGGTCACCCCTACATTTCATGCGCACACATCTGAAAAACAACCTAACTGCATATCACTTACAATGCAGTTTATCTAAAAACATAGTTGTCTTGTGATGTTGTTTATTCGACACATATCAGTATTGTGTGCCCCAAAAAGTATTCTGAAATTATCATCTGAAGGCATGGTGGCACTATGGAAAACCCAATATAGTGCACATTTTTCGTATTGGTTATACAGGGCTCGAATGCTGCGTTTTTGATGCTTTGATGTGATTGGGTCTTGAGGAATGGTTCTCCAACGTCAGATGCAGTGCCTTATAGCAAGGGTGCCTTGGGCCCTAAAGCAAACAAGTAATATGCGCCCCAATAATCTGTTTGGTAGTGAAAACATCTTACACTGAGATGCATTAGGCCTCTCACAATCCTAGTTATTGACTCTTTTTACACTGGCCTTGGATGCTTTATGTGAGTCATCATGGAGGAAAAGTGGTGCCCGTTCACAGAGGACTCCGTAACCGGGCCCCCTCCTGCGGATAGAGCTGTATGCCTTTCAGGAATTCACTAACATGTTCCAGACTGCACCATGAAAACTGCACCTTTCACAACATGTAAGACATATAACTAGAACGGCTTTGCGAATCGATGTTTAACCTCCCGTGAAGATATTTCATTTAATGGAATGCATTGTACAATTAAAAATGCAGAAAAAAGTGCACCTTAGTGAAATGGCATCTTTTTTTCTTTATAGGAAAAATGTTTTTCCCAAGTGGAACCCCTTGACAGGAATACATTTCTGACCTTTTCCAGGACGTGGAAAGATTAGAGATGACTTTCAGAAGCACCTACAAATCTCTCCTTTGTATGTGTTTACACTTCTCACCCTTAGAGTCGGAATTACTCGTCTCGAAACTACTCAATCAAACAGTAATACTGCTCATGAGTACAAGGATTTATTTTTTTTAATCTGTTTTTATTGGTTTTTGAAAATTTTCAGTGTTGCAATATAACACGTCATAAATAGGTTCCACATACACACTCATGAGTACAAGGATTTATGATTGTAAACTCACCTTTTGTGAATACCTTTGAGTTGTGCATGTTGTAGCCATTTGTACAAATGCCTTTATAAATCGGGCCAATTGAGTCGTGTTATGGCCAACGGATAAGTACCGAAGAAAGAAAATCTCATGTCAGCTGATTTTGGTTGCAACAATATTAGGTTTTAATGTTACACGGGTCAGGAATTTTCGATAATTCGATGCAAAATATCACAATAAAACGTAAATGAAAATGCATACATTTTCATCCTGGGGATTGTAACTGAAATTGCTAACACGAAGTGTCTCGTCAGACCATGCTCCTGAGGTAACATATGTTTCTTACCAAAATACAATGAGGGACAATTGTAAACTGACATCAACAATATATTTTCATATCCGAATTTATTTGAAACACACACACATAGAACCTTAACATGTGGTGCTTACACCATAGTTAACCTTTAAACCATGTCCTGAATGGTTGTAATACTAGAAAACTATAGATATTTACAGCAGATATTGATCACAAGGTCCATTTAGTCTACAAATTTTGTTAATTTTTACCAGACTAAAACCCAGCTACAAATATACCCTTATTGCACTACATTTTGCCCTTTTACTCAGAAATCTCACTGAAAGGGTCACATTGTGAAACGAGCAATCCCTCATGTTGAAGTATCCGAAAATGAGGCCCTCTACGCAAACTGTACACAGATACACTGAATTGTGACTAATAAATGCATTTTATGACTTAAATATTTATTTTTACATATATAAAATCATACAGTTAATCCACACATTTGACTACCACTGGAAACCACTGCGTTCTGTTTGCTGACTAGAAGTGGGCAACTGGGCACGCAATGGACCTTCACATTATCTCGGTTTCCATTCCCGTGCCCTTACTCCCCTCCCTAGTGGGCTTCTTAAGATGTTAAGTAGCCAGACCTAATACTGACCTTCTATGAGTGTTATTAACATTAAATAGGGATATTCAAGGCACAGCCTCTCATGCTTCATTATAGTACTCCTGGACCGCATACTCATCGTACCCATGGTAGCCTTTATAGTTATATTCATCTTCATAGGGATGATATGGTGCATAATTGTCCCCACGGGTGATCACGTGATCATATTCATTTCCGTGTTCGTAGTCAGGTGTTGAACTGTCAGTATCGTGTTCACCCTGATTTCCATGTACTGTGTATCCTTCAGTTTCTGTTTGGCTGGGGGTGGTGTTGATGGTGTCTACGTTGCTGTTTTCTGAGGTGACTGGGGCTTCAGTAGCAATATTCGCAGGACCCTCGCTACCTCCTGCTGTGGTGGCCTCTGGTTCTAAAACTATATTCACCTCGTTTGGATTGGTTGCCTCTTCTACCCCAATATTCCCATTGTTGGCGTCGCTGGCAGGAGTGGTAGGTTGCTCGCCGATATTTTCATTATTTCCGTCACTTGCAAGAGTGGTTTGAGCCGTGCCAATAAGGCCTTGATCACTCTCATCGCTGGTAGTGTTTGCATGTGCTTCCGCTCCTTCTATTTCATTAGTGCTGTTTGCGCCAGTCTCAGTACCATTCAGGCTCTCTTCCTCATTTTCAATTTCCCCATTGGTGTCTGTGGCATTCTGGTTCTCAGCATTTTCCTCAACCTCCTCTGTTTCTTCTCCTTCTTCACCTTCTTCTCCTTCATCCTCATCTTCCTCTTCTTCGGTGACTTCATTTTCTGTGACCTGTGTCAAGATTGGCAAGAATTGAAATTGTAAAATAAATGTGAGCTCGTGATATTGAAAATCAAATTTCGATTTTTAATTACAAAAATACTGTTTCTATGCCAAGTCCAGAATTAGGTCATGCCTGAGGGAGGGTCTCTTTTTTCAAAGGAATTTCAACATTCATGAGACTTATGGACTCAAACCAATCGGAAGCTTGAAAAGATATTCTACTCTGATTTCCATCTCACCACTAAAGTTGTCTCTAAGAAAGACAATCCCTATAACTAAACGTAAACACAATATTCAGTACATTGCCTGTAGTCATGATATGTTTTATTTGACTTTCATTTAGTCTGAAATCATAGCACTTGTCGGCAAGCAGACATGTCTTTTAGAAAAGAATTTAAAAGAGAGCTTTAAGTGCCTGTGGAATATAAACTGAGCAGAGAATGCTACAGCCACCTTTACCATAAGCTGAAGTTCAGTTTACATGCTTATTAGAGGATTATGTGGTTGGAACGATGGATTCATGAATTGTGACCAAGCAGCTATAAAATAGTGTGTACAGTAAGACATTCAATGCACATCCTCCAGGAGTGTACGGGTTGGGGCGAGAAGGGAAAGGTAGTTCCCTGTATACGGTGGTTGTGAGGTTCTCGACATCCTTGTGGCACATCACGTTAGCATTGCTTATGAAGGGAAGAGTGGAGAGATTTGGTGGCTCAAACCTGTGTACTGACTGTTTACCCGAGGCATGAGAATTTAGGCATAATTGTTATCTCTGAGAGGTATATTGTGTGTAATGTTTCATTTTTCTTGTGTGCAAAACTACTACAAATATGCAAGTTCTAAAAATATATATATCCTCCAGGAGAAGGTGGCATGGAACGGTGTAGGCCTGATGATAGCCACAAAGTGATAAAATGTACTAGCAATGACCAGCAAAGGGCACACGCAATTCTCATCCATTCACCATTCCATTGTGCTTGACAATTTATCACGGTAGCCAGAGTCTCGTGGAGACCTCTTGTCATTTCTTTCTTAATGCAATCATCTAGTTTCACCAGAGAAGGTAATCTCAAGCTTTGTGGTGGTGGACTGTGAGATCCCAGGGGCATGCTTCCTTCCACCTCAGATCTTTCATTATTGCATGAGACCCTTTGTCCCCCATGAGCCAGCTATTTAACCTCTTTTTCAATTAAAAAATAACACCTGTGGCAGAAATCGCCCATGTCTATGTAGGCAAATATCTCATGTACCAAGATCACCCAAATGATCTTCAGCTTAAAGGGAAAAATAATATGATGTTTGATAATATGATGTTTTAACTTACTTTTGCTACTTCCTTTTTGTTGTTTGTTGTTTCCTGTTTCACAGCTTGCCTTATTGGTGCCTGTTCACCAACATTGTTGGTGTTTGTTGGTTCCTGTTTCACAGGTTGCCTAACTGGTGCCTTTCCACCACCATTTCCTTGAGAGCCTCCAAACGCAGGGGAAACAGCAGGCTAAAACCGCATATTACAAAATCACACGTTAAAATATGTTGCATTTTAGCAGCGTCTAATTTCTTAACTCTATATAAAAAATTCCAGAATAAAACTACATACAGCCGGATGGTTTAAAGAAGATCTTAAGTTGTTTAAACAACAAACTAGGAAAATAGAAACTGGATGGAGGAAACGTAAACAATCAGAAAAAAAGTCAAAGTATATAAAAATGGCACCTTTACAGCGAAAATAATTTTTGAGACTAGAGAAATTGCTAGTATCCCAAAGTAGGCAATGACATTGTCCTATTTGATAAAATACAACTTCTGTATGATAATGCTACACACATGTGGTGCACACTGCAGAACTCTGGGAACCTCTCAATCTTTATCTTATCAGTAAAACACAAAATAATATTTTCACAGTTTGAGGTTACTAACTCGTTCTTCCCAGCCACTGATCAATTAATGACTCCTCCTTTCACTGGTTATTCCTCCCAATGTCTCTGTGATAGAGATTATACTTAGCCCATTAAAACAAATTGACATCCCTAAGGTCTTTGTTCCTGAACTGGTTTTGATGAAATTTACTATAGACTTAGCCCTTAGGACTAAGGTCAGACCCTGCGGCCAACTCCACAGTACAAGGCCAAAAGCTGTGCATTGGGGTAGTGTATGCTTTCAGAAAAGGTGGAAATGGTATATCAATAAAAAAACACTGGACATTGGCTGAAAAAAGCTGCAGTTGATTAGGACTGATCATAACACCTTAACATATGTTTAAAACTACTGATTAAAATTCACTTAAAAAGCACAGTTGAATGTACACCAAATGTAATTCAATTACTTCACCCTCAAAGCAAAAGATGGAATTATCAATAGCATAGAACTTCTTATAGATGAGATATTAACAATATGAATGAGGTGACTATGAAGTTAGTAATATTTACTAGTTTGGGTATTTTCTATTACTTAATGATGTGCTTTTTGGTGTATTAGTATAAATCTTTTGAGGTCATCAGCATTGCATTTGATGTGCAAGTTATGGGTTGTATGGCTGTTGAGCTAGTTATGGATTGCAATACGAACCATAACTGATGAATTGCAATAATTTTTAAATTAGTTTTTTATCTAAAACTTCAATGTGTATGTGTGTGCATGTGTGTGTGCATCACACCCATGCAAACGCATTTAACATACAATCAGCCGTAGCAAAAAAAGGAGGCCTGGTCGCACTCCTGAGGACTGTATCTTGTGCTCAATAGTTTATTTTGTCAGAAAACCCCTACACATTTCGTCCAATCATGGGCTTGTTCGTGGTGAGAGGCAATCACTAGTACAGCGTCTCTAAACACCATGTCATGTGTCTTTCTCCAACCTGATAAAGATACAAAAATACTATTTACATTCATTACTTTTGACATTCTGGTGCATAATTTTATGTAATAATATGTATATAATATTTTTATTATCTCTATCATTTGGTGTAAGTCACTTGAGATGGTGTTTGAGGACGCTGCAATAATGATGGTCTCTTACTGTGAACAAGGTCATTCAGCTCCCCAAGGTGAAAAACATCCCAGTAATTCACTTTTTCCACATTTATAAATTTAGGTTATTTACAGCCCACAAAATCATCTGCCCCTGCCTTCAACTACTATGCAGGGGCAGGGGAGTAATGAGGGAGTCGTACCATGCAATTGCTTCAGTTCCATTTCCAAAATGGAAGAAAAACCTGCAGCCCCCCTCGCCACCCACCTCACCACTCTTTGTGCCCTCACATCCAGAGGCTGTGTTCCCTGGTTTTCAGGCAGCTCTGGCTGGGCTCTTTTAGGGCGTAGCCAAAGCAGCCTGGAATTCCTTTATGACATAGCAAGAGTAGGCAACAGCTTTTGTTAACCACTGTTGCTACATCATAGCAGTGAGTTACTGAATATGAATCCAGTTATTCACACTAGTGGCTCTTAACTAGTGCCGTATTATACAGTGATAGTCACCACCGTGTAGGTATAGTTAGGTCAGAATTTCTAGAGGAAGGGCGTTCTTTGTTTCACTAATAACTTTGGTGCCGATTGACAAATGTTTATGAAACTAGCCAAAAAAAGTTCATCCACTCTACCTGAAAAGCTTTTTGCTGATCTGCCAAGTGGGAGCCAAGGAAAAGAGGGGTTCCTAAACATTGATTTCTTATGTTAATTCCCATTGGAACATTTGGGAAGGGATATAGAAAAAGTGGCTGAATGGAATTTCGACAAATTTGGCAAAAAGTTAGAACTTTACTCAGAAAGAGTGCTTTTCATTATGTTGTGTAAATCCATACAGCTGGTCTGGAGAAATTCACATTTTAAGAGGTGCTCAGGCGGTAATATAGGGGTTAAAAAGATAGTGATATCAACGCTGTTGGCATCTAAATATGATCTGATTGGCCACTTTAAAGGGGACTCGTCAATCCTGATTGGCTGGCCACAATCTGAACAATATGTTGTGACAGCCATTACAAGACTCATGAACATGGTCCCTTCGTCCTGAAAATGAATACAAAAAATAATATATATATATATATATATATATATATATATATATATATATATATTACAAGTCAGGGTGAGCACACCCTCACCCTATGGGGCATGTTGGGGGCCCAATGGGCCCCTTGTTTGGCTGACTTGACATATACAAGTTGATAACAGATTCTATTGAGAATACAAAATATTTTCTAGTGTTTCCATACTAATTTTAGGAATTGGTATGTGTTCTAATGTGATTTTGCCATGATAAATTCTGAACTTGGATTTGAGGAACCATATTTAACAGAAAACCACTTGTTTTAGCAGTTTGGGCAAGACTGTCCTTTTTGGGTCAAGGTCAAAACTTTTTTACAGAAACTTGGTCCATGTCCGTTTGATAATGCAATACACTTTTTGAATTTTGAAGACACGTTACCATATTCTCACATGGTGCTCGTGCACAGGCTATTATATCCAGAACTTACTACAGTCTCAGTTTTGGCTTGGCTCTCCATGATCATTTGTTGGCTCACAGCCTCAGCCCGTGCAGGTAAGAGTGGTGGGGCCAGGTGGGGGGATTTCGACAGACAACGACAAGGGAAAATTAAAGAAATAATTAATTTTCCCTCGTCGTCGCTTGTCGAAATCCCCCTTCACCCAGCCCCACTGCTCTCACCTGCACGGGCCGCGGCTGTTGGCTCATCCACTTCTAATTCACATTTCTCAAAGGGTAAGCTTCTATTTTCCACAAAGACTTAAGAATATCAAAATTTGGAGGTGGCATGGATGGTCCCATCGATTTATAACTATGTAGTCCCTAGAGAGTGAGCACATCATTTCTAATGAATAAAACAAAAACCGTGATGGATGCAAATACTTTAATTGAACTGACATACATTCTCTGGGCAGCATACAGAGAACTTCTTCTGCTCACAGTTGTACTGCAGACCTTCAACCTTCCACAATTAAGTTTTGCCTTTGTCCTGAAATGGACAGTCTTGTCCAAACAGTTATAACAAGCATCCACAAACATGTTTCGCCCTAATGAGCTGTCTACAGACTATCTCCAGCAAGCAAACTGCATATCTAGATCTTTGTTCATGGAAAAAATATTTTTTTCTGAATAAACACTACCCTTCACTGTGTTTCAAATTATGGGTGTGGAATGGCCACTGCGGAGAAGAAGAGCTACTTCTGAAAGAAAGACTGATGAGTCTTAAAACCACTCTTTAAATATAGCACAGAAGATGGCATGTTCCACTTTTACCACACGACCAGTGGGATAGACCAGTACATTTGTCTGGGAAGTCATGTGTCAGACTTCCCCTTCCGCACAGTATTTTTAAAGCTGCTGTCTGGAGGCCCTCCCGAGACATAACAACACCAAGCTTTTGTTTCGTAGTTTGTTAATTATATTGCCAATACCATCTTTTAAATACCTCCATGAAATACAAATGTTGGGCTTCATGTCTTTAGTCAGATCTAAACGAAAAAGAAGATCATAATAAGGCACATTCTGTTGCAGCTAATATTTACGTAAACGTGCACTATCAAGGTCCGCAAGTATTCTGATTGCGGTTTTCGTAAGCTTAGCTTTTAATTTCTTAGAGTTCCAGTAACTCTGTAACTCCTCAGATGAACGGCCTACGGAGTGGGGGGAATATGTATGTAGGTTTTGTGTCCCACTTGCACCAAGGAAGGGGGCGCAAGACCGATGCAAAACCTAAGTAGGATTTATCATGCCATGCAAGGCCACCTTGCGTGTCCCTGAGTGGCTTGATAAATCCAAAATAACGCAACGCAAATCACTGCGTTGTGTTACTCTGCCTTGGGAAAGCATTCCAGGGGTGGAGTGTGGGTGATCCCACGCATCCACCCATTGATTCTGAAACATTCCCAGATTTACAAATACTGGTAGACCTGGGAATGCGTCAGAACGCTACACCTTCTCAGATGAGGCGTAATTAGGAGAAATATCTGTATTTCTCCTCGTTATTTCTTCTTTCTATGCGTGCTGCATCAGGGGATTGTTTTTGTGCAGGAAGGAGTTCCTTCCTGCACAAAACCAATCCTGCTTACAACGCAGGCACCCTTGCACCATTGCACAAGGGTGCCTGCATTGGCACTAGGCAGCACATTGTGCTCCACTGCTGGAAAATGACAACAATGCGCTGTATATTGTTAAGTACAGCACATCCCTGCCCTTTCCCTATCACGTAGCACAGGGCCGCAAGGTGACTTGCTGTGCTGCTTGATATCTTAGCTTGCCCCGTGGTTTTGAAGAATAATGCCATTACAGCCTTTATCACTATCCAAGATGCTACATCTTCTAGAGATATATGGGGTTACTGTTTGTGCAATGGTCACAGAAAAGTATATAAATTTCCAGGCTGATGCAGAGTGTTTTTTATTGTGGACAATTTCCATGTATTGAAACATAAACACACCCATAGAATGCCTTAAGGCATCAGTAAAGCATGGTTTAGAAGTGCAGATAATTGAGGCAAAGGTTATTTTGAATTTCTGTGAATACCCAAAAGTTTTGGTAAGACTATGTGAAGTTGTGAAACTCGATGCCTTACTGCTTTGTGGTCTTTCTAAAACAGTTCACCTCGTTCATGAAAATCAAAGACTTCCAAAAAATTTTAAAGAGAAAAAAACTCCCAAAAAAGGGCAGAGCACTACAGATAGTACTTCCCTGTTGCTACACAAGGTCCCGAAGGCAGCCTTTTACCTTAGTTTGGCCACACAGTGATTCATTCTTGATGCCGCACAGCCACCTAGAAGAACTTCCAGGATGAAGGAAATTACTCTGGATCTTCACCAGTCCTACGGCTAATGGGAGCAAAGGAGGAGCATGGCTTGGCCATGAAATTCTTGTAGCCTGACTTCCCACCAGTGGTGTACAGGACATAAGACTGCTGAGATTCGGTGAAGTTTAACACTTGATTCGAGCAAACTCTGGCAATAACACACTTATGTATTATATTTTCTGAATTTGCTTAGCTAAGTGGGAAACAATAAAGGTATTCTATCTAAATATTGAATCCAAAATGTCATATGACTATAATATTGTGGTCAAAATATTATGACAAAAATATTGTGGACAAAAATGTTAAAGATAAGTATATTGTTTCTTTTACTTTTTGTACAATAATATTGAAGTTTGAAATATTCTATATCATTTTTATTAAATTATTTTAGTTTACTCAACCTAATTTCGTTTATTTAATTATTTATTTACTTTATTTTGACTTCATAAAAAGTAGAATACAGTAATGCATAACTTTTTGAAGTTGTTGGGTTTATTGGAGAGTTGAGTAGGTACTGTTTTAAAAAATTATTTACCGGTTTATTTTACTTGACTTGTATGTTAATTATTTTTTTGTAACTTGTATTTATGTGTGTTCATGTAGTGCGCTTTATAAGTGACATGATTGATTGATTGATTGATTGATTAAATTGTATAATTCTGTATTATATTTTAGTTTTGGGTTGAGGGGTTTATTAGGTGATTGAATGTGTAGTGTTTTAATAAAAGATATATAGTTTGACATAAATTGAGGAAAGCATAAATCATGCACATCAACACATGCACATTCATTTGAAAATATGCAATATTTGATTGAATATTTTCAAACCAATGGAATTAATTTATTTGCAGGTTGTGGGTCTATTGGTGTTTGGGTGAGTAATGTTCTTTTCATAGAATATATTATTTATTCTTAATTATTTTTTTCTAATATGTAGGATATTTGTTATATTGTTTCCATGTTGTATAACAATATAATTGCTGATTTCTATTTTTGGGATATGTGGTTTAATAGGGGAAATAGGGGATTGTTTGGGGAGTCATTTAATTGAAATACATTGTAATTGATTGATTAATCTATTAATTAAGTTAATTTATAACTGCATTTTCTATTTTAGCATGCTTATTTTTTACATACGTTTATTAATATATTTGTTTTTTAAATTATTTATGAAATGTTTATTGCAGACTGTGGGGTATATTGGAGGAGTATGTGGTTATTGTTTTTTTAACAAAACATATATTATACTTCAGTGAAAAGTAAACTATGTAAACATTCTAAATTTTCAATGTTATTTTTGGGTTGTGTAAATAAATTCTCATTATAATAAAAGGTTTTATTGGTTTCTTTCAAATCTGTGTATGTTATTAGGGATTTGAGGGATATTGTTTATTTTAAAAATATATATTTTTATTTTTTATATATGTGTTAATGTTTCAAAATTATTTAATGAATTGCTCAAAGTTTAACATATTCAATTGAAATGTAGGTTTTTACATGTTTATTCAAATTTCTGAAATAAATAGTACCAATACTACTTGAGCTCACAGCCCAACGTATGAACTTTCCCTAATGTTTATTGCCCTAGTGGCAGAAGGGTACATTTTACCCCCACTTCTTAATGTATGCCCGTTCCCCAGTGTTTATTATATTGGAGTTAAAATTGTATGTCTGACCCTGCCAATATATGGGCTTTCCCCAATGTTAGTTGGACTGGAGTTCGAACAATAAATTTCTCCCATTAAATACACTGTATCCCAATGATTGTTGGACTGAAGATATAAAAGAATGAGTCTAGTCACAAACTGGTTTTTGTAGTACATTTAGTAGTACTAACATAGTACTACTAAGGTACTCCAAAATGCCATTCACAAACTTATGTGTGTAGGTCTTTGCCTCTGTGTTGATCCCCGCTCCTATTATCAGTTATGTGAGGAGATCCCTGCTCCAAAGGTGGAGCTGTCCACATACATGGGTGTATGCTTTAGAAGTAAATGTGGGAGGGACAAGGGCCAGTGGCTAGAAAAAGGGAGATAGTTACTACTAAAGTGGAGGGGTAATAGGTGGAGTAAAAAGGAGTTAAGTGAGGGTTAGGGAGAGGTTTAGAAAGGAATATGCATCAACCTGCCCCTTCTTTTTCCCAAACTGCACCTCTAAATTTTCTACAGCCAAAAAGGACCCAAAATAGTTGGGAATGTGTTCCAGCTCAGAGCTGAACTAAGTTCAGCACCAACAATAGCCACTCACAAGTACTGCAACACCCTCCCATAGAACATAAGGTAGGTATGAACTTAAAATAAAACGCCATAGGGAATATCGTCCAGATTAATTAATACATTTAAACTTTTGAAAAATATAAATCTACTTATGTTAATAAAAAATAAAAAATAAATATAAAAATGAATATTTAAAAACAAAATAAGATTTTTTCAAATTAAAAATAAATAGCTTTTAAAAATAAATACATTCAATTTATTTAAAATAATTCTATTTTTTATAATGTGTAGTTGCTTTTATTTCAGATTGAATAAATATAGGCATATTCAAATTTAAATAATAGTGCTGTAGCAGTTCTTTAAAAATTATTCTACATTTACAATACATATAAAATGTAAATGATAAATAGCCAAAAGTAGTAAAATTACTTAAAAGTGTAAGAACAAACTTACATGTGTAGATGTACACATAAGGAAGGTTACTGTTGTGACTAGCCCCACAATCTGGCAAAATAGGGGCTATTCACAAAGGTAACTTTACTGATGAGTAAATCTACACATGATGTAAAGTTACTTTACCCTTTAGAGTAACTTTACTGTTGTATTTCCACAATTTATGCATGTAATATTTTTTGAACGTGTAGGCTTAATGGTCCCCTCCCCATGAAATATTTGGTGGAGTCAGTAAACACACCAAAAACGACCATAAAATTATTACTAATGACTTTACAACAGTATTTGACTTTCTGTGCATTTGGCAGAGCCCTTTGCAATAGAGGTGGAGATCTCCCTATGGTAAGGTGTAGGGAACTTTGGGGCTGATTACGATGGCGGAATGATCGCCACCGCCGGGCCGGCGGTGAGGTCCACCGGGCCGGCGGTGAGGACCGCTGGCCCTGCGGACCGCGATTCTCCGACCGCCATATTACGATGGCGGTGGGATCCAGACCGCGGCGGAGGCAAAGCCCGTCCACCACAGAACCGCCACAGGCAATCATTACGATTGCCTGGCGGAGCGGTCAGCATGCTCACAATGGTGGCGGAGCCAAGCAGGCTCTGCCAGCCGAATTACAATGCATGCGGAAGCCAGCCTTTCCGTGGCGGGTGAACCGCCATTGAAAGGCTGGCGGGGATTCGTTTTGGGGGCCCGTTGTGGGCCCCCCGTGTTGGGGGGAGGTGTGGGTGCACTGGAGGGGTACCCATGGTACCCCCCTGCATTTCACTGCACCATGTGGCAGGCACAGTGTAGTGCCTGCCACGTAGTGCAGTGTAATGCACAACATGCTCTTTTTGACATCGCGGCGGTGCTGCTGTTGGCAGCCACCACCGCAATGTTAAGGGTGCGGAATCTGACCGCAGCAGTGGCGGTCCCATCCTAATCGGGTAGGCGGGACCGCCGCACGCATGGCGGACGGTCACAAACACCGCTACGATGGCAGGCGGACCAAGTCCGCCCGCCATCGTAATTAGCCCCTTAATCATTTACTAAAGTGTAAAGAAATGCCTGTATGTTAACTTTTAATAGTAAATCATCATATATATAAATACACATATATATGTGTATTGCATCAACTCGGTCTATGACGTGGCACGCTCCTCCGCTGATGCTCGCTCAAATCAATATCCAAGAAAATAGAGGCACTCAAAAGTATTCTTAGATTGTTTATTTAATCAGCATAACGGTAAACAAACGCCAGCCAACGCATTTTTACCTTGTTGTCTTGCGCCCTAATTTTTCTTGTATATTGACATGTATGTGTATATATAATAAAAGCAGAATATTTCTTTAAAATGTTAGTGCACTATTAATTACATTTTAAATCTCATTTTTATTAAATGTAAGTATATTAAAGTAAATGAAAATACATTTTTTTTTAATTAAACCCCCCTAAAAGAAAAGTTTATATGTATATATTATGTATGACAAGTTGTTAAAACTTATATATTAAATTAATTTAATTCAGTTCTTTTTAAAAAAAAAATAAGTTCTGTTTATTTTTACATGGAACATTTTTCTTTTTTTATATAAAATAATAATAATTTGCATTTAATTGGATAATTAAAATAATGTTATACATATAAAAAAAAGGTAAGTTATTTTACCATTATTTTTAATAGGGTTCTATTTTAAGTCCATAACGCCATTATTTTCTATAGAAGGGTGTAGTAGTACCTATGAATGGCCATGGATGGTTCTGGAATGCCTCCAGCTATGAGCTGGAGTAAATTAAGGGCTGTTTTGGGTCCTTTTTGACTTTAATAACTTTTGAAGTGCAGCTTGAGAATAGAAAAGGGCTTACTCTTTTGTGGATGCGTACATATCCCTTGCTATATCCCTCCTGATCCCTGCCTTAACTCCTCATTACCCTGCCTAACACCCCTCTTGTTTAATTGTAAATATTCCCCATGTTCCAGGCACCCCCCCTCTCTCCCACATTTACTACTAAGATGTATAACTACATGTGCAGAGATCTCTGTAGTCAGGAGAGAGATCTTGTCATATGAAAGATAGTAGAGGCAAAGGTGTAGACCTCTGCATGTACGTAATTGAAGAACATTTTGTTGAACATTAGTAGGGATACTGTAGTATGACTAAATTACTACACAATACATTTGTGAATAGGCCCCAATGTATGCACTTTCCCCCATGTATGCTGGACTGGAGTTAGAATGCTAAATCTTACTCCCTACTAAAACTGTTTACATGTTTTGTATGTTTATATATATATATATTTTATATATATATATATATTTAAATATATTACATTTTTAAGATGTATTTATTTTTTTGTCACATTTCACTAATAATAATTACAATTAAGGGCCTAATTACAATTCGGTAGAAAACGGCTCCGACCAACGGTCTGACCCCATTGTAATATGCTGGTCGGATTCCTTTCCGACTGACCCATTATGATGTAGTCGGTCGGAAAGGAATCTGAACAGGCGTTCCGACTGGCTTCCGACTGGCTCAGAGAGCCCGTCTGCCAGTCGGAGAGCGGCCAGTAATCTCAAGGGCGGCTCTTTCCATCCGAGGGATTACGATGTCGGATTTTGACAGCCTTTCTGTGCCGGCCTTTCCGACACAGAAAGGCTGTCAGAACTCGACTTTGAGGGCCCCCAGCATGGCCCCCTTTGGTGCGCGGCCTCCGGTTGGAAGGTGCCCCCCTGTTGATCCCTACACCTTGTGGCAGGCACCTTGAGGATGTGGAACACGAAATACGCTCCACTTGGTTGGAAAGTATCGAAGACAAGTGCTGTGGGGGCATAGCACGATCGCGTCTGCACGCAAAACCCTGCCTAAGAGTATTCTTAAAAAAAACAGTGGAGCATAATTAAAACGGATGTGCAGACTATCCTTTATCATGAATAGAATCATATTTGTTTGCCCCTTTGATTGTTTGCACCCAAATGAACATAAGAGTGTGGATTAAATTGACAACTTACAAACAAGCAGGAAATCGCAAGTCTAAGGCAGCTTGAACACAACATACTCACATGGAGAAATTTGCGTAAATGAAAAGAACCAAGGCAACCACATTAAGGACTTTAAAATATCGGCAGTATTAAATGTAGAGTCACTATAGAAATGCTTTGGGTCACAAAATGTGTGATGTTTTGTTTAATTAAGTTATGTAGGCAAAAACATGCGGGTAATATTTAATTCAACAACACGGGCAGGTATTTTCTTTATGTTCATTGTTACAGGGAGGTTTTCAATCACATGGGTGGTTCAAGTTCCGGGGAGGGCTTTAAAATTAGAATGGCATTTGGAGGTGAAATTTCACCCGTCATGATACAGGTTGCAGCGCTCATCACGGTACTATGAAAATGGTCATTTTGCCTATTAATGCAATAGGAATGAGCAGGTATTTATTATGATTTTTTTCAGGAATAGGGTGATCAATTAGAAGGCTGGTGTGTTTATTTAGAGGGTTTCACTTTTGCGAGTAACAAGTATGCTAATTCTAAACAATGTTTAGAAATGTGGGGGAGCACAGAATGGAAGAAGTCATTGTTTTCTAATTTTCTGTTTTTTAATTTTCAGTCTTTGATTAAGGGGATGTAACTTTGCACGGAAGGATGTAAAGGAATGGTAGTATTACAAATTGAAGTCGGTTTGCCTTAAGCGTTAAGATCACAAGCATGTTCAAAGATAGTTGTTTAAAAATTTGTGATATCAATGTTTGTTTTAATATTGCAGCTACCCCTGAAGAAGGGCGACTTTTAGCTCGAAATGTAATGTAATGTAAGTAATACTTTTATAGCGCGACTGCCACCCAAAGGGTATCCTGGCGCTGAGATTACCAAAAAGGGACACTGTGCGTAACTGAAAATCAATGCATTGGGTAATCATGAAATCTGGCTGCCCGGGGCTGCGTATTCCCACGTGCTTTTGAAAAGGCCCGGATAGACATTTCCTCAGCATTTGAAACTAATGGGATTTACAAAGTCTTGAATCTGAAAGAAAAAATGTGATTAACTTATGGATTATATCATGGATAAACTTTTGATTCAAATGAAATATCGAATGAACTTGAGTTTGCAAGAATTTTTATTTTGCTGTGCGATGTGAATGTGGAACGCGAAATATGCTCCACTTGGTTGGAAAGTATCGAAGACAAGTGCTGTGGGGGCATAGCAGGATCGCGTCTGCACGCAAAACCCTGCCTAAGAGTATTCTTTAAAAAAAACAGTGGATCATAATTAAAATGGGTGTGCAGACTATCCTTTATAATGAAAGGCACCTTGAGGTGCCCGCCACGGGGTGCAGGGATGGACAGCACCTCGCATTTTACAATGGGAGCATGCATTCCGGCCATAATGCATGCTCCCATTGTAAAGTATAGGTGTGCGACCGAACAGTGTTCAGTCGCATCCTAATTAGTCGGTCGGGACCGCTGACTGGGTGTCGGTCTGTCCCTTGACTGAGACGATGTCTGACATCGTAATCAGGCCCTAAATATATATAATTGCCAATACAATGTCCAAAATGCATTGCACACAAAAAACTTCTTATTTTTCTAACAAGTTGAATCTTCACAGGAAAAGGTTAAGGTACAAGGTAGCCAACATAGATCCCTAGTAAATAAAGAACATTTTGGAAACTGATCCATTAGGGGCACACCGCTACCAGGATGTATGATTTCCAAGTATCACTAGCCTTGATTCCACCTCATGTTTCTTTCTTCCACCAGTGGTGTAATACCAAATGATGGGGCCTCTCTGCACAATGTAATGAGGGGCCCCTTAAGCTCCTATATCTCACAGATATTCAATGATTTTGGGCTCAATACAGGCTCCTCTGAAGGTTTGGTGACCCCCCTGCAGGACATTTTGTTAGGTCCTGTCTTCCATCACCCTACACTTGCATGTACATTTTCACGATTTTTCCATCCTATTCCTCCTTCTTTCTCCATTTTCTGTCTTTCTTTTCTTTCTTTCTCTTTTTTACACTGTGTCAAAGTCTAATGTAGAAAAGTATGTCCTGGTCCCCAAAACTTAGTGCCGGACCCATCCCCTAGAACCACTGGCTCAAATTAAGCACTGCACCTGTTCCATCAGGCATAAAAACTACTCAGCATTTGCAGACACTTAGGAAAATAGGGAACATATTTCCCATCAAACAGGCATCAGTGCAACACAATCCAACAAACAAAAAAGTGCCCTCAATCTGCCGCTGCCTTGACCTATCATTGTAAGATGCACATTGAACCGCAATGACTTGCCCAAAGAAAGTTTCCGCACTTACCAGCTATTGGAGTGAATGGTTAAACCTGCTCTCTATTTTTTGCTGTTTGTGTACTCTTTCATATAACTGAGCCCATCGCTGTTTAGTGACAGTTCTATAAAACCAGCTGATAATGTAATATGTTTTGTAGTGCAAACCTGGACAGAGGGCATTGGAGAGTTTTCAGTGGCGTAGCTACACACTTTGCCACCCGTGGCGGTCCCTGTCTTTACCGCACTGTTTTTCCGGCGGGCGCATGTAAGAGCAGGGGGGAGGCCATCCCCAAAACTCATGCCGCCAGGGGCGGCCCGCCCCTCGCCTTGCTACGCCACTGAGCGTTTTACAACAGAATCACACTACATTACACATTTGTAAGTGATTTGCCTAGGTTCTCAGATTGCTGAACCGAGGCCGGGATTCAAACCTTGACTCCCAAATCCCAACGTCAGCAGCTCTATACAGTAACCAGATCTCTTCCGCTGCTTACGTCAACAAACTTCTAGCGAGTTGATTCTTTTCAGCTGACAGTAGGTGACTGCTGGCGATTTGCTAACAGCCATATTGCAGACCACATTAAAAGACCATTTCGAATGACACATGAGTAGACAGAAACACCAAAGCGCCTCAAAAGGCACTCTTGTTTATAAGAGTGCTGGCTGTGGCGTCCAAAATGTATTGTTTATTACTTTCCAGAGGCTTCTTTGAAATCGTCCCTTCTACTTCTATTCCCGGGACAATGAATTCTTGTCAGTCACACAGGAGATGATTGCTTATGGAGCACTCTACCTGGACAATCTGCTCTTCTGTTGCCTATTCACATTATAATGTTGGGGTCATGGGGTGCTGGGATTCCCAGGCTCTATGCAAAGGATGTCCAGGCCCTATTCTTCAGCAGAGGTGGAGATGTGCATACTGGTTCATGTACAGAGAGTGACTTCTGTATTTTGGATTTGAAATGTAGATCACTGCTTCAGTTAGTTATAAAACCTTGTCTTTGGGGTGAGTGCCTAGGGCTCAAGGAATGACAAAACAGTGGAGTTTTACAAGAATGTATACAGGAGCTGTTTAATGATTTTCAGGGCTCCAGGCAAAATAGAATGTTGTCTCTGGAAACACTCTCAATACTCTAAAATAGTCAGGGCCCGATTAATAAAGGTAAACTTAGGTCTAAGCTTTCCATTTAGAATTGGGCCCTTGGACTTCTTTACACTTAGACTTCAGGTCTAAACTTAGACCCCAGATTTAAGTTTACCTTTGTGAATTGGGCCCTCAGTATTCAGGTCTAATTATCGTAAATGGGTACCACCAGTAGTGGGTTCCTAAGGCCTTACCGCGATTTAGGAAAGTGGGAGGATGTAATATTGATCCCAATATAGGGGCCGATTCCGATTCAGGCCGGAAATCTCCCCGACCAAGCCGGACCCGGAGAGATTTCCGACCGAATCGGACCCGTGCAGCCCGACCGAACGAGTACGATGCGCACGTATGCCATCGGACTCGATTCGGTCGGACTCCCATTGAAGTCAATGGGAGCCAGTCGTACGGCGCGTACACGGGCTCCCATTGACTCAATGGGCACGGCGTGAACAAGGCGCCCCCTACAGCGTGTTCGCGTCGATGCGGGTCGCGCCGTACATGCACGTGTAGGGGGACCCATGGGTCCCCTGTGTGCGACTCGCGTGCCTACGCTTCCAGGGGGGTCCGACACGCACCCCCAAAGTGCGGCTCCGACAGCTCCTTGGAACCGGACTGCGCGAGTCGGTCGGAGCGGTCGAGGTGCGCATCGTACTTACCCGGCCGGGGAACGTCTCCATTGCGCGGTGCGAGTCGTCCCCGTGCGAGTCGGTCGGAGCGGTCGGGTCCTGCGAACGAGTCAGTCGGAGATTTCGCGAGCGCACGCATCGTACTCGCTTGCCCGGACGCACGTACGATTCGGTCGGGAAATAGGGCTCCGAATCGGATCCGGTAAAGACGAATCCGATTCGGAGCCCTACCGGCCGAGATCGGAATCGGCCCCTTAGTCTTTAATACTTTCTTTAGTTTTTAGTTAAATATGAAGTATGATGCTTCAATAGAACTACTCAAGATGATTCTGAGAACACCAGACATATCACCAAGAAGTGCTGAACGATTGGACCACAGATGGGGGTGAATAAAACTGTATAGATACACCTACTAACGAGACCCCTACACTCCTCACTACTGAGGATATTATATCCAGTAGTGTAACACACAATACATCTGACCGTTGACTAAGAACTGTCCTTAACACATGCTTTACTAACCCAAACATGCAGCACAGTGTAACAAGATTTGTATTTCTTAACCAGTTTCTTATGCAAAACTCCAAATTGGCTAAAGTGTTGCCCATTGGCACTAAGTAAAACTGAGAAAAATAAATAAGAAAGTTGTGTATTAAAATAAACTGGCATTCATACATTTTCAAAACAACTATGATGCGTGCCATGAACATTGTGTCAGGAAGAAGCTACCTACCTCCTCAGAGCTATCCTCGTTTTCTTCTGAAGAGTCAGCTCTGGCCTGAACAAAATATAACAAAATTTGAAATTATTATGTTTGTGTAGTTAGCATCTGTAAACAAACAAAGACATTGTGAAAAAAATGAGGCCTGGATGTTAGCGAAGAAGAACAACTTCGGAAGGAGATGGTGGAGTCCAAAAATAGAAGGGCATCAGATGCAAATGAGATTAAAAATAGTGAGTTCCACTTTTAATCACACCCGGTTGAATACTATGATTGCTAGACAACGTCAGTTTGCCTCTTCATTTTCTATAATTTTGATGTTAGTCTGCTGTGATAACTGCTCACTTCATGAAATGAGTAGAAAGCAAAGTTATTCATACAGGACATTCACTTGACCTATTTTATTCTTTTTTTAAGTTCAAGAAAAGGTTTATTGAAAAGATTAATATGATCATAAAACAATACTTCGTATATGCAGTTATTTGTTAATACATAAATACATGAAGGTGTAATAAAGAATAATAATGATATATAGTATCCATTAAAATAGTAAAAGGATAATATAGAAGATGATATGAATACAATCAAAGGTTCACAGAAATCGTAAATAACAGTGCATGTCAAAAATACACAATTTTAAAAAATATTATAGAAAATGATAAATTAAACATAATTATAAATAAACAATAGGAGGTCAAGGAGGCTTGGTAACTTCTTGTTGTGAGGGAGCAGGTAAAGAAGTTTTCTTCACAGTATCGTCTAGAAATTGTGTGAGTGGGCCCCAAAGGTGAGAACGTTTAGTAGCAAGAGAGATAGGATGGACGAGTGCTGTATCGAGGCGATGATTGTGACATACAGCATACCACCAAGCTAAATAGGACAATTTAGAGGAATCTTTCCAGTTTTTTGATATTTGCTGAAAAGCTACAGCTATTAACAAATCAATAAGTGGTAACTGGGATTGACTCGTTTTCCAGTCCGGTGTTAAACTACCTAGGAAAATGTTTGTGGGGAGAGGGGAATTGTGGTGTGAAATATAGTGTTGATTTGGTGCCAGACCTGTTTCCAGAATATAAAAACATGTGGACAGGTGAAAAGCATATGATGGAGATCAGCGTCAACCTGGGAACATGTCCAGCAAATGTTGAGATTTGTGTTGTGTATTTTATGTAGGTATGTGGGGGTAAGAAACAATCTGTTGTAAATAAAGAAGAGTGTTTGTATTGTGCTGGCCGCTCTGGAAGAGTTCCTAAGTTTCGTCCAAATTCTGTTCCAAAGAGATAGGCCAATTCGTTCCCAGATCGGATTCCATGAGAGTTCCACTATGGTTTTGTCTCGGATCTCAGGAGGTACCATTAAACGGGAATAAATGGTGGACGCTTTGGGGTTTATGTGCAAAAGGTTATGCCATGGGAAAAGGGGGTGGGAGGGTGAGGAAGGTGAAGATTTGAGTTTAGCATAAGTGTCAAGTATTGCGTTCTGCAAGGTCAAATATTTAGGTTTAAAGGAAGAAGGCAAATGATAAAGAGTTTGTAATTGCGTAAATTGAATGGGTGCGCCCTGATCTAAAAATTGATGAACACAGAGTAGACCTTTATTTCTCCAAGCCTTCCAATATATAGGTTTCCTATTAAGAAGGATTTGTTTATTGTGCCAAATTGTGGAATTGAGAAAAGTGTCTAAATTATGTACTATTAAGTGGGGTGCAGTCGATAGTAGTTTACAGGATTGCTTAATTATGGGAGTAGAGAGTTTTTGTGGTTTGCGAGTAAAGGAGAGATATTCCTGAAATGAGAAGGGAGCTAAAAATGAGGTCTCAAGATCCACCCAGAGAGGTTTATCCTCAGATTGATTAGTGATCCAATTCGATGAGTTGTCGTAACTGAAAGGCTTTGTGATAGTTGGAGAAATGGGGGAAGTTGACACCGCCTTCAGATTTTGGTCTTGTTAATTTCTGTAACGCCATTCTTGGTTTTTAGCGTTCCATAAAAAGAAATCAAAATAGAATTAATCTTTTGAAAGAATTTAGATGGAATGGAAAGTGGAATGCTAGAAAGGATATACAAAACTATCGGAGTCAACATCATTTTGATTATGTCCAGACGACCCCACCAAGAAAGATGAAGGGGATGCCATCTTGCGACCAATGTTTTAAGTTTGGCAGAACATTTATCTATGTTTAAAGAGATAGATGTCTTTATAGAGGGAGAGAACCAAATGCCAAGATATTTTATATGTTTAGGGTTCCAAGTAAAGTTGGAGATCTTAAAGTCATCCTTAAAGGTATATTTGGTTAAGGGTAGTATCTCACACTTTCCTCTATTCAGTTTATAGCCAGATACCAATCCATAGGCCTCCACCTCTCCCATGAAAGCTGTAAGTGAAGATTGTGGTTGGGAGAGAAAAACTTAAATATCGTCAGCATATGCTGCCAGCTTAATTTGTTGAGGATCCGAGACAAAACCTGTGATTGAGTTATTCTGGCGCATTCTTGAGAGAAAGGGTTCTAAGGCCAAATTGAAAAGAAAAGGGGACAAGGGGCATCCTTGGCGTACTCCTCGTTTAAGATTAAAGTAGGGGGAGATGAGGCCATTTGTAGATATGGCGGCCTTGGGCTCAGAGTAAAGTAGGGCTATTAAAGAAATGATTTTCGGTCCAAACCCAAACCACTTGAGAGCGTGGAAGATAAAAGGCCAGTAAACCCAATACAGGACATTCACAACAAGGAATATCAGGTAGCATGGACATTTCCTCATTACGATCTTTTCCCCCCACACTTCAACTGAAATACCCTGTAGAATGGGTGTTGTGATGAACAGCAGGTTCAATCAAAATCTGCAAACTTTGCACACAGTTTGAAATTCAAATTTGGACACAACCCCTCTTTGTTCTAGCTTCCGAATATAGAACCAGCCTCAGAATGATGAGATTATGGGGGAAAATCATGGAAAGCAGCATTCATTTTAAAGAAAGCTCTGCTTTTGCCACCAGATCAATCATCACCTGATTGTCTTCCCAGTTCCAGAACAATAGATCACTGCTCTGTCTTTGTGGAGTTGGGGATATCAAAGGCAGGCAAGAAATCACATTCACAGGTAGTGAGACGGAACAGTAACCAACATCGAGGGCAAACCAAAGGCAAGTCGGTCTGCACCTGTCTGCACACCAGCTCAACTTAAGCCACAGCACTCTGCTCCTGCATCTTATATACGCCTACTCCTCTACAATATGCCAAACAACTGCTCTCTCCCTCAATTCACCCTCCACATGGAACCTTAATTACGATACTATACATTATCTTTGACGCATATATTTACCAGACAAGACGGTGGGCACCTTTAGACTGCTCCAATGCAGATGACCATTCATCACTGAAATATGTCTAAGAAATTCATGCTTGCATGGCACACATAGCATTGAGTTTCATGATCTAATGATTGACCACTATATAGATGTTGCATTTCTGACTGAAACTTAGCTGAAGAAGCACTCAGGACCTTACCTTGAAATTGCAGTCCCATGCATTTTAAGATCCTCAGGGGTGACTGACCTAATCATATATGGAGCACGCTGTTTGTCATACTAAACACATAGTTTTTGTTCAGCTTTTGGACCCATGCATGATCGCTGGTGTAGAATTACTTCTTGTCAAGCTAACAACCGATATAGGAACCACTTTAGATTTCTGTTGTTGTACTGTATCTCTAATTGCAATCCCTTGTATTACACATACTATAACCTCTTTATCAGAATCTACCAACTATTCTATTATTTAAGGTGATTTTAATCTACATGCAGACAACCCACCTGACAAATTTAAGAATTTTCCACTAAATAACTATCAGTGCTTAATCCTAAATAATTTGTTACACTATGCTTGTGAAAGGCCATACTCTAGAGATTATTTCCACCCCTTCTCGACTCATTCTAGATTATATTGCATGCCCACTGACTTGGACAGATCATTCTGCCATCTTTGTTTTCACTATCAAACTATCATAAAAACCTTGGCTTCACACAGAGGTCACTACTAAGCATGGAAGGCCTTGGTCCAAAATGAATCCGATCAAGGTTGCAGACTTGCTAGAAAACCAAAGCTCACCTCTCAATCACCTGATTATTTCAGAATTAAATATAGCAGCCACTTCCTTGAATAACTGGCTTGTAAGATCCTTAGATGAATCCCTATCTGTAAGACATATAAAATCACAGTGTACACACCGTTCCCCAAACAGGTTTTTAGATAGCCTTTGGGAAAAGAAGCAAAAATGTAAGTGCCCATGAAACACAACATATCACATCATTCTTAAACAAAACTACCTTAATCTACTGGGTCTAGATTCAACTTCTTTGAGAACAAACTTAACGAAGGCCCAAATAAAATCTATAGGCTTTAAAAAAAAAAAAAAACTAAGGGTCAGGCATGCTGCCATAAATCATGCACCCTTCACAGTTTTTGTCTGATAAACTCCCTGAATTAGCAATAATGAAATTAGCTCTCTTTTATGGTCTTTCATCCTGGTCCGTAATGCATCATACAAGGCCAGTCTTAGAAACAGTACAAGTGATATGTTATTCATTGATTTTACACCCATTGAAGAATCTTTTGCAGCTCAGAAAGTTTGGTGCCACAACCGACCATTACCCGACTGAGGGGCACATTATCAAGAACGGCGTTAAAATTATCGCCGGTTTAGCGGCAGAAAACTGCTGCTAAAGCGGCGATAATGGGCTTGATAATATGCCCTGGAGAATTCCAATAGAAGCCCATGTTGACACCAGAACATGGGCTTCTATTGGAATTCTCAAGGGCATATTATCAAGCCCATTATCGCCGCTTTTGCGGCAGTTTTCTGCCGCTAAACCGGCGATAATTTTAACGCCGTTTCTTGATAATATGCCCCCAAGTTACTTAAATCCTGGCACTGCCTCTTTACCCCTGCCCTCTGTTCTCTATATAAGCTGTCTCTTAACCCTGGCACAGTAACAGATATCTGGAAACATTTAACAATGATTCCACTTTTAAAAAATCCTTCTGCGGATCCCAAGTTTATGTCCAATTTAAGGTCTATATCCTTGCTTAAGGCTCCTACCTACATTTTGGAATCCCATGTAAATCCCCACCTTTCTGCTTTCATAGAAGCCTCTGATTACTACAATGTTAATCAGTTCAGCTACTGAGCTGGTTTCATGACAGAATGTGTTCTAGTGACAGAACTCAATGAAATCAGTTTTAGATTCAATGATGGAGATCCTGCTCTCCTTATTTAACTGGACTTCTTGGCTGCATTCAGCACCTTCTCCCACCCCATCCTCCTTTACAAACTTTCTCTAGCTCCGCACCTCAGCAGTTGTACTCTCTGCCTGTAATGACTGTACACAGGCTGCTTTCGTTTGGACACCTAAGTGGCCAGCTCGTCTCCAAATATGTTGTGAAGGAAACTCCGGCGACAACATAGATTCAAATAGGTAAATGACTTTATTGGAAGACCCCAACTAGGAGGGGACTCATCCCTTGCTGGCCAGTGGTCAACTACCCCTCAAAGAATGTCTACACTCAAACAATGCAGTGGAATCTCACAGGTGTGAGATTCCACTAATTGCACACCACGCACGAGCAGAAAGCTCTTTACAACAGTGGTTTATCGGAACCTCTGATCGGTCAAGCCCAGTCTTGCTACTGTCACTCAAATAAGGAAGACCCCTCAAGGAGGTAGATCCTTTCAATTTCTAACCACCACTCAGGGCCTGATTACGAGTGGGTTGACCTGTGTACACCTCTGTTTGTGCAGGGGTCAGAATTATGAGTTGAGTATTATTTAACAAATTTGATAATTATTGGATGCATTAAAATACCACAACCTTCATTACATTTCAGCAGGTCAAGCCTTCCGAAATTTAACAGGGGAAATTCATAAGCTATTTAGTGTATCATGCAGTTTTGGTACGATAAACACCAACATCTGCATGTTATTCCCTAGAAACTCATAATAGGTGCTCTTTATTGTACCCAATAAATAACTTTCCCCTTGGTATCGTTATTTATCAGGTGCAATTATTAGCACCTCAACTCATACTTATGGCCCAAGTGTAATAAACTATTGACTTCTCTCCGAACCATAGCATCATATCAGCTTTTCAGGAAGCTTCTAGAAAGCTCAGCACTTCACTCTATATTCCCCTTTTCTATGAGTAGCCCCGTGAGTTAATGCATGGGTCCAGAACACATCGTGTGGGGTAGCAGTTTATGCTTTACAAAGCTCTCAATCAATCAATCAATCAATGAGCAGTTAATCAGAGATGGAACAATGACAAGACAAAAAGCAATAGTAAGTGCATTGTTCGGTAATGTTAAAATCCAAAAGTATTAGAAGAAAAAGAAGCACGGTGCATGTTTTTGAAATGTTTAAGAGGAGACACAAGCTGCACGTGGACAGTCAGAAGGAAGGGTGAAAGTGAAAGGGTTTGAATTGTGCTAATTAAAGCAGAGAAAGCTGAAGACATGCTGTTTGTGGAAGGGGGAATGTGTAAAGAAATATGAGGAGGCAGTGTCCACTAAGGTACATGCTAACATTGCTGGTGGGAGGCATAGGTTCTGAGTTCGAGGGAGTCAGATTTAGGTGCGAGGATAGTGTTCAAAAATAGTATTTCCCACGGGTATCCCAACAACTAAATCAATTTTGTCTTATTCTGCCTTGAGGGGGAATAAGATGCAAGCACAATATCACCAAGAAAAAATGTGAATGCCTATCTCCATTCCGACCGAAATAACAAACTGTTTTCCTCACGCATTTACCCCCTGCTTTATGTAGGTATTAAATTGGAGTGGGGGAATGCTGCAGGTCAGAGGTTGGTGGGTAGGTGAACGGGGGGGGGTGATGTTAATGAGCATGAAGAGCATCGCCCACCTGTGGTGTCCTGCTGGGCACATAAATTGCCTTCATTTATTCGTTTTGTGCAGAAAGGTGTCCCTTCCTGCACAAAATCAATCATCCCCGCAAGGCAGGCACCCTTGCAACATGGGGCAAGGGTGCCTTCATTGGCGCTAGGCTGCTTTTTTAGCGTAGGAATCAGTACAGGAATGTATTGTATTCTTGTAAATACGGCTCATTCCTGCACTTTTAGAATGGTGCGGCACTGCAAAATTGCTCGCGGCACTGCGCTGCGCCATTCTATTGTAAATGAGGCCCTTAGAGGCAAGACTGCTCACAGAGCTTTCCAGCAGCAATAAGCAGTTACAATGACTTTTGAACAGGGGTGCAGACTGTCAGTATGTTGATTTTCTGTAGGTGGAAATGTACTTGTGGTAAATCACTGCCAATAAACTCTAGTTCCTAATTTTCCCTACTTTGGCCCATAGGAGGATAATTCTTCATACGTGTTTGTCATTTCTCGGTACATTATTTCATGCCTCAGTTTCTTTGTTCTAAACCTTAGGAACAAAAACTCCTTATACTACAGTGACGGGCTGTATAACAAAACCTGTGGCCCTTTTGTAATTTTATGCAATCTGACAAAATTACCGGGGTGCGCCCACACCAGAGTGTTTGTCTCTTTAACTGGCAAGATGTGCACACCTGAGAAAGGAGAGAGGGCAGTGGTCAAGGTGAGCGCAGGAACGGAGGGCAAAGCGGTGAAAGGGATGACAACAAGAGAAAAGAAAGATGAAAGAGAGCAAGAAAGAATGGAGAGAGGAGAGCCAACCAAATACAGCGGGAGAGAGAAGACAGATGACACGTGAATGAGAGAGATGAGACGATAGGGGAATGTAAGCAGGAATGGAGAAGAGAGAAACAAAACATCTGAGAAGGGGTAGAGAGCAAAAAAAATAGATCAATGTAAGGATAAAGTGGAGACAGCTGATAAAGACTACACTATAGACATATAATAGCTGTGCTAAATGGGAGTGGGAGTAGGGCACTGATAGAAGGGTTGAGAAGTGGATAGAATCAAGATGAGAGACAAAGCAAGTCATACATAGTGGGAGAGAGGTAATAGGCCAGCAGGAGAGTGAAAAGAGAAAAGACTTACAGAGAAGTGAAGATAGTGAGTGGAGCAAGACTTGGGCACAGTGGCATGGGTGGTGCTATGGCCCCTAGGTCCCATCACCTCCGTGAATTAATGAAAAATGGTAACAACAGCAGGCAATGCCAAGATGGCTTCTGAAGATACAGAGAAGCATGGTACTTCTATTACCACTCCTAGCATGCATTGAGGATCTCCATGGAAAATGGTTAGGATGAATGGTACAATCCACAAGAGTGTAATACAATGGTGTTGCCAGCAGTGAGAGGACTCTATTACTGGGGAGTGCGCTTATTATAAGGGAAGCTTGCTTGTCTGCTTGTGGCCTCACTCTCTTCTGAGAAGCCAGAAGGATGAAACATGCTTTAGAACTGTAGAAAGCAACTGTTGGCAGGAAGCTTTGTATACAAATACCAGTTTTCTACTAAGATCTTAATTGTTCTTAAGGCAGTGTATACTTGTATTTGTGTGTGATTATGTCTAGGTGAAAATACTTTGCACTGTGCTGTTGCTCTATGCATTACACTGAAATTAAAAGCTTCCCATGACTGACAGTATACTGTAAAATCCACCCTTTTAATCAATTTTTGGGCAAAATTTCTTACGGGGGTAATTAACCCCCAGGTTCCCCTTTTTCACTTTGGGCTCGTTGCTCGCACATTTTCATCAGGTCTACAGTTTCTGCCCTACCACATTTAAAATCCACCAACCGATGGTGGTGGATAAGGTGTGAGGAGTGCATCGGGAGACATGGAGGATGAAGGTAGATGGGTGTAGCCATTGGTGCTATAGGAGGGGATCAGGTGGAAGCAGGGCTGGTTCAAGTAGCCTCTGCCAGATTCACTGATGATTTTTAGAACCAGCTTTTTTGGCCAGCAAAATTGAGCCTGGTGTTCCTGTACCTAGAAAATCAGTGTATGGGAACACCAGGCCAGTTGTGATCAGGTAGAGCAGTATCCCACCCAAGGATGCCACTTTGCCTGAGACATAATCAGGACCCCGGAGTGACAATGAAGAACCTATGTGGCCATATTAGCTATTGGCTGCACAGTCCCTGTCTGCAAAGTGGTATCCCTTTATTGTGTGCACCCACTGCTGACAAAGACAGTGCACCAGATTATGGAAATAAATGCACTCCCTCCAGCACAGGCATGAAATATCTGATAGTTCACACCTTCACTGAAGAGAGTGCATCAGTTAAACATTGGTGCTATGAAGGGTATAAAGATTCACTCCTCTGAATATTTGAGGATTAACAATTGTAGTCTAATCAAGATAATAAGAGAGAAACACAGAGAGAGAGAGAGAGAGAGAGAGAGAGAGAGAGAGAGAGAGCGAGAGCGAGGTCACAGCCATTATGTGATCTTTGCCTGAGCTCCCACATTGCCTTAATGGAAAAATCCATAAAAACAAACAGTCTTCATTAAGGATTACACTAGTTCACTTAGAGAACTTTACGTGGCCAGCAAATCAATCCCCAAAAGAACTGCATTTTTGTGCTGTGTGTAATAAACCAACCAAACAAGATTGTTAAAAAAAATTAATAATGGAAGAGTCCACCACACATTTAATTGAAATAAAGCACATGTAAAGAGAAAATGTCACAATACAGAAGAAAAACAGGTAAGGGTTTTAAAGGTTTTTAAAAGTAAACAGAATTCCCAATAAGAAAGAGAAGGCAAAAAGCAATTTTTAAAAAAGTAACAAAGAAATCTAATAGTTGGATTGTAATTCTGTCGCCATTTTCATTCAATAGAATGCTTGGAGGGCACTTAATTCCTGAGTAAACCAGCTACACAGGAAGGCCAAGTCTTTCCGCTAGATGTGGCAATCCGGGGAGCTGATCCGTCTACAGCCAGTCTAATGAGTTATAATAGTCGCTCGCTAATTTATGGGGTCAACATTAAAATAAACAATGGGACACAATGTACACTGCTCTACTGCCAAAGTTTCCCTAGAAAAGGCATATACAAACACCCCACAACATCAATGAATACTGAGCATTGCCTGAGCATATTTATATTTATATATGTGTGGTACACACACTGAATCGTGTCATGATGCATCAAAAATTGGTGCTTGCCAGCTAAATTGAAATTCTGCAGAATTTTGCGGCAATTCAGTTGAATGTTAAGCCCGAGCAGAGACTTTCATGTGTCCCCAATATGAATTCCCAACGCATCCTAAGCACTCTTCTGATTACTATGAAACATAAGAGATTAAATACAATTTAACTATCTTTTTCTGATACGTTTAAAGATTTTGAATAGTGGAAAAAAGATTTCTTCATAGCAGTAGATGTTCTTACCTTAACTGGTTGCTTTACTGGTGCACGTGCATATGCATGTTTGGAAAAATAATAGTGCTGTCTAGGCCTGTAGACCTAAATAAATAACAAAAATATAGTATTGATTTTTTTTAAGCATTGCATAGAATTAGGATGGTGAAACATATACAAGCAAGTAGAGCCTATTATTTTATTTTTTAATTAAAGTGTGGTGTCTAAAACATTTTTTTACAGGGTGCAGCCCATAAATAATACTTGCCCCAGGAAAACCCACTTTTTTACAGTCTCTTTAACGCACACCTTCACCCTATGTATCTCTATAACTCTTTCTGTATTGCCTGGCTGCCCTTCTCTTGCCCAATGCTGTCCCGTTGTGGAGGCCTGCAGTGTCTTACATGTGTGGGAGGAATGCTCAGCTGCACCAAAGAGCCCCGATCCCCAAAGCTTACCCCTTGTCCAATTATTGCTTACCCTTCTTTCATCAGATTCATCGGAGTCCCAGCCTCTTCCTCTGTTGAAGCGCCTCGCCTGTATGTAAGAAAATGTTAGACTGTTGGCGCAATACATTTTTAAAGCAGTGCACACCACATCCTGCTAAGCATGAAAAGTAATTTTATTCATGGTCAGACTGTAGCATAAAAATAGGCTCTGGCACCAAAAAAAAGTGGCCCCCATTAGCCAATCAGATTGCTAAAAAGATGGCCTGTATAAGTGTTTGCAAGGTATCTGAGACTACATTCAATTGTGCCTGCTGCAGGCAATGTTTGTGGTAATGTCAGAGAAATCAACAATACAACTCGGCCTGCCAGATCATAAAACAGGCCCAGAAACAGCCAGAAAACAAGCCCATACATTGATCTGTGAGACCAGCCCATCAGGCACTGCCAGATTGTCCTACAGGCCAGTCCAACTATAACTTTATTTTGGTGGGAAAAGATACACCTGTCCCACTTTTCTCTCAATGCAGAAAAATCTCTGTATCTGCCTCTCTGTTCATCTCTCTTAACCTCTCTCAGACTTGCATGTGCTGATTCACAAAAATGTTAGTAAATTATCAAATACTTGGTTTGGCTATGGTTTATTAGCCAAACAATTATTGGTATTTGCAACACTTTGATGAACTATGAACACTATTTTTCAGGCTTCATTACATTATTGTTTTTGGACAAAATGTATCGGATCCAACAAAGTCTGACTCTGCTGGGCCAAAAGTAATGGGTCCAATAAATGACTCTCAATTAAGAGTTTGTCCCCGATAATCAGGACTTACGTTCCCAGATAAAAGCCCAATAATAGACATTCCTGAACATTTCACAATTAACCGAGCCGCTTTTTAAAGAGGGCCTAAATGAAAAAGAATGTTTACAATTTTTTTTTCTTATTTGTGTGTTGTACATAAACAGATTTAGCTGTCTGTTGGCCTGACCTATTGTTTCCAATTGACATTAGTGGGCTTTAGGTCAGCTCCTTGATCATGATTGGTCAGCTTTGTTGTCTATGCCTTTCCCTGCTACTAATTCAAGGGCTTTAATCACTATTCATGTGTGTGTCCCATTCAAGAGCATTTCAGTTTCAGAGTGTTCTGATTGGTTGAATTGTATCCTTCCACTGCAGACTTTGCTTGCATTCAGGGAACAACTTTTTTCTTTTTCTGTAAGCACATCATGGGAGTGAATGTGTTTGCTTGCTCTCGCTCCTTTTTGCTGATTTCCCCTCAAACTTTCCCCTTCACTCTTCTCTCTGTCTGTGTGTTGCTTCCCACACTCAGCCTTTCCCTCTTTTTAATGACCCCCTCCATTCTCTTATCATCCCTCTCACCCTACTTCTCGATGCTGGCCGCCTATCATGCTCTCCCTCACTCCTCGTGTGAATTATTTACATTTTTTGTAAGCGTGCTCAGCAGCTGCAAAGCATTGCCAGGACATTCATAACCCTATCTATGCTTCATGAACCTTTTTATATATTTTAAATATTAAACTTACTAATCGAACTTGGATGTCCATAATGTTAGATTGGTAAATTAAAAATTGTGTGCTGGTTTCACAATGCATGCGCAGGCACACCTAAGGACACATTTGTCACTACGCGCAGGGCATTACTATGCATGTATGCACATGTAGCATGATGCCAGTGCTCACTTTGATTTTTTTTTGGGTTAGAAAACCAAATAAACTGGCCATGTCATTCATGTATATTTGTCTTTATGTAGATTTGCATAAAAGCATTACTAAGGCTAATATCTGAGCATTGTATAGCTGTGACCTATTGGCTTTGCCAATGCTTGTTGTCATGGTGATGGAGCAAGGTTTCATAAATGAAACTTGCTTGTATTCAATCCTCCTCATAGTATTAATTTATTAAAACTTGTATTGTTAATACTAACCTTTTGCATTCACGACACGAAAGAGAAGGAAGCTCACCTATGTATTTTACTAATGAATAACGCTTGTCTGTAATCCAAAATGGCCGCTATGCGCGGGAAAACTCAATGCGCATGTCGCAACCATATCACATGGTGTGACGTCTTTCTTTGCCTGGTGGGAAACTTCTGCTTCTGCGCAGTGTGCATTAAAAGGGCTGTTTGATGTTTTCACATGCTTCAGCTTGCTCTCATGTCATTACTAAATTGTCGTTTCCTAACGCTACTAACGCGGGTTAGAATATATAATTAAATGGGAATAGAATAGAAAAAGTGGGCATACAGTGAAACATTTTATTTTGTGATTTTAATATTTTCTTCTTGCACTTTTATTAGTTCGTAAACTTGGGCCTGGGTTGGTGACCTGAAACTCGAGAGGCAAATGGTTCTGCGCATGTGTCCTGTGTGCCTGCCAAATGAAGTCAATCTGGACGTCGTCCAAGGCCTCGACCCGATGGCCGAAGATGCTGTACTCTTGCCTTTCCTGTTTTATATTGATACATTGTCTATGAAAATTGGTGTACTTTTGTCATGAGACGGGTGGGAAATAAAGCAAATGTATTAATTTGAAGGGGTGGGAATGTAAAGACAATAGGCTTTACAATTTAGGCCAAATCGATATGGTGCGACAATCCACCCCCTGTCCCTGTCCAATCAGAGGTAGTGGCCCCATATTTTAGCAACATTAAGGGGAGGTACATGGGCGTAGAAGGGTATAATAGAATATAGCATTAGTTAATTAGTTAGAGCATGCGTTCACGAAGAACAGGCGTCCCATGCTGCCAGAGCGCTCTTAGCTCCAGACTGCCAAGCTGATCGGGTTGCTGACTGAATCCCTGTCCTGAAGAGGTCCTGAGGAGGGGGCGGCGGAGTCCATTAGAAGCAAGGCACGGGAGAATCGAGGAGAAGTCGAGTATCAGAGAGGGAACGACGCAGGCGTCGTTGTAGAGAGGTCACCGGTCCTGTCCTGATCCTGGAGGAATTCTTTGCTCTTCATCCTTCCTGGGTCCTATTCTTTCCAACTCCGTGGCTAAGGGTTTGGTTCTCGCACTTAGGTAAATATAATGCAACCTTTAGTTGCGCTGCTATCTCTATCCTCTCCTTTTCTTTAAACACCGTCATTGATTAGCAATAATCATTTCTATGCTTAATCTTGGGTATTGCGATTAAGTACCATGTGGCTCTGTATTTTACTCTGCTAAATCTTTAGATAAACATTTTAAAACTTCCTGACTCAGTGGTTATTTCAGGATTATGTACTATAATGAATGTCACTCATTTTAAATTTCCCAATTAGCAAAGGATTCATTGGTAAGTCATTACTCTTCAATCAGAAGGTAATTGGTAGCAGGGATTTTGATAGAGAGTAACAACTGATAAAACCCAGCGTAAGTATTAGCGTAGTATGAATGTATGGGCCCAAGTGAGTATCTGGTGTATGAATGCTGTTTGCTAATATCGCGCTGGATCAGTTTTCTGGTAATCAGAGGATGGTTACTCTTTGTTAATTGGGTAATGAGAATTTTATTTTTATGAACTAACATCCGTATATTCGAAGTTTTGTTTTATGTTGTCCAGAATACCCGGGGTAAAAAGAATAGCGGATGGTAAGTGGAAGCCATACTGCAGTGAGGTTATCTGCCAGGCAGAAATAGTACTGAAAAGTTAAGCAGGACTTTCAGTACTTGTTAGGGACTCTATGTGTGTGAGTGATAGCAAAGAGTACGCTGGTGAAAATTTGATGTTATATCACCTAGAAAGGGTAACATTGGAGAAGTAACAGGTACTTCTGGAGCTTGTGTGAAGAGTAGACGGAAGAGTTTTACTCGTAGTATATGTTAGTAAACGGAAAGGTTTTACTAAAGTGTGGAAGAAACTATCTTTTTCGAAATTAGAAGAAACTGGCACGATAGCGAATGTTTTATGTTGTTACTGAAATTAAGAATTGTAGAGAAAATAAGTTTGTGTAAATTTTTGTAAAGGGAGGGTCAGTTGCCGGAGAGGGAGCTGACGTCACAAAACGCCGCGCTGGGATTGGTGGAATCAGCGGGTGTGGAAAGACCCTTGTAAAGGAGGGGTCAGTAGTCAGGAGTAGTACTGATGTCACAGGTGCCGCGCTGGGATTGGTTGAACCAGCAAGGACAGGAAAGAGCAGATTGTAAAGGAGGGTTGACAGATAAACGTCACCAAAAGGCCGCGCAAGGATTGGCTCGGAAATAAAAAATAGCAGACATTTGATTGGTCAAAATTATAGAAGCGAAATTCTTAGTGGATAAGGATTGCATGTTAAAACGCGATCCGACTTTAACAGGAATTCGTCAGGAAAGGAGATATTTAGGCTTTGCAGAATATAATTTTATACATCGGTACTTACCCAAGATGTACGGAGAAAGGAGAAAAATGTCATTTCTACAAAAGATCAAGAATTATTTTAAAAAGGACAAACCAATCAAAACTAGAGAAGGAATTATTATTCCACCAGCTAAAACGCCCGCTTCATTCATGATGATGGAGAGAGGTTATCATACTTGTGTATGGATGGAGAATTGGATAGAATATACCAAAAATGATGGAATACTAGCATTTCCCGAGAATGGCACGTTCAATGGGCTAATTCTACAAAACTTGAGATTGAGGATGAATGACTTAGAACCCAGACCTAGATTAACTCAGTACGAAGCTCTAGAGGAATGGGAAACTGAGGCATTTGAGTGGGACCGATCTAGGAGTAATAGGGTTATCCAGGATTTTTCCCCAGATACCTACATGAGTCTAGGAACGGTCAGATGGAAACAATGGAGAAGGGCAATGATTACAGAAGGATTATATCCATTGTTCTCAGCAGAGGAGAAATTAGGAAGTAAGTGCACAGAAAAGACAAAACATTTAATGAGAAATGAGGAGTCTGAAGACGAATTTATGGAGGAAATGTTAAGAAACCCCCACCATATCAGGAAGGGACAAGTGGATGCACCCCAAGTGCACCACCGAAAACTCCATTAGTACCACAGGTAATGCATGAATTCACCACGAGTAGAATACTTCATGACAAAGAAAAAGAAGCCCTAGAAAAGACCAGAGCAGAATTAATACAGAAAATAACTCAGATAAAAGTACATCCTGATTCGTTGACCATACCTGTAACAATTGGTCCAGTAGTTCCATTATATGGTACTCAGGGAAGCTGTCCTCCACCGATACTTGCACCTACTCCTGTGAATAATCCCAAACCTGAAGCTCCAGTTATAATTGAGGATCAATTTAGTGACTGTGAATCCACAATATCACTCATGGACTTGCTTATTCGAGGTACTGTAAATAGCACTCCCAGAAAAGATGTACCTGGATGTTCAAAAGATGTAAGTTTAATAACTTCATCGGGAGCAAAAAGTGCCACCATAGTAACACCTGAAGGTCTAGAAAGATAGTTGCAAGGGTCAGTTAAACAGTGCACACCTCCGAAAATAATGGACATTCATAGATTAAAAGTCGAATTAGAAGAAATAATAGCAGGAAATGTAGGACTAGAACGCTTAAATACCTATGATGAAGAAGAATTATTGTTCCTGTGCAGGAGTATCACCAGAAATGTAAGGTTATTTCATGAAAAATTATCCAATTTAGCACTACAGATGGGAATAGAAATAGGGAGATCAAAGGTACTACAGAAACCCTATAGAGCAGAATTTTCAGACAAAGATTTAGAAAATATGAATGCCTCTGGAAGAAGATTACAAATAAGAGAATTAATGTTAGTTTTGCAAAAATGGGGAGACCTAGATAAATGGAGAACTAGGTGGGCCAAGAAAAAGGAAGAAGCACGAACAAGTAGAACAGCATCTGAATATGTGATGAAGGAAACAGGGAAAGCAGATCAAATGTATCCAATGCGAGAAGTTGCGGGAGGAGGATATGTACATGTCCCATGGAGCAGACAGGATATTTTGTCATTTACGAATGATTTTCCAAAGTTGAGAGAAAAACCAATTGAATGGTACAAGCAGGTTGACAGGTTTGTGAAGGTGTCAAAGGTACTGTTGAAGGATTTGGATGGGTTGTTTGATATAGTGGTACCTGCCGATTTATGGACAGATTGCAAAATCACAGTGGATTGGCCAAGTGATGAATATCCTAAAGGTTCGAAGACAGGTGCCCCGTCAAATGATGTAATGAAAAAGTATCAGCAGGTGATAACTTACCTGAAAGGGAAAATACCCCCGAAAGAAACAGATTGGGTAAAAATAGATCGAACAACCCAAGAAGCTAATGAATCAGTACATTCCTACTATGAGCGTCTATTACAGGTATTTAAACAGTATAGTGGATTTGAGGACATTGGAGACAAGAACATGAGTCAGTTTGTGTATCGATTTGTTTACGGTTTGAAGCCAGAGATTTGTCAGATGATTAAACAACACATGCTGTGTTGGCAGGGAAAGCCCATTGGTGAAATTTTGAAGTATGCAAAATATTGTGGAGACGATATTGAGGATAGACACAAGAAATTGCAGGAAAAAGTGATGTGGGCTCAGGTGAAAATGGCTGAGAAACAGGGAATTAATTTGGAGAATCCGAGTGAAAATCAAGGAAAAGATTCTGGAAAATTTAGAGGACGAATGAGTAGAGAAGAAGCTAAAAAGAAATTTCCTTGTCATGGATGCGGAAAATTGGGGCATTGGAAGGATGAATGTAAAAAGATTCGGAATAATAATGGTCCAAATCAAAATTTAAATCCACAGACGCAGAATGACTCACAGCAGGTTGTAAATCCTCCGAGTCAGTTGCCACCTGCACCTATTCAGGGTAATGTAGGCAGAGCAAAGCATGGTACAGACATCGGATATCAAGGAGGAAGTGGTAAGAATGATTATATGACATCACAATTTCTTTTGCAGGACGATTTCTGTCAATTCAGTCCATGACGGTGCCTAGGAGAGGGGAAGAAGGAGTGCATACTTGGCGCATCCTTACAGGTAGATCAGTCAGGTCCATATGTTGAAGGGAATGTGAAAGGTAATAATATTACTTTCCTTTTGGACACAGGTGCCACCCGGTCTACTGTGAGAACAGCAAACATTCCAGACCTTCCTCTCTCTGGTGAAGATTTCCAAGTAGTGGGGGTAGCTAATCAGCGGATTAGAACACCTCTTACCGAACCCATGGAAGTTAAAATCGGAAATTTCAGAGAAATGCATCAATTTGTAGTGTGTGATTCTAGTCCAGTAAACCTATTAGGTAGGGATTTGTTGTGCAAGATGAATTGTACCATTTTCTGCACACCGGATGGTGTGGCAGTTCAGACACCAGATGAAGATCATGTATATAAAATTATGATTGCAAAACAAGGTACAGAAGTAGGCGAGATGTTTTCGTTAATAACAAAAGATGAGTTGCCAGAAGAATTAAAAGGTACAGTAAACCCCATAGTATGGGATTTCACCGGAAAGGAAGTAGGACTTATGGCTAAAATAGATCCAGTTAAAATTACTGTAAAAGAAGGTGCAATTTTCCCAAATACCAGACAGTACAAAATGAGTGCAGAAGTAAAAGCAGGAGTCATTGAAGAAATAAATCGAATGATAGAACAAAATATCCTAAAAGAAGTAATGAGTAGCCCATGTAATTCACCTATAATGGGATAAAGAAACCTAGTGGAAAATATAGGATTGTTCAGGACCTGAGAAAAATAAATAAGATTGTGGAACCATGTTGTCCCATAGTGCCAAATCCTGCAGTAATTCTATACCAGATCCCTTGGAGTGCAGGATGGTTCACAGTAATTGATTTGTGTCAAGCGTTCTTTTCAATACCATTACACCCAGACAGCCAGTATCTTTTCTCATTTAAATTTGAGAACAAGGTTTATGTGTGGAATCGTGTTCCTCAGGGGTACACAGAAAGTCCTTCTATTTTCAACCAGATATTGAAAAAGTGCCTTGACAAATTAGTGATGCCAGGAAGCTCAGTCTTAGTCCAATATATCGACGACTTATTGGTGGAATCGAATACTAGAGAGGACTGTGTTGTTGATTCCATAGCATTGTTAAATCTTTTGGCAGAAGAAGGACATAAAGTCTCACCTGAAAAATTGCAATTCTGTACAACAGCTGTTAAGTATCTGGGACACCAAATTGAGAGAGGAAAAAGAAGAGTAACAGCTGAAAGAGTAGCTTTAATAAAGAAAATGCAAATGCCTGTAACACAAAGACAAGTGAGAATGTTCCTAGGAATAGTAGGTTACTGTCGACAATGGATACCAGGATTTTCCATGTTAGCTAAGCCCTTAATTAACATGACAAAAAAGAAAGCAAAGGACCCTGTGGAGAAGCCTTTGTAAAATTGAGAAATGCCCTATGTTCAGCCCCTGCCTTAGGCATGCCTGATTATAAAAGAGAATTTGCATTGTTCTGTCATGAGAGAGAAAATTGTGCACTTTCTGTCTTAACTCAGAGACATGGAATAGAAAGACGTCCTATAGCATATTTTTCTGCTACATTGGGCCCAGTAGCAGCCGCGTTGCCAGGATGCTTAAAAGCAGTGGCGGCTACTTGTTTGAGCATTGAACAAAGTGAGTCAATTGTGATGGGACACCCTGTAAAAGTGTATGTTCCACATGCAGTTGTCATTCTGTTGACAAGAACCCGAACTCAGCATCTTACTCCTAGTCGGCTGACTAAATATGAAAGAATAATAATGGGTGCTGAAAATGTGAACATGGTAAGGTGTACTATAATAAATCCAGCAACCTTACTACCAGACCCATATCATGAGAGAATTAAAGATGATGAAGACGATGAACATGATTGTATACAAATTACAGAATTATGCACAAAACCACACCCAGATATAGAGGAACAGCCTCTTAAAAAGCCAGACAGGGAGCTATTTGTTGATGGTTCATGTCAAAGACATGAAGACGGTAAACTAACTGCTGCCTATGCGGTATGTGAATTAACTGGAATAGTTGAAGCATCTTATTTACCAGGAGTCAAATCTGCACAAGTAGCTGAATTGATTGCGTTGATAAAAGCATGCAAAATTGGGAGGAATCAAAAAGTAACTATATTTACCGATAGTCAATATGGTTACGGGGTTGTGCATGATTTTGGCCAACTATTGATGCAGAGGGATTTCATGACTTCTTCAGGATCCCCCATTAAAAATGGACAATTTGTAAAGGAATTGCTAGAAGCAATACAATCACCAAAAGAATTGGCTGTGGTGAAATGTGCCGCACACCAGTCAGGAGATGACTGGGTGGTAGTCGGCAACAGATATGCAGATCTAGTGGCTCAACATTGTGCCAAAACCAGAATGTCAGTCAATAAGAGGGTGGAAAGAATGGGAATCAGCTGCCAACTTATGCTGTATATGCCACCTGAAACTTGGAATGACGTCAAGAAATTGCAAGATGAGGTTGATGAAAGTGAGAAGAATTTGTGGATCAAAGTGGGTTGTTCCCAAAGAGGAGATGATGAAGTGTGGATCAGTGCTGATGGCAGACCAGTCATGCCAGACTGTTTACTCTCACAAATGGCTAGGATGTACCATGGAGACACAAACATAGGGAGAGATGCAATGATTAGGCTGTTCAGACAAAATTGGTACAATCCTAAATTCAGGGCTGTTGCAGAGAGTCTTTGCCAGAGATGTCTAACTTGCCAGATGCATAATCCGGGGAGGAAGACAGTAATTGGATTTGGAAAAATTGGAAAGGCAGAGGGTCCATTTATGAGACTTCAGTTTGATTTCATACAGTTACCACCATGTAGAGGGCTGAAATATGTACTAGTAATAGTGTGTCTGTTTTCAAAGTGGGTGGAGGCTTACCTTACTAGGAGAAATGACAGCATTACAGTTGCAAAACTGTTGCTACGAGAGCTCATTCCTAGGTTTGGTTTTCCAGTAACTTTGGAATCAGATAGAGGAAAACATTTTAACAGTGAAGTGATTCAAATAATCTGTGAAGCATTTCAAATCCAACAGAAACTGCACTGTGCATATCGTCCAGAAGCTTCTGGAGTGGTTGAACAATTGAATGGCACTATAAAGTCAAGATTGGGAAAAATGTGTGCATCCACATCATTAGAATGGCCAGATGCATTGCCACTTGTTCTAATGGGACTCAGAAGTATACCTGACAGAAACACAGGATTGAGCCCCCACGAAATAATGATGGGAAGAGCAATGAGACAAACACATGTTCCCACAAACAAACTGGTGAATATATCTGATGATATGGTTCTGGACTATTGCAAAGGATTGGCTGACCTAGTGCGTTCTGTCTCTCATCAGGTTGGAGAAGACGCAGTTTCCAGGCAGCCCGAGCAAGAACATGATCTGAATCCTGGTGACTGGGTGGTAGTGAAGAATTACACCAGAGAAACGTGTCTATCACCTAGATGGGGCAGACCGTGTCAAGTCATACTGACAACGAATACAGCAGTGAAGTGTGCCGGATTTCCTAATTGGATTCATGTAAGTCACACCAAGAGAGTACCAGATCCCGAGGAAGAGAATCCTCAGGCAACGCCAATCCCTGAAGAAGCTGAAGGTTGCCCAGCTGAAGGATCTCAGGTTTGAGATTCCAGAGAAGCTGAAGAAGAACAACCGAGCACAAGTCAGGATTGGATACCGGTGGTAGAAGTTCCTGAAGTATATCACAGAACAAGAAGTCAAGCGAAATTGGAAGAAATTGAAGAAGATCAGATAGGTGAAGAAGAAGCAGTTCAGGAACAAGAAGAAAAGACTTTAAGAAATCCTGAACAAGAGCAGACAGGGAAAGGAAACTGGACTCAAAACAGTGAAGACCTAATAGACTTTGAACAGGGACAGACAGGTCTAGAAAAATCCGGTCAGGCTGCAGAAGTACAAAGTGCAATAAGCCTGATCAGAACCAGTTAGATCAAGAAAAATACACAGAAGAAAAAGATCATGAAAATCAAGAACATGAAGAAATAAATCAAGAACAAGATCCCTTATTGGAAACTCACAGTGGAGCTGTTGAAGAGAAACCAATCAGACCTGAAAAAGAGCAAACAGAAGAGACAGTAATAGAAGAAAACGAAGCAGTACTAAGCAGTGAAAATAACGAGATCTCTGAAGACGAAAATAAAGAATCATTGCCAACAAAGAAAACAAGAAAAGGAGATCATTGGCCGAGTGTCATTAAAAGAGTAAAGTACCACATAACAACCAGAAGTGAAGATCCAGATCAAGTACCTGAAGTAACAAGTCAAACTGATCAAGAGAAAAAGTCAGAGAAAAGAAAAAGTAAAAGATCGAAACTTGTGAATAACAAATTCAAGGGTCCTGACTGGACTTATATCATTCTTGAAAATGTTGAAAGCTCAGAGTCAAGTGACAGTGGTGGCGAAGGAACAAGTGCAGAACTGACGTACGAAAAAGAAACAAGACCACCCTGACTAAGCAAAAGAATAAGCTAAAGAAAAGAAGAAAAGATAAGAAGAGCAATCTTCCCTGTCGAAAAATGCCTGACGATAGAGTTGCTGGGAGACCAAAACAGAAATGTTGTAGAAGATGCTGTGCATTATGCATATGTAGTCTACTGATGGTGCTTATAGTATGGTTAGTCCTGATTGTAGCAGTTCCTTACCTTATGATAATGGATAAAAAGATTAATAATGAAACTAAGGAGAGGACAGCAAACATGAAGGGCAATAGAGTAGAACTAATGGCAGAGAATGAACCAGAAATTCATCATGAAATAGCTGACAACGACACTAGTTTAAACGTTTTCACAAAGTTATTGTTTCAATATGTAGACACCATGGAAGTTAGTAATTGTTATGTCTGAATGAAGTTACCTGAATCAGTAGCAGAAGGATTAACATACCATCACTTACCACTGACATATGGCATATCATGTAGTGTTTTGTCTAGTTTATTTTATAGAACAGGGAGACTTCAGTATTATTATTCAAACTTAGATGTGATATTTTCTGAGGTTCCGATTCGTAAGAGTATGAACCCAGTGCTTAGTAGTCAAGACGCACAGTTTATGGGAGAATTTTTCTTAACAATGAAATCGATAGACATAACACATGCACATAGACACAATCTAACATGTTCTTTACTTGAAGAAGAAAAGATATTTTTGAATTTAGTAGAAGATAGAAGACAAGATTTTCAAAAGAAAGCTTCTGAGCATAAGGCTCATTTGCCACCTTGGGCGGAGAAAGAAGGGAGTTACACACCTGGCAAGGCTCAAGCTGCTATGGCACTGGATTTTGTAAAGACAGGAAAAATTTGTCTTCATAGGTTAAAGACTGAATATAACAATGTTTTCATCGGTACCAGTGAATGTGAACACAATTTTTTAATTCTTGGAGGTTGGGGACTCAAAGGAGGAACAGATTCAGTTTTTCCTGGAATCTATTATGTGTGTGGGAATAAGGCTTACTTTAGGCTTTCTGCACGGTGGTATGGAAGTTGTTATTTTGGAATAGTATTTCCAAAGATATACCACGTAAAAAGAAACACTGGGAGCAATGAAAACAATAGCGAATTAATACGTAGTAAAAGAGCTAGTTTTTCTGAAATTGTAGGTGATATATTTGGTGCATTGATACCTTCAGTGGGAATAATTCTGAAGTCAAGGAAAATATGTAAATTGTCTACAGTGGTTGATCGTTTATCAACGGATACTGCTGGAGGTTTTCTAATGATTAATGCGGAAATGGTTGCGATTAGATCTATGGTGATGCAAAATCGACTTGCTCTTGATATTATATTGGCAAAGAGGGCGGAGTCTGTAAATTATTGAAGACGAAACATTGTTGCACTTATATTCCTGATAAGAGTGCAGAAATTGGAACGTATATACAGAATATAACTAAACTTGAGAAAGAACTTAAACCACTGGAAGTTGATAGTGTATGGGAAAGATTGACAAATAGTATCTCAGTCAATTGGAACTTGGTTTGCTAATATAGGAAAAGGACTTATAGGTCAAATATTAGTACCCTTAGCAGGGATAGCAATAATAATCTTGGCAATAACAATATGGTGCAAATGCTGTAAAAAGAATGGAACATATAAGGTGACAGAAAGAGGAAAGAAACGAAAGGTAGATGAAATCGAACTTGAAGAGTGGAGAAGTGAATTATACAAGAAATTGAAAGGGGATGGCAAAAATGGAAAGTGTAAGAATGAGAATAAAGTAATTTGCTAGAAGTTGGCATCTGATTGAGGGTAGTGTTTTGATGGCTCAGAAACGCCATCAGAGAGGGGATTGATGGAGCAAGGTTTCATAAATGAAACTTGCTTGTATTCAATCCTCCTCATAGTATTAATTTATTAAAACTTGTATTGTTAATACTAACCTTTTGCATTCACGACACGAAAGAGAAGGAAGCTTACCTATGTGTTTTACTAATGAATAACGCTTGTCTGTAATCCAAAATGGCCGCTATGCGCGGGAAAACTCAATGCGCATGTCGCAACCATATCACATGGTGTTCCGTCTTTCTTTGCTTGGTGGGAAACTTCTGCTTCTGCGCAGTGTGCATTAAAAGGGCTGTTTGATGTTTTCACATGCTTCAGCTTGCTCTCATGTCATTACTAAATTGTCGTTTCCTAACGCTACTAACGCGGGTTAGAATATATAATTAAATGGGAATAGAATAGAAAAAGTGGGCATACAGTGAAACATTTTATTTTGTGATTTTAATATTTTCTTCTTGCGCTTTTATTAGTTCATAAACTTGGGCCTGGGTTGGTGACCTGAAACTCGAGAGGCAAATGGTTCTGGGCATGTGTCCTGTGTGCCTGCCAAATGAAGTCAATCTGGACGTCGTCCAAGGCTGCGACCCGATGGCCGAAGATGCTGTACTCTTGCCTTTCCTGTTTTATATTGATACATTGTCTATGAAAATTGGTGTACTTTTGTCATGAGACGGGTGGGAAATAAAGCGAATGTATTAATTTGAAGGGGTGGGAATGTAAAGACAATAGGCTTTACAATTTAGGCCAAATCGATATGGTGCGACAATCCACCCCTGTCCCTGTCCAATCAGAGGTAGTGGCCCCATATTTTAGCAACATTAAGGGGAGGTACATGGGCGTAGAAGGGTATAATAGAATATAGCATTAGTTAATTAGTTAGAGCATGCGTTCATGAAGAACAGGCGTCCATGCTGCCAGAGCGCTCTTAGCTCCAGACTGCCAAGCTGATCGGTTGCTGACTGAATCCCTGTCCTGAAGAGGTCCTGAGGAGGGGGCGGCGGAGTCCATTAGAAGGAAGGCACGGGAGAATCGAGGAGAAGTCGAGTATCAGAGAGGGGAATGACGCAGTCGTCGTTGTAGAGAGGTCACCGGTCCTGTCCTGATCCTGGAGGAAGTCTTTGCTCTTCATCCTTCCTGGGTCCTATTCTTTCCAACTCCGTGGCTAAGGGGTTCGGTACTCGCACTTAGGTAAATATAATGCAACCTTTAGTTGCGCTGCTATCTCTATCCTCTCCTTTTCTTTAAACACCGTCATTGATTAGCAATAATCATTTCTATGCTTAATCTTGGGTATTGCGATTAAGTACCATGTGGCTCTGTATTTTACTCTGCTAAATCTTTAGATAAACATTTTAAAACTTCCTGACTCAGTGGTTATTTCAGGATTATGTACTATAATGAATGTCACTCATTTTAAATTTCCCAATTAGCAAAGGATTCATTGGTAAGTCATTACTCTTCAATCAGAAGGTAATTGGTAGCAGGGATTTTGATAGAGAGTAACAACTGATAAAACCCAGCGTAAGTATTAGCGTAGTATGAATGTATGGGCCCAAGTGAGTATCTGGTGTATGAATGCTGTTTGCTAATATCGCGCTGGATCAATGGTTTCTTCCAGATAAATCTGGAGGAATTTGTGCATGGAAAAAGGGATTGTGGTGAAATTACTGTCAGAATCAGCATTTCAAAATCATGCTCAAAAACCATGTAGACCGATTGTAACAAACTCAGAATGAGAGTTTAGATGCCCCTTGTGATTCTTTTAGTCAAACTACTTTGGATGAGCTGAAGGAGTGAGCTCAAGAAGATTTTACCAGCACTGGACAATTTGTGCCAGTTTCGAACTGACATTTGCAGTGATTCATTGGTACAAAATGTTGGCGGAGTCCTACTAAGGGGGGGGGGGTTGTGCTCTCATGGCACTGCACAATTTAGCGCTGCACCCTCAGAACACTTTAATAAATACATTGGTGCAGTGCTTTGTACTACATGGGGCCACTTTGTGCCACATGAGCTCCTATAAAAAACATTAGTAACCAACCCCGGTCATTTTTGCCCTGGTCATTCGATGCAAATGTTGCTCTGTCCAGGCTGATCAGTAGAGATGTCAGTGCAAATTCACTTGCCACCGACACAAAATTGCTGGGCACCTGCATAGTGTGTATGACATGGCCTCAGTGGCCCAAGTGCTAAATTATTATTACCGAACAACATGTCAAGACGTGATTTTGATTCTGATATGATGTTGTGATTTGTAAAGTGTGCAAGTTCCTTAAAAAGATGTCCTGGCGCTAATGAGCCTGAAACTACGGAAAGAGACAGCATAAGTTTACGCAGAAAAGAGCCAGGTCTTCATTCAAAGCTTTTATGAAAGATATCGCTGATCATCACAGGACCTCAACTGCGCAGGAAGCTGTCCAGCGCTGAGCGTCGAAAACAACAAAAAGCTTCTGCCTCAGCAAGAGTACAGATCTTGGGGACTAAGAGTAAAGGAGGGAGTATAAAGGATTAAACATAACGAGTATTTGTAAAGCACACGGTCACCGCAACAGGTACCTTGGCGCTGAATAATAGATGTTTATTGTTACCCAACTCAATGGAACTCATTTTATTGACCTCAGACCCACTGGGATTTGAACCTGTGACTATGAGGTTAAACACAGGCCACTACAGTAGACACATTAGTTTACTAACCCACCAGACCCGATTAAACAAATCAGTTAATGGTGGCAGTGGCAAAAAAGGCACATGCTCTGAAAATGTGAGAGGACACATAGGGGCACATGCATCAAAGTAGGCTTTTGCGATTCCTTAATTGCGATTATTAAGGAATCGCAAAAGCCTATGCATGTAGGAATCGCTAAAAATAGCGTATTCCTAAACATTCCTTAATTACACTCGCAAGTGCGAGTCGCAATTAAGGAATTGACCCATTCATTCCTATGGGCCCAGAGGCCCATAGGAATGAATGGGAATTGCATGAGCAATTTGCGAGTACCCAATAGGTACTCGCAAATTGCCCATGCAATTTCAGAGTGCAAGGGTTACAAAGGATGCCCTGTTGCACCCCTGAAATTACAATTTAACCACATGTTGCGCACACACATGCCCCAAGGGCATGTGTGTGTGTAACATGTGACTTTGAAAAATGCACTTTAGTGCGTTTTACAAGAAATCGAAAATTACCATCAACTGATTGATGGTAATTTGCGATTCTTATTAGCGAAATCGCTAAATTATTTTGTTTAATGCATTGCATTTACGGTATCGCAATTTGCGATTCCTTAAATGCAATCACAATTTAAGTAATCGCAAATATTGCGATTACTTAAATCGCGATTTTTGCATTTGGGATGATGCATCCCAAATGCAAAAATACCGGTCGCAAAGAAGCAGATTCTGAGAATCTGCCCGTTTGCGACCGGTTTTTCCTTTGATGCATGTGGCCCATAAAGACTGGACACAGATATGTCAGGATGTGATTTCGATGATTTGTAAAGCAAGCAAATACCTAAAAGATGTCCTGGGTCTAATGGGCCTGAAACTAGGGAAAGGGGGAGCATAAGTGCCAAAGAGCCAGGTCTTCAAAGCTTTTCTGAAAAGATATAGCTGATCGTAGGACCTCAACGGCAAAGGGAGCTGATTCCAGTGCTGTGCATCAAAAACAATAATGATCGTCCTCTAGAGCAATAGGAAAGAACTTTGGCACTGAGAGCAAACAAGCACTGGCAGATCAAGTAGTATGAATGGTGGCACAAAAAACAAAAACACAAAGGTACATACTTCATTGGCCTCTAATGAAAGACAATAAATAATATAAATGAAAAATAATGGAAGCAAAATGTCTATCAATTAGGGTCAAGAATGCGTTATTGACACACTGATTCAGGTGATTTCATGACATTAAAGGCCTAATTACAAGTCCCTTTGTTGGTTAAGAGAATTATCAAACCCAATAATTACGACATTGATGTGTTTAGAATTTATTAGATGCAATATCACCTATTCTGAATTTGTGGCAGATGTCATGCAGATTTTGGTGTTTACTGCACCTAACTCTGCATGTTCTGCATGTCTTTTTTACATTCTAGAAGGTCTGACCTCACGAAATTTAATGGAAGGGGCAGACTTAGTTACACACAGTAATTACAGAGTGCAAAAAACACTGTACGACTTATTTAATTACAATCCTGTGCAAACAGGTGTTTGTGTTTATGTAGGGATCGAAATATAACTGGCCACTTGTAATCAGGACCTAAGAGTAGTGTCTGGTGCATTGGTAAAAGATGCTTGCAAGAGACACACACCCTGGTGTTAATATTCATGATTTGGCAAATTGTTAATGAATCTATCTAAAATGATTTCCTTGCATTGGTACACGTAACAAAAGGATGCGGTATGATAATATATAAATTGCTTTACTTACTGAGAAAGCACTAACTGCACCAATAAAGAGGATCAAAACAATGATAGTCCTCATGTTGCCAAGATTCCTAAAAAAAATAAAACATAAGACAGAGTTCAGTGTTGTCTGTTCATAATAAGAATACTGTATCTTCATTTTCAATTAAAGTTGATTAGACTAATAGTTTCAGTCAAGCATGTACCTTTGACTTAGAGATCATTTCTTGCATCACCTCTATGGCTAAAGGTGATTTAAAAATCAATGCTTCCTATTGCAGTTCAGTGTTCAGCCTGGAATCATCTTATGGAAGTTGGCATATGGTTCTTTTTGTATTGCACGCTGGAAATTGTAACCTTTTAGATGCACATGTGAATTGTAAAATTAATTTGAATGAATGTTGGCACCCATTTAAAGAAGATTGTTGTAGCTTTTGCGTCCAAGTTCAACTCAAGGGGTAAAGTGTGTGGTACACTGTGCGCTAATACTGTATCACTTGTACTGCATGTTTTCCCATTATTTTGTGCATTAATACAACCAGCCTCTTGCTTGCGGTAATAGCAGTGTTGCAAAGTGGTACCTGTACTATGCTCAAAGTCTGTATGAATGTTAGAAATGCTTAGTACTAAGTAGACTGTTATTTTTGAGTTTAAAAAGTTTTGTTTAGTATAATTTTAAACACAATATTTGTCCAGAAATACAAGTACAAAATGTAATGAATAACATGTTAATCAATAGGGTAACAACTTAATGTTAAAAAATATATAGATGTATGTATAAAAAGAGAAAACTGAAAAGGGAGGATGGGATAATATAGGTTTTCAAAATGAAAGTAATAAAAACAAAAAAGAAACATACATTACCAATTGGCACATTAAATAAGAATATTAAAGACATTCATGAATAGAATGTCAGCATCCATGTAGATTACTGCAATACATAATCTAAAACCTCAGGAATAAACTTTTTGGAAAAATTAGTAATTCCTCATCAAGGAAAATCTTGCTAATGTTTGTTTCTAATGGTACATGTATTACAAGGTTTGGAAAAAATGACATTTAGGTGGAAAAGAATAACTTTATTTTAACTGCTGAACTTAGGGAAGAAACATGTGCTCCATCAAGTATAGGATTATAATAACATGCACTATTCCACAATGCTCAGTGTGATGAAATATCAGCATCTTTCCAATTAAAAGTAATTTTCCTAAAAGCATTGACTAATAACAAATCTGTAACTTTCCTACTCATAGCTAAACCCGGCCAGCCCTCTTACAAACTACATAAAATTATATTTAAATATTAAGGAGAAACATTTGTGTTAAAAATGTTATTCATTATTGACCAAACTTTAAGCTAGAATTGGTATCAGAAGGGCATGGGAAAATAATATGTATTAGTCTACCTTCAGTTAGTTACTGAGCCTGTCCAACACCTATTACTACTAACAATTTTCATTTATTTTCATTCATTTCATATGATCCTATTGTATGTAAATAATAGTGTTTAAGGAGTGTTGACGGCACAAGAAGAAGGCTGAATTTTAGCCCAAATACCATTCTAAATCTGATACAAGCACAAAATATTCAATTCATTATTAGCTCATAGTAATTCTTTTATTTGATGAGTGTTATTCATTTCCAACCATTTATATATAGTAGAATCTTTAAGAATTTCAGTGTATTGATTGAAAGTTACAAAATTAGTGTCCACATTAACCAAATGAGCATCCAATAAAATAAGGGGAGCTTTAAGTGCTTGAGCTAATGTTGGATACTGACCACAAAATGAATCAGAATCTGAACAATTGAAGATATCCCAAAGATGAGTGCATGAGCAAATGCCATCATCTTTACCAATCTGATTACTGTACTATTGTGCCATTCCCTTTGTTCTTTAAGTGAGTGTGAAAGTGGGACAGAATTATGTATAATACAGTTGATTTCTGTGTAAAGGTCCCATAATGCAGGTGTGTGTTTTTGCAAGTGTGCACTTGCAAAGCGATTTACAAAGGACATTTGTGGATGTGCAAAATTACCTCTTGTTTTCCCCTTTTTGCAGGATTGATTGACACAACAGAGCAGTGTGTCGTGATTAAAGTGACATATTCTTCTTTTTAGTTTGAAAGATTTCAGTTTTTCTTCTCTAGCTTGATGTGCAGTGTAACTTATACAAACCCGCACCCCTACAAAATAATTGCAGCTTTCATTATATCCCATAAAACATTTTTGGGTGCTACTGAATTGGACAAATTCAATATGTTTCACCTATAAACTATATAAAAGCAGGATCCTGTACTAGCAACATGTTTAGGGTCCGCAGTTTGTAAGCTCCACAGCAATTGCAGCATGGTTGGCAGGGCTTATCAGTTCAATACCTGTAGCCACACAAATAGCATTTTTTTAAACAAGAAAGTAAGGTATTCTTGTGTATACTTTGTGATTATTTTGAGGGGTGTTGAAAAGAATGCTGACACTATGGGGGATATTCTCAAGAACGGGCGATAATTATCGCCAACCTAGGATAACGCAATTTTACATAACGCCGTCTATCGCGGGAAACCAACGCCGTGTTAATGGCGTATTCTCAACGCGCCGGCAACAGGCGATAGTTTCCCAATAACGCGTCAAATGTCCGCGTTAAAATTACTGGGACGCCGATAAAAAAGGAAACCCGAACGTGAAAAAAGTGGCGATAGGCCCAACAACGATAAAAATATCAGCGATAAGCAGCGCCAGGCTTGCTATTCCCACGTCAGGTGGGAAAAATCACCATAAAAGCTGCATAAAAAGAAGAAAATAAAAACAAAACCCAAACAACTGAGAAGCACCATGGAGGAAGCTGGAGCAACTACAGTTTTCGGAAGGTCCGCTGTCTTGTTCTGCGCTGCCTCGGTGGTAGTCCGGGGGGGTGGTGGTCCTGGGGGTGGGGGTGGTGGGTGTTGTGGCCCTCTTGGGTCTCCAAGCTGCATGATTAGTAGCTCCATGGCATCTGTTGGTCTTCAGATGTGGCTCTGGGCTGGGCTCCCTTTATACTGCAGGTTTTCGTCCTACTTAAGACCAGAAAAAAGCAGGTCTTAAGTCCCTGCTGCTGACGTGCCTTATCGCCTGTTTTTGGACTGCATCGACGATCTGGCTGGTCGTTGAGAATATCGCGAAGTGGTGTTATCGTGAGTTTTTGCACGGGAACGCCTACTCTGCATATGATTAGCATTAGTTGTCGCTGTCAGCCTTGGCGATGTTTTTAGCGGCAGCTATCGCAGGTAAACTGACGATGTCGGCTGTTAGCGCAGGCTTGTGAATAGAGCGATAAATCTATCGCCACTTTCGTGGCGGAAAAGTGCCGCTAAATCGGCGATGAGTCCTTGAGAATATGCCCCTATGTCTTATGCAGATTTCCTTGACACACCATAAGGAGAAACTGTGACTCTGCTTGGGGCAAAAAGAGAGTGGTGGAGCATAATCAAAGAAATATATTGGGGCAGAAGTGTACACAGAGGTGAGACCCACATGTTAACACAAGGAGATGATGGACGGAGCGCTGAAACTTTTCAGACACTCACCCCCAGTCACAGATCTGGGTTGAATCCATCATCATTCTTTAGCTCACTTTGCCACCTCAGTTCAGACCCAGCTATATGCAAATCAGTCTTGACACTGTGCCTCATGGGAACAGTCCAGCCCGAACTTGTGTTTGCTTTGTTCGCCCTAAGTTGGCAGGGTATGCCCAGACGTGGGTCCCTTGCTCACTTTGCCACTGGATTCAAGCTAGCCTGGCTGATGAGGGCTGTTAGCCCGAAACCGGTCCCAGGATGCTTGTTTCCGGACCAGGGAAGACATGGCTTGTCAGTTCGGGCTGGACTGTTCCCATGAGGCACAGGGTCAAGACTGATTTGCATATAGCTGTGTCTTAACTGGGGTGGCGAAGTGAGCTAAAGAACGATGATGGATTCAACCCAGATCTGTGACTGGGGGTGAGTGTCTGAAAAGTTTCAGCGCTCCGTCCATCATCTCCTTGTGTTTGCCTTGAGACGCATATGTTGCCAGAAGTCCAAATGGTTTCATGATCAAAAGGCATGGAAAAATGAGAAACCGGGGGTAATGACACAGAAATGGTGCAGGCAGCATTGACAAAGCCTATGGGTATGTCTTTAATGTGCTTGAACATGCACAGAGATTGGGCCTGATTCACAAAGTAAACTTCACTTTTGTATAAGTTTACGATTTTTTGCAATTCACAAAGCAGTTTTATGAGTGGTATGTTTACAAATCCTGATCTTTTTATGTGCGGAGTCTTGACCACGTGTGCGGAGACTCTCCAATCGTAATCATACTACTCCCCCATGTCTGCATGCCTTTCCTAGCATGCCTAAGAAGCATATTAAAGCCAGAAAAATTGACTTTGTCAATGCTAATTGGCTGCATATGTAGTTATAGATATTCTAGCTACAGTTCATTTTAAAGGTTCTTGGATTCGTTCTGGTCAAATTATTTATGAGCTCTTGATGACTCATTACTTTTTATTTCTGTGGTCTGTCCCTATGTGAAAACTAAATTAGCAGATGTATTGATGCTATGCCTGTTGCTAGGTAAGTGTCTTTGTAGTTTTACATAGCATGAACTTGGACTGAGCATTAGTGTACTTACAAGAGGACCAAACGTTACATATGTTTAGGTATGAGGAGATTAAACAATTCTCCCAGAATCACAGGACATTGATCCGAGATTAGGATTAGAATCTTGTTCCCCAGTACAAAGGACAGCTGCGCTAGCCATGCTCCCCACAAGAGTTTAAGTGTTTTGTGCACTATATGTGAAACATTGACAATGGGAAGCCTGGAGACATCTCTACCTCATTTTGAGGCTTCGTGTTTCTAATTGGAGTACGGTACTTTGTCATACAGACACTTGAGAGGAGTTGTCTTTCTTGCATGTTGTCTGTTTTTAACTGAGGGCATTAGCTCACTTGAGAAACAAGCATTTGCAATGCAATCGGTCTCGCCTTTGGGACCTTATATGTATTTCGCTATGCAGCACATTAGCCTGGGTGCTGAAACATCTACTGTTCTTTAACATGGAGGGAAAGTAAGCACCAAACTGCGTGACAAGCCAGGTATGGGAACACATGGAGAGAAATATTGCCTTTCAGCAGGAAATGGTATAGTCCAAAGCTCTGTTTTTAATATAAAATCAGGGCCTTCAGTGGTCATATTACTGAAAATACAAGATTTGAAAAAAATATTATTGTCTACGGGTGCTCATGGAAGACAATCTCTATGGACTGGAATCTAGAGAATGCTAAAGTGATTCTGGTATTTTACTGACCTCAGCTGGTCAGGTTTTCTATCAAGAAAGTTAAATAGAGGCAGTTGCCAGAAAAATAAAAAAAAGAAAGTCTCTCAGCAGAAAGCAATTCTGGTATTTTACTAACCTCTGCTGGTCGTTTTCTATCGACAAAGTTAAATAGAGGCAGTTGCCAGAAAAAAAAAAAAAGAAAGTCTCTCAGCAGAAAGCAATTCTGGTAATTTACTGACCTCTGCTGGTCGTTTTCTATTAATACAGTTAAATAGAGGCAGTTGAACAGAAAAAAAGTCCCTAAGCGGAAGCAGACAAGTCCTAGGGCTGATCTCCAGACCCCACAAAGTACATACACATATAAGTATATAATAAGTATATACTAAAGTATATACAAGAGGTCTCGAACGCTCGACCTAAAAAAGGAAAGCACTGAGAAGGGTGAATAAGCACATTATTCCAACATATGTATCTAGCAATGTGATGGGGCACTCAGGGTAGATGAAACTTTCAAAGTGGTCACAGGAGGCAGGATGGAGATCCATAGTAAAGGCATGCAGCTACCTTCCAGCAGGCATGGGCCAAACAATTTATTAGAGTATTCAACAAGTATTGGTGGGAGATCAGGCAATCTAACCCAAGATGGCATCCTGAAGTTTCGCAAGATTGTGGCTTTATTGTTGATCTTGGAAGACTTTGGGGCAGCCATCTTGGGGTGTAGTGGTCCCAATCTGTAAAAGGACACCCAATAATGTGGCTGTTTTAAGGTCAGGTTCGCACTTGAGTTCTGACAAAAAGAATGTCAGCTGCACTGAAAAAAGGGAGGCATTCAATTATTTGATTGTAATGAAAAGTGTGATGATTTAGTATACTTCAGATGTTAAGTAGTCCCTCATGCATTGCAAAAGAATCACTGACTGGGAGGCTGAGTGATGCACCAAACAGCCAACAGCATGATGGTGAGACAAGCACACTCCCCAGGGCTGATCTGCTCCAAGATATCCTTGACACTGTCTCAAAGAAGTGGCTGAATGGGGCATACTCAAACAAGTGAAAGCTTGAAGGGGCTGCCCAAAGCCCACTCTAAGAGTACTGTAAGCAACGGGCCATTCAGACTGTAATGCAATGGCAAGCTCAGAATTGTGGAAATTCTTTCAAAATGGTGGCAGTGGCTGCTTGGTTTGAACTCTGAGCGAGTGCCAAAGAACCATTGTAATAGCTTGAGGTTTGTGTGGTACAGTGTACAAGTGAACACAATGGCATCTTGTAAAGTGAATTGTGAGGCAGGGGCACGAGGACATCTCCACGGCCCCTCATTCAGGCTTACAAGTACAGCGATGCGATAATGACTGCCACCAGAGATGCTGATATAAGTATGTGTCCGTAAAGAGGGGAACTGGTGTTCAATTTGACCTGGTGGTTGCAGGTGGGACCCAAAGGCACTCATTTTTGAAGATGGAACATATTTTTTCTCATCTGGCTTTGACTCAAAGCAAGGAAGAGAAAAACAAAAAAGGTAGAAAGGAGGTGGAAGGAAAAGGCTGAAAAACTGTGACAAAGAAAGAAAGCAAGGCTGAAACGGAGTTTGAAAGATTGAGCTCAATGGGCTGGGTGTGTCTGGTGGAGGATTAAAGAGGCATGAGGTAGAATCAGTACTGTGTGGCTTTGGTATCCAGCATCCCCGACATACAATAGATGCCATGGGCATCTGAGCTTAACGTTGGCACCAGCACTGATTCTTTTACAAATTAATCACCGGGGGACGATATGTATGGGTGGAATACGAGTTGGAGAATTTATACGGCCACTGGTTAAGATGGCCTGGCACACTGCTAACAATGTTTGGGCTAGATGAGTGAGCTGTTGTAGACAAACACACACTAGTCCAGTCAAGCTTCCAAAGGCCAGGTCCATCGACATGTTCAGGTCAGGGTCAGACAGGAATCATACACCCGAGCACCAATATAAAAGCGCCCTTTTTTAACACATGCTCTTTGCATGTTCGGTGAGGGGTCCATAACGACTTGCTGATTGCGATGTTTGTGGTAATATGCTATGGAAATGCAGCCATGAAATTCAGAAAATGTGTTCCCTAGCAAAAAAAACCAAACAAACAAACATTAACACAAACCTGGTCTCTACCCTCAAGGTCCTATCTGTGCTAGGGATGGACTGCATGATCTGTAGTCATGTAGCAAGTAAATGTAGTGAGTGCGAGTATGGCCTAAGGGTATCTGGCACTGGGCAGCAGCCCTGCAAGCAAAGCGCTGTTGCAGGTCATATGAGAGCCCCCACTGTAGGCTCCAGAGTCTGCCTCCTATTTGTACCACTGTACCACAAAACTGGCCAACGCACAGCCACACTGACCATTAAGAGAGGCCCTTCTCACACTTCCGGTTTGCCTATAGGACATTCGACAATGGTTCATGGATACATTTCGTGACCACATTTCATAAAGAGCAGTGCACTTGAACAAAAAAAACTTTTTCAGTCTTTTTATATTTTCTTTCAATCCTTTATTTTCAAATCCAAATGAAATTTCACAATTTTGTTCAAGTGCACTGCTCTTTATGAAATATAGTTTGGAATCTGTGATCAGTGGCACTGAAAGGCAACAGGTGCCGAGAAGTGTGCACGAACCACCACTTTAATAAGACTGTAGCATAGTTGTGAGGTGCTTTTCTACAAGTCCGTTGCCTAAAGCTTTCTTTGGATTTATACATTTCGTGACCACAGTTCACTTATTTTTCTCTATCCTTTAAATGTTTCTGGCATTCTCGGCAAATGAAGTGAGTTTTAGTAAACTTTGTGGGCACTTCTTTCTTACTTAAATTTCTTTACATGATAACTAAGTGCATTCCGGTGACCTTTTCTAAACTCATTGTTGACCTTCAGGATCTTGAATTTAAATGGCCTGGAGCAGAAGCGCATAAAACAGCTGACAAATACTGCACGTGCTTATCCTTGCTTGTAATTCAAAGGAAACCTTTATGGAACACAGTAAGCAACTAAGAACAAGAGATGGAGTCTACCAACTGTGGAAAAAAGGGGCCTATTAGCAATAACTGGCGATAATTATCGCTAAGCGCAGTTAGCGCTTGGATAATTATCGCCGGCTATCGCAGGTTTCTATCGCGGAGATAGCGTGCTATCAGCAACGCTTATCTCTAAGCGATAGAAACCCTGAAGAAGCAGTGTGAATATCGCTTGAAAACAAGCGATATTCACACTGTGATCCAGTGTTAGCTAGGCGATAGGGCGAGGGGGATTTAGCCATGGAATCCACCTCCCATTGGATTACATGGCTAAGTCAGGTCTGGACCAGGCGTTAACAAACAAGCGCTAAACGTGTTTAGCGCTGGTTCGTTAATCACCTCCCCTGCCTCGCTAATAAGCGATAGCGAGCTTAGCGACTGTTTCCAGTCGCTTTTAGGTTAGGAACGCCTACTTTGCATGCCATTAGCGATAAATATCGCTGGCATGCAAAGCGGCACCCAACCCGGTCGCTATCGCCTAGAAGCTGTCGCTAACAGCAGTTAGCGACAGCTTGCTAATAGGGCGTTAGAATTATCGCCGCTTTAGCGGGAAAAGGTCCTGCTAAAGCGGCGATAGAGCCCTTGATAATATGCCCCAAATATTGATCTTACACAATCCTATTGCAATGATTCCTGTACGAGTTTCTGCACTGCGAGTTTGAAGGTTTTCAGCGGCTTTAATGGTGGATAACTGGTTAATAGTTAACTGAGGTATTGAATGTTTGCAAGTTGTGGGTTTTTGTTGTGGGCGTATGTGTAGTTCTGATGGTGTATGTGTTGGAGGGTGCTCTAGTTGTGGATTTAAAGGTTTAGCATGTTTGAAGGGAGGCTTGTTGAGCAGTTCTGTTTTGTGGGATTAGGTGAGTGAACTGCTCTGATGGCAAGCTGTCTCAAACATGTGTAATGGTTATAGGATTATTTAACACTTCTGGAAGTGCATGGTGTCTTTGTCACTTATCTACCCATACGCTAATCTGTTTATTTTCCATCCAGAGCAGCTCTGCTGGGGTGTTACCCTTGTGCCATGGCATGCAGTCACCGAGCTCTGCAATGCATCATGGGACAAGAGCAAGTGTACTATTCCAGGAAACACCCACCCATTCCCAGAAGCGGGAAACCAGCCACAGCTTAATTGTCTCGGTTTCGATGTTAATGAATGCTTTAACAGTAATCATGATATCGGGATAATGGAAAAAAGAATGAGGCATATTCAGCATCGTTTAATTTTTTTTATCAGACCTGGCTCTGTATGAATTGATATGAAGAAACACAAGACGTGTACCCATTAAAAGCAATGGCGGGAGGGCAAGCACTAATAGTTACCTCATTGGGATGGGGTAACGTTGCAGACAGAATAATCTCACGAGACTTTGACTGCACCAGCAGCCAAGTCTCATGCAGGTTTTTTTTCTCTCGGGGAGGTTTACAATAAGTTCCCATACTTAAAAAAAAAAAAAAATCCTCCCCTTGTCCCCCATTCTCCTCCCTCACCCCCCCCCCCCCAAACACACACACACACACAAGCCCATTGCATAAACTCAGCACCTGCTCATCTCCAAACCGCATGGACTAGAAGATTCCGTGTGCCTTTATGGTAGTTCTCCATTCCATGGGGTTTTACTCTTAACTGCATGATACTGGGGCAACTTCACCGTCTGGAAGCAGTAAAATCACTCCAGCACCCTGCAAACCCAAATTACCCTGGGGGAATAATTTACTAACATTTTTCACAGGTGCTCACGCTGCACAAAATCCACAGGCACTGCATATAAATACCCATGGTCTAGTGAGCGCCCATGCAGCCATTATTAACTCTAGACTGACATTTTTTGTGTTAATAACAAATTGAAGCCCCACACTAAAGATTGCAAAGGATCAATCTTTCCATTTAATATTTCCAATGCGTTTAAACACAAAGACTCATAAACATACACTGCACAAACGTAGACTCAAAGTAGTAGATTGCCAAAGTATCAACCATACCAAAATAGCTCCTTGCAAAAAAATGAAAATGCACCTAATCCCACATTAAAGTGCTGCATTCTGTGACTTGAGTTAGAACAGCAAATGAATCCTATCCTGTATTATTTTGGACGCGGATTGTGCTAGATTTAGGACTTTAGAGATTTTAACATATCAGAGGGACATATTTATGTCTGGTCAAAATGTTGGCACTTAGGTTACCGTGTGATATATCTCACATTCATAGTCACCATTATTTTCCTAGTTCTCAAATTTGCTGTGTCGAATGACTCATTATTTGGGTGAGCACTAGTGTGCAAGTGGTCACCTCCTTGATTATAGTACATTTTTAATTCTAGTTTAAATCAAAAGTGTTTAGAACTATCCATTCATCTTCAGGTCAGGGCATTTATTTAGTAAAAGAAACAAGCTGCGATTGGTCAAAGAGAACCCTACCCAGCTCACCTCACTCCTTACTAACCTGTTTAGCTTGACCACCATCTTCCTATCCCTTTCCTTTTAGACGTACTTCCACCCCAAGACACCTGTCCCTATTGAGCTAATGTATCCTTCAAGCTGAGTTTGCAATTTTTGAGGAGTTTGTGACAATGGACTGCCACTTTGCTTACCTCCTAATAAGCACTGTATCAAGTGCACCTCCTTATCACACCTAGTATTTGATCTAATATGTTGTAAGTGCATGATTCTCATTGCACCCCTCTTTGTTTCTCTTTTTATATGTATAGTAAATGTGAATCTTCCCAATAGCCAGATCAGCTGCACTCTATACAGCTGCCTAGATAAATAAGTTAATCAAATGTATGCACTAGAATTAAACGTAAGGTGTGAACATATTCTGTTCCGGGTGTCCTAAAATGGCATTAGCGCTTTGCAAATACCATATGATGATGACGTTGTGACAGGAGAGGATCCTGAGAAGGGTGGAGAAAATTCAGCGAAGAAAGACAGTATTGCAGATAGTGGAACATCTTATGATTAGAAAATAAGAGCTGGTCTTTCCAATGTTTGAACCAATGACAGCATTCTTATAGGGAACTTTGATTATGCATGTTTACCTTGTGTTGTGTGAATTAGATTCAGACTCACTTCTTCAAAGTTGTTGGGTAACCAATGGGGACCATTATTAAATTACCATATTTATTACTTATTTTATGTATATTTAGTTGAAGATCTAATGCTGTACATAGCAACAGTAAGTCAGTACTTAGAAACCTAGAGGTTTTGAATGGTAGCAAACAGATTCAGGTGGGCGATGGTGGGTGTTGGAAGATGAAAGATCGATGAAAATACAGACATTTATCATGGTATTACATATCTTACCATGTATACATGTTTACAAGTTTATAGCGACAGAGTTGTATTGGTAAAATTGGTATGATTCCTGTAAGACGAGGTGATTTTGGTGAGACACTTTGAATAGAATCAGCACAGGCCTTAGGCTAATGTGAGCCAGAAGAGTGTTCCAGTGTAGTGGTCCAAGTAAATGTTGGACATGAAATCTTGATGCTGTATTGGGAGGCTTGGTTGTTGCTAGGAGGCTTTTGTTGGCTAAGTGTAGGTTTTGAGCTGAAGTGTCCTGACTTATGATTGTAAAAGAGGCAATATGAGGAGGATCAATTAATGGCCTTGGAGGACTAGTGGCTTCAATCTTACTTTTCTTTTTGCCAACAGCCAGTCAATCAGTATTGTGAACAGATGGTGTCTCTGAGAGATTGCAGAGTTCACGTAGTGAAAGGTTTAACTTTATTGGGTGGTGTAAAAGATAACTGGAGGAGACCTACAAGCAGGGCGGTACAGCAGCTAAGTTAGTTAGCAGAAGAACAAAGATTAGTGTCTTGCCTGTGTGAAAGCCAATGTTTGATCATATCTTCTGTATGTTCAGTAATTGAAATGTACCTGCCCCCGTTATGAAGGCTTCCATTTTCTTTCGGACATTAAAATCTACCAGATGGGTTTGGGTTAGACTGTTCCTTTTGGACCAAGACTGATTTGCATATGGCTGGTATCTGTCTAGAGGGGGTTAATGGGAAAACAATGATGGACTGGAATGCTGTCCAACTAATTATCAGTGGATGAAATTAATTCAAGCATTCCACCCATCATTTCTTTTGTTCTTCTAAGTGATATGTGTGTGATGGAATGGCCAGAGAGTGATGGGATGGTAGTGGATAGATTGAGTGATTTCCATGTAAGTGTTTAAGGAGTTGTGACTAACTGTGTGATCATATGGGATTTGGGTAAATAGGCTATTTTGTTGGTGGTGTTGGGGTTATCTTTGAGGTCACCAAAAATGATGAGTGTTGTGGAGGAGTTATGATTGCAAGACGTCATCAAAGATTGAACTAATGGCACCTGCTGGGTAACAGATGGGATGTGCATTGACTGTTGCAATACTTGTGATAGAATGGTGCTCAAAGGAGGCTAAAGCTGCTGTGGGTGAGGTAGAGAGTCTTTTCCAATGAGTAAAGTCTTGCAAAGTCTATAGTGAACATGACATGTTTCCCTGTGTACCAGTTAGAGAAAGTTGACTTAGGCATTAGCATGGGTACATTGGTTACTGAAGGCATGGCTTCATCAATACACATTTGCACGAGTGTTCAATAAAGTTCAGTCATTAAACTTTGGAACTGTAGCAGTAGGATCTGTTGAGACTATATTTAATGTGTAAATGGGATTCTTTTTCAGTAGTGGTTATAGATCCATCAGGAGTTTTGTGTGCAGTACATTGGATTTCTAGCTGTGATCTCAGACATACAGAGAATGCCCATGGATTCATCAGATGTTTTGGGTGGAGTAAATTGTCTTAAAACATTGACTAACTTGTTCTCAGAAATATATAGCACATTTTCCAATATCCATATTGTTAAGTATGTAGTAAACCCAGGACTGGGATTAACCCCCAGGTGACCTCCAATATAATGTTCAGAGCTGGTGAATGGAAATTCCCAAAAGAATCAGCTTGGTTGCATCAGTGAAAATGAAGGGAACATAGTAATCTACTTTAATTAAATACCTTCTAGTTTGGCATGTGCTGAATAGATATTGTAAAGGCCATACGTGGGTGGCACGGTTGTAAATGGAATACAAATACAAAAGAAAAAAAGTGTTTCTATCTTAAGGTTCAATATTTGTTTTATTAGATCTGATAACTTTACAATCATCATTTGGGACAACGAGGAGACCTTCAAAAGAAAATGGGTTCTTTTTTCTAGAGCAATAACATTAGAGTCACAAAGTCTAGGGATGTCGTGCAATCAGTATTTTATTACTGTCAAGAATGCATGCACCTCTAGTGTTTTTTTCTTTGTTTACCTCTCTGTCGTTGAGAGTCTCATCTTTACAAATGTATGTGCTGAGGAGGTTTGTTAATTCATTAATGATTCCATAAATCAGCATGTATTATTTTATGTTCTGTATCTTAGAGATAATAGTTTAGGTCCTACTGATGGTTTTCCTGTTCCAACACTTTGTGTGTTGTTATTAAATTTACTGAGTTTGCATATTGGCCAATATTGTGTTTTTATGAATGCTCAATAAAGTTTTTAAATAGAAAACATCCTTAGGCATCCCTGAACTTATTTTCTCAGGGGCCCACATTTGCCCATGGGAAGTGTGAATGACCTTTAATGCGTACATTTTAAATATGTTTCAAATGGAAATTATTTTAAGTCCCTATTAACTACTTGAAATCATTTCACACATCAGGTTGAGAGCTCAACTGACTAAATTACAAGTTTTATAGTCTTTTAGAATAAATCGCGTTTCAAAATCCATTAACTTTATTTCAGTTGTTCACATTTGATTGATGGGAACTTTTCATGTTCTTTTTTGCAATAATGCTTCTAAGGTTGTTTTGCAATGATAATTGTTAGTGCTGTCAAAGACTTTGGTGAGACCCTGAACAAATACGTTTTACCTCAACTCTACCCCACAACGCATTTTGGAATGAGTACCTTTATAAATCAATCATGGCAATGGGTTCTCATGTCAATCTTATTAGCTCTAGCTTCAGCATATCTGGCAATTTGAAACTTCTGTGGGACAATGCGAGGAAGACATTTATCCTGGTTTAGAGGTTGGCAGCCGGAGTAATGTTCATCAGGATGGCAGACATTGCCTTTGCCCTTCCAAGAGTACTCAGCTCACCAAATTTAGTAGTAGCTGCCAGCCCTGCCGTAATTTCTGTACATTAAAATGAACCAGCATTATGGAATATTATGTTAGGAAAACTTATAGAGCACACGTACACCCAAGGGTTTTCTTGGCTGTGACAACCAGGAGTGAGAGGAGAGAGGGCTCAGGCCAACCAAAACATTGCTTAAACAGCCAGGCCTTCAAAACTTCCTGAACCTCAAAAAGTTATGTTCCACCCTGATCAAGGAAGGGAGAGAGTTCCATAAGATGGGGGCCAGGACAGAGAAGCCCCTGCCCCTTGCTTTTTGTCGCTTGAACCAAGGATTTCTTAACTAATTTGCGAGAGAGGATCTGCAATGTCAAGGAGGAACATACTTTATAATTCTGCTTGCTACAAAGACTAAGGCCTTGTCATGTATGGATTTGTAACTAATGCAAGTCATTTTATAAACAGATCTCTGTTTAACGGGGAGCAAGTGAAGCTTAATTAAGGCAGTGGAGGGATCTGTACATATCTATGACATTTTCAGTTTATTCTCTCTGCTGTATTTTAAATGGTTTGTAATTTGTGTAAAGAAGTTGCAGGGTGGCCCAAATACAGGAAGTTTCCATAGTTCAAGAGCTGCATGATTACCACTGCAATAGCATCTTTCAAAGTCTCTGGTGACAGAAGAGCAACACATTCCTAATGGATTTCAACAGGCTAAAGCACTTTGCCATGACTGCTTTGATCTGGGGGATCATGGATAGCTGATTTTCTAACAGAGGCTGCTGGAACAGGAGGGTCTCTGAGCTCAGAGGGCCAATAGGTGTTGGCCTGGAGATCTTACGTGTGATTGAGAGTAAGCAGCTCAGTCTTATCTGTGATAAGCTTGAAGGAGTGAAGGGCTCATCCAGTTCCAAATGAACTTCAGGGTAGATTGAAATTCCTGGTGGGATTGGGCAGTACTCTCAAGCCGGAAGATGAATTGAGAGTCATCAGCATTGTTGTAAAATCTACAGCTAGGGCTAAGATCAATGGGCTGATAAAAACATGAAATAGCAAAGGAGATAACGCAGGGTCATGGAGGTCCCCACAGATGGCATGGGTCTTAGAAGAAGAAACCGGGCCAAGCTACACTTCCTGAATGCAGACTCCTGGAAAAGAGGATATCCAACTTAGAGGCTGACCTAGACTAGCTACCTTCAGACAATTCAGCAGAGTGTGGTTGACATTAAAGGCGGGTGATAAATCTAGGAGAACTAGCACAGACACTTGTCCCAAATCCAACTCCCATGATAGATCATCATATGACAAACAGAGCTCATATAATGTTAAGGAGGCAGGTTTCCAGCAGGGAGACAGATTTCACCGTGTGCATGAAAGAAATAAGGGTCTCATGCTGGAGCTGGAGAAACTGTACCAAGGAGTGAGAATTAATGGCACCACAGTCCATATTCTCCCCAGGTTGTTGAAGCAGAGAAGTGGTTGGAATGATACCTCTAATTGATTTAATTTTCTCACTGAAAAAAGTCCTGAGTGCATCACACAGAGTTTGGGAGGGTTCAATCTCCCAGGTTACTCACTTGGAACAAGTGAGTTTGTTTAATATCTTAAACGTTTGTTTATTCGCTAAGTTAATGTGATTAGAATGGAAAGAGGATTTGGTGGTGAGGAGCAAGTTTTTATACTTCCTCAAGTCCTCATTAGAATGTTCTCTTTCTTGGTGGTTCCTTTCAACGTACTAAAGGTTTGGTGTATGGCCGCCGTCCGTTTGGAAGGCCATAAGCCAAATTGTTGACTATTTGTTTTTGGTTAAAAACAATAAAGAAAGAAATAACAGTGAGGGACAGTAAAAAAACAATAATGACTCCAACACCCTGGGAGTTTTCTCACAGAGTGTGGGAGTCATTAATGTTTTTAACCTGTGCTGTAAATGACCCTTTCTGCAGTGAGGTGTCGAGCTCACAAGTGCCACTGCAGTAGTGGGCCATTGTCCAAGTTCTATCACCTAAGCAGGGAAGTCCATCAAGGTATTGATTAGTCTACCATGGCCTTAGGCTGGAGGGGGGTTGTGTTGGAAATTACCCTTTCTGTAGGGTCACCCCCAGACATTTTGCCTTACTCCTCCACTTTTTGCTGAATTCGTTTTTGTTGGCTTTAGGACTCTGCACTTTACCACTGCTAACCAGTGTTAAAGTGCTTGTGTTCTCTCCCTAAAACATGGTAACATTGGCTTACCCACAATTGACATATTTAATTTACTTATAAGTCCCTACTAAAGTGCACTACATGTGCCCAGGGCAAGTACATTAAATGCTACTAGTGGGCTTGCAGCACTGATTGTGCCACCCACCTAAGTAGCCCTTTAAACATGTATCAGGCCTGCCGCTGCAGAGCCTGTGTATGCAGTTAGCACTGCCATGGCGACTTGGCATTTAAACCCTCTTGCCACACCTTAAGCTCCCCTTTCATTACATATAAGTCACCCCTAAGGTAGACCCTATGTAGCCAATAGGGCGGGGTGCAATGTCACTAAAAGGCAGGGCATGTACTTTTAAGTTTTCCATGACCTGGTAGTGAAAAACTCTCAAATTAATCTTTCATTACTGTGAGGCCTACACTTCTCATAGGTTAATATTGGGATTATCTTATTCCATTTTATGTGTAATTTCCAATTGGGACGAGATATGACCCCAAGTATCGTGCCTCTGGAATCACAATTTAAAATCACAACTTAAGGTGAAGTCGGATTTTAAATTGCAATTCTGAAAATGCCACTTTTAGAAAGTTGGTAGCAAAACCAAAGGGGATGATGGACGGAGTGTTGAACATTGCAAGCACTCACCCCCAGTCAACTGATCTGGGTTTAATCCATTATCATTCTTTAGCTCACTCTGCCACCCCAGTTCAGACATGGCCATATGCAAATCAGTCTGACCCTGTGCCTCATGGGAACAGTCCAGCCCGAACTGCCAAGCCATGTCTTCCCTGGACCGGAAACTAGCATCCTGGAACCGGTTTCTGGCTTACAGCCGTCATCAGCCAGGCTATCTTGAATCCAGTGGCAAAGTGAGCAAGGGACCCACGTCTGGGCATACCCTGCCAACTTAGGGCGAACATAGCAAAACCAAAGGGGATGATGGACGGAGTGTTGAACATTGCAAGCACTCACCACAGTCTACTGATCTGGGTTTAATCCATTATCATTCTTTAGCTCACTCTGCCACCCCAGTTCAGACATGGCTATATGCAAATCAGTCTGACCCTGTGCCTCATGGGAACAGTCCAGCCCGAACTGCCAAGCCATGTCTTCCCTGGACCGGAAACAAGCATCCTGGGACCGGTTTCTGGCTTACAGCCGTCATCAGCCAGGCTATCTTGAATCTAGTGGCAAAGTGAGAAGGTATGCCCAGAGGTGGGTCCTGGGCTCACTGTGCCACTGGATTCAAGCTATCCTGGTTTAAGAGGGGTGAAACCCCAAAACCGGTCCTAGAATGCTGGTTTCCGGTCCAGGGAGGACCTGGCTTGGCAGTTCGGGCTGGACTGTTCCCATGAGACACAGGGTCAAGACTGATTTGCATATGGCCAGGTCTAAACTGGGGTGGCATGGTGAGCAAAAGAATGATGGATTTAACCCAGATCTCTTGACTGGGGGTGAATGTTTTGATTTGTTCGGCATTCCGTCCATCAATTGTGTGTCTTTTGCTTTCTCGCCCTAAGTGCGCCAGGTATGCCCAGACGTGGGTCCTGGGCTCATTGTGCCACTGGTTTCAAGCTATCCTGGCTGAAGAGGGTTGAAACCCCGAAACCGGTCCTAGGATGCTTGTTTCCGGTCCAGGGAGGACCTGGCTTGGCAGTTCGGGCTGGACTGTTCCCATGAGGCACAGGATCAAGACTGATTTGCATATGGCCAGGTCTAAACTGGGGTGGCATGGTGAGCAAAAGAATGATGGATGTAACCCAGATCTCTTGACTTGGGGTGAATGTTTTGATTTGTTCTGCATTCCGTCCATCAATTGTGTGTCTTTTGCTTTCTCGCCCTAAGTGCGCCAGGTATGCCCAGACGTGGGTCCTGGGCTCACTGTGCCACTGGATTCAAGCTATCCTGGCTGAAGAGGGTGAAACCCCAAAACCCGGTCCTAGGATGCTTGTTTCCGGTCCAGGGAGGACCTGGCTTGGCAGTTCGGGCTGGACTGTTCCCATGAGGCACAGGGTCAAGACTGATTTGCATATGGCCAGGTCTAAACTGGGGTGGCATGGTGAGCAAAAGAATGATGGATTTAACCCAGATCTCTTGACTGGCGGTGAATGTTTTGATTTGTTCTGCATTCCGTCCATCAATTGTGTGTCTTTGCTTTCTCGCCCTAAGTGCGCCAGGTATGCCCAGACGTGGGTCCTGGGCTCACTGTGCCACTGGATTCAAGCTATCCTGGCTGAAGAGGGTGAAATCCCGAAACCGGTCCTAGGATGCTTGTTTCCGGTCCAGGGAGGACCTGGCTTGGCAGTTCGGGCTGGACTGTTCCCATGAGGCACAAGGTCAAGACTGATTTGCATATGGCCAGGTCTAAACTGGGGTGGCATGGTGAGCAAAAGAATGATGGATTTAACCCAGATCTCTTGACTGGGGGTGAATGTTTTGCTTTGTTCTGCATTCCATCCATCAATTGTGTGTCTTTTGCTTTCTCGCCCTAAGTGCGCCAGATATGCCCAGACGTGGGTCCTGGGCTCACTGTGCCACTGGATTCAAGCTATCCTGGCTGAAGAGGGGTGAAACCCTGAAACCGGTCCTAGGATGCTTGTTTCCGGTCCAGGGAGGACCTGGCTTGGCAGTTCGGGCTGGACTGTTCCCATGAGGCACAGGGTCAAGACTGATTTGTATATGGCCAGGTCTAAACTGGGGTGGCATAGTGAGCAAAAGAATGATGGATTTAACCCAGATCTCTTGACTGGGGGTGAATGTTTTGATTTGTTCTGCATTCCGTCCACCAATTGTGTGTCTTTTACTTTTAGAAAGTTGGCATTTTCTTACTTTAGCTACTTGTTGCCTGCTGTCTGTCTCTGATCACTTATCTGGGGTGGGTGACAGCTAGGCTTTGTTTATTCTACCTAGACAGCCACACACAATGGGAGCTTAGGTTTGACTTGATGGGCCGTCCTGTGAGGGTGGAGCTGGGTGCAGCCTCACACTTACACCTGGATAGGCTGTGCACACACAAAGGGCTGCATAACCCCCTGTAGTGAGTCTGGTCTGGAGCCAATGCATTTCAAAGACCCTTCTTTGAAGTCTCCCCAACTTGAAAGGCACTACTGGGTATAACAACTGGACCTCTGACACCACCACTTCAGTACACGTCTAGCCCTGTGGATACTCTGCCAAGAAGAAGAACTGCTGTTCTGCTAAAGAACTGTCACTCTACTGAACTGCTGCCCTGGTAGAACTGCTGCCTTGCTGTGCTGACCTGTTGCCTGCTGCCCTTTTGCCTGGAGAGGAAGGACTGGACCTGGAACCCATCTTGAACCCAGGACCCCAGAGTGACTCCTAGGGCTAGCTTGCTGACCTCCTGTTCTGAGCCTCAATGACATAACAGGCTCCCATAGCTCCTGGGCCCGTCTTCAATGAGCTTGTGACCCTCAAGAGGCGCCTCTCAGGTCCTGGGTCATTGGAAGTGATCTTTTTGCCCTTCAAGTCACACTTTTGGGCTCTTTGTGAACACGAAAGGGCCCTTTCGCTCCAGAACCTCGTCTGCTTGCCCGGGATTCCAGCACGAGCAGATACTAGTTCATCCCTTTACACAGTACGTACCGTGGCTCGCGACTGCTAGCTTCCAGCCCATCTGTCAGCGATGCCCGGCAGCTCTTCGCACCTTGCAACGTGGACTGTGGCCAGCAAAGCTCTCCTTGCTCCCAGTGTACTTCTTCCCCACAAGCGGGACTCTTAGCACAATTCTTAAGAAGGTAAAACTTCAGCAGGACTTATCTAGAACTGTATCCGACCCATGCTCCATCGCAGTCAGCTTGAACTTTTGGAGTTGACCCAGACTAGTGCCACCAAATATCCCCTGTTGGCACTTTATGCTTTTAGGCACTATATTTCAGTTTATTCTTCTACTTATTGGTTTTTTGTCATTTTGGTCCTGTTTTGTTAATTAAATTAAACTCTAGCTTTCTAACCTGGTGTAGAATCTTTTTGTGTGGTGTTTCACTGGTTTACTTTTGAAGTGTTGCAAAATACTTTGCACATTGCCTCTACAGTTAAGCCTGACTGCTCTGTGCCAAGCTACCAGAGGGTGAGCACTTGTTAATTTAGGGTGTGTTTGTGACTTACCCTGACTAGGTTTGTGGTTTCTGCTTGACTAGGGCTTCCGCCTCAATCAACCAGGAACCCAATTTCTAACAACCTGTCCCTCACGTCCAGGCTTTTGTTGGTGGTGGTGATAGGGAAAAAAAGGCATTACACCATCCACCCTAAATAGGATGGATGATGTAATGTCCCTCCTCCAACAGCCCTTACTTCCTCCGTCAGAGGATGTATTTCATTAACAGACCCAATCCAGGCTCCATCGGAGGGAATACTAGAGGTCATCCCATCTCTAAATGAAGCAGGTGGACTGAGTGTTTGGTGGGCTGGGTTCTTTGTCGCGTTTGCGATGGAGTACCCTGTCCGCCAAACTCTTAATCAGGCCTGACACTCTTGTATTAGCGGGACTCAAAAGCTTTGGATTTCCAGAATATAAAAACATGTGCTTGTGCAGTGCACATCTAAAAATGAGTAATTGCTGGGTAACCCTTATTTTTAGCGGCTTGAGGAGCTGAGGCAAAGGGAAATTAAGTAAGTTGCCAAGGATCCCACAAGAATCCCACGATTTGTTCAATTAGACATGCCAAGATTTGATCCTGGTTCCTCACTCTGAAGTCTGCAACTTAGTCACTGACTAAATCACCTCCGAATATATCCTTCCAAGGATCACTGTCATTAAGGATCTTTTTTGTATGTTTATATTTTTTGTGCATCATTAACAAAGTGTAGAATGTACTTTCACACTTGATTACACATGTACACACTGATATAGTACTGTTGCCTTTTAAATACATTCTCTATGATGTGTAGAAGTGTTTTTCTGAATCTGTGTTAACTAGGACTCAATTCAGGCCTAATCGCTATTTTTTTCAAAATTAATGGTACCCTTGTCACTCTTGCCTTCGCCCTGCACATCTCACTGCCTGTCGTTTCTGCAGCAAATAGGCAAGTGAAATATTATTTGTTTATTTCCAATGTCATTGTTCATAATGTCTTCGATAAACGTTCCCTGGCTCATTCACAAAACGGAACCTATTGCTTCAAGGTTTTTCTGGTAGATCACTGAGCCCTATTCATTCATATAATGCAGTGTCCTTTATGTATCTAGTTTGCTCTAGCATCTCCATATAACATTAGAATAAAAGGTGAAGAATAATTTTTCATGTAGGGGGACAGTGCTTAGGTGATAAGGCAATATGATGTTTTATAACTCTGATTTGCTGATGAAATGATGCATTTGCTGACACCACAGTGCTTCTGCAGTTCTGTTAATTTCATATGCGAAAATAATGTCTAAAACCCCTTGAGGTGGGGTGAGCCAGAGACATTCCTGTTTTTCTAGGGATGCAGTCAGTATCTCTTCTGATTTTGCTGCCGATTTGAGACTTAGACTAATTTTTGATTTTCATTTCTCTGCATCGCCCTATTCACAGAAAGCCCTCATGGCATTGACTTTGTATCTGCTTTCTTTTGAATTTTGTAATAGAACCCTTTAACTATTCCTCTGATCTAGAACTTAGTTATTAAGTGGGCCTTTTTACTTAATTGACTGTATTTTCTGTTATTTTTCATGTGTTGGGTGGTGCATTAATGTAGGGAGACATTGCCTGATGAAATTGAGATTTAACACCATCTCTGATCCATCAAACTGTAATTCTGATTTAGGTAAATTTGGGGGTTTCAAGAATACAGAGTCCCCCGCGCCCACACTGTTGTTCCCTGCACCTCCTATTGATATTAAAATATTGTAAAGACGCAGGGCCCGATTCACAAAGGGCCTCCGCACTCATGGAGGATGTCTCGAAGTCGTGGCGGGACCTCCGTACTGCTGTTACCCATCGCGGGGCCCCCGCCATGATTGCAGGCCCCACCCGCCACAACTGTGAACGCTCCACCACGAGTGCGGAGGCCCTTTGTGAATCGGGCCCTCAGCATTTTCAGAACGACAAAATTACAAAATTCATGCACACACCTCTCACTAGTTCAGCATCAAAATGAAATCTAACAAGAGTTATTTCTATTATCTGTTTTACTTTGTTGCTAAGTTCATCTTTATTATGTGAACATAATGTGTTAGAATAAAAACATAGGGGTTTTTCAAACGTGACTGCAGTTGATGTTTTTTTCTTTTGCACCTCATTCTTGGGGGATGGTATTTGCTGTTACCTTAACAAAGCACTTCTTTGTCTGGTTATGATATCTACAACATGCCAGTAGTGGCTCATGGAGGGAGTGCCGCGGGGCGGTGGGGCGGGGCGGGGCGGGGGAGGAGCAGGGTGGGGGTAGTAAACTACGTCATACGTCCGAACAGAGGTAAGTAAACAAATAAATAAATAAAACGAATTTCATTACGTGCGCTGCATTGCCAAATGCAATGCAGCGCGCGCAACAAAATTAGTTTTATTTATTTATTTGTTTACTTACCTCTGTTCGGCCGTATGCCGTAGTTTACTCCCCCCCACCCTGCTCCTCCCCCACCCCGCCCCACCGCCCGCGGCACTCCCTCCACGAGCCACTACTGCAACATGCCTTCTTTAACATTCTTTGCAAAAAATTGATTAAAAATCAATAAAAAGTTTGTTTTATTCAGAATAGGAAGAAAACATTGAAGAATCACTTAACCAAATGGTTATCTGCACCCTTTAAGTTCACTACTGAGTGCTCTGTTGTTTCTCAAAAGTCAAAAAACATTGGTATTACAATTGTATTCACAATCCACGAAGTCAGTCACTTCACGCTTGCTTGGGAAGTCAGCTCTCATGGCTCTAGTGTAACCACTGTTATGTGATGCGGCCCAGTTCTTTAGTGACTTGTATCTCACACAGACAAACACAATGCTCTGGACAATGTCATCACCTGTCTGTCTGTGATACCAGAATATAGTGGATGAAATATTGTGCTAAAAAATGTTGTGCCCCCGTCCATACAAAGACAATTCAATTAATCTCTTTTCACCCACTCATAATGGAACAATTGAGACAAGTTGCTCCTTAATGCTGAAATTGTTGATTGCCATCTGCCTCTTCTGAAGGATGGTATGAACTTCACAATATCTAAGATTCCATGTTATGCAAAATGATTGTCCCTAAATACAATTCGGAGTCCGTGCTCCTATTGTAATTTATTTTGTAACAAGTGACCCATCATGGTAGAAAAGTGCAGACAAGCTAGGATGTTGGATCCTATAGGAGAACACTGCTGTGGTTTACCAGTCAATGGAAGGTTAAGAATGAGTCACCAATATTTATATTAGTATCTGGATCTTAAGGAATTCCGGACCCACCCATCCGTCTCTCAGAGCTTGACATAGAGTTCAGTAGTAACCAAAAATCCTCCGTTTTCTGGAGGAAGTGATAAATCTAGAGGACAATCTATGATGTGAACGTCTGCCACTATTTTGTCCTCATGGTAAAGGAGATTCCATTGAATGCTCATCTGGATTTGGCACTTCCTCCAGAAATCAAATGGTTTTCCATTACCACCCAAATCTACATCGGACCCACAGCCAGGGCCGAACTGGCAGTAACGGGCACCGGGCATTTCCATGGTGGGCCACCAGGGTGGGGGCCGGTTTTGAACCCCTGTGGGGCCGTTTCTGTTACTGGGGCCTATCTGCAATGTCGGCCCACTGTAACAAAAGTGGCAGTGGTGAGACGGGAGTAGTGCTTCCAACTAGCACCCCCCGCGAGCTGGCCGAGCTGTTTTCCAGGGCTGGTTTTGGTTCCCAGTCCGGCCGTGCCCACGGCCTTTCTATCTGAGTTGTTCACAGCTCCTCTGACATCCTAAGATCCCCACTTGAACCCAATTCTAAGTTGAGGGGAGGGGTATCCCCAAATGGAATACTGCTTCACCCAGTTATAACTGGCCCAGTGTTCCTGCATCCAGATATCATGAGTGCGGGAACACCAGACCCGATTTAAAAATTACTTTGGGATTGGAATGCAAGTACAGCTCAATACCAGTGCCCAGGCCTTGTAGTCTCCCTTCTAAAGTCTGAGGTGAGCATGTAATGCTCCCCCCAGCCCAGCCATATTCTCCCCTCCCTTCTGCCACCCTCCCTGCTGCTGTCTTCAAACCCCTACCCCACTGCACCAATCCCCAAGCTCTCACCTGCTTAGAGAAGATGGTAACTGAGAGAGTTAAATAGGGGCCACTATTTTAGTATTTGCTCGCAAGCTTCAGTTGCTTCTTTTCTCATTTTCATATACACATTTAAATAATTTGTGCAAACTATGAATGCCGATTTGCATTATTTTGTTCTGGTGAAAGTGTACTAAAAACTCTTTATTTTCATGAAGACAATGCAAGGGTTTATGGTGAGGAAAATGCAAATACCGCTAGAATGTGTCAAGGCTTCTAATTGTGGGAAAATGTCCATTTAAGGATAGCTGGAGTGTTCTATCAACTGATGAAAGCCTGGACAACATGCAAATGTCTGAAGCCTGTCCAAACAATTTTGCAAGGTGGTAATGTCTTATTTTGCCATTAAAAAAATCACACTTTTAAAACATTAATCGAAGAACTGTGTTTCTTCATGTCAGAAACACTGGGCACAATTTAATGTGCCTCTAGGTATTTTGAATAACTAAGCGCTATTGCCCACTGCTCAGGCTTTTACATGGTTCATTGTCCTCTGCACAGGGCATTATCTACTATGAATTGCCTTCTCTGCAATTATGGTCCAAATCTGAAGTTGAGCTCGCATAATGCATAACACCAGTGGGCAACAAGGCTGGTATTATCCATCCCCCCATATCACGTAGCACAGGATATAACCATGCCAACTTTCTCTGTTTGCTTCAAGTCATTACCACTGACCTTATACTGAAGACAGATAACTGTAATTAGTGCCAATATTTTAAGCAATCTGATTGACTGAGCCAAGCTTAGCAGTAAACGCAGGAAGCTCATAAAATTCAACCCTGTGGGCTCATGAATGGATGGTTATTGACCAATGAGCATCGAAGTCTGTAATGTTAGTGTGTAATGAGAATGTGTTATTAAATTAGATCCTGCAGAAATCATACCACTCGCACAGCAAAGATCCCATGGGCCCTGGTGCAAAGCAAGGAAAATGGCCATTTGACTGCTGTTTGGGTAGTAAAGCACATTATCATGATTCAATAGGATCCTCAAAGCCCTGGGCTGCGGCGCTGCTGCACCTGCTGCACCAATGGTAGCTACGCCTCCTAAATCATATCTCAACTGCTTGGTCTCTAATACACTCGACTCATTTGCAATAGTGATATTAATTTCCCACCTGTTCGCCTTGTCCATGGCACTTTTGCTGTACTCTGGACTAAGAGTGCCCAAGATCACCATGTTAGTAGCTGAGTGAGCGCCCCTTTTCATCACGGACATGAACACCGAAGTAACGTTCACGCCGCTGCCCATATTTGGAGGCTTGTCCTGACCCTCGGTGGCTCCACCTTTAGATGGAGTCAACCTCCAGGGAGCGTCAGCTTCCCAGACAGCTGTAGAATGGGAGATGTCTATCTGAAGGGGGCCGAGAGAGCTCTGCCTTGGAACCTTTCACAAGTCACTTGCATTGTTTTCACTGAGACTGAAAGCAGGCCATAGAAAAGAGGACACCGAATAGGGATGGCTTCCCACAGCAGCTATAGTTCCCACACAGGAGCCTTCTGAAAAGCGCTTTAAGAGCAGCATTTGCTTGGGAGTCACTTCCAACATGGTTTCCTGTACTGAAAGGTGTGCGCTCTCTGCAAAATACCTTTTTCTACGCCTCATAAATCACATTGTGAAATGTATGCATCGAATCCGCATTTAGAGTACACTGTGGCCTGCTTTAACATTAACACCATGAACATTTGGGATGGTGGCAGAGGAGGGACGGGAAAGTGTGCTTCCCGAAATAGACACATTGGGTAAAAATATAAGAACTTTTCAACAACTCATATGAATTGTATTTAATGTTCCAACATGATCTGTACTATTTAGGAAGAGCCACCGACCATGGCTGGGTCCCTGGATGGGCCACAGTATTGGATTTTATAAATTCAGAAAATGCACATTTCTACACACTGCATATTAAGAAAATTGATAAAAGTGAACAACAAAATAAAAATACTTTCCCGGTTTAGTTTAGAATTAAAAGGAAATATTTATATTGAAACAAATTAATCTGTGAATGACAGCTATGAATAAATGAAAGATTCGCACGGGTACCTGTCTGCAGCTCGACTCCTGACAGCGTGGGTTGGTAGCCTCGGAGTGAAGAGGCACAGATTTCTTCCTTCTGCGACATTCCTCTTGCCCTGTGCAATATAAACTCTGCTTTGTTCAGCTCCAGCCAATCAGAACGCTCTCGGGATGATGTCACTGAGTGGACTCCGACCACCAAACCATGAAACCTAAACACTTTCCCTGGCCACATGATTTACCTACGGTATATTTGTGCTGCCAACAAGTGTGTTTCCTTACTTCTAATTGAAGGCCTGGGCTCGGATGAAAGGCTCGGTTACTGGAGCTTGTTTCAAGTGAACAAAAACCTCAAATCAGGCAACATCCTTGTATATGTTTCCCAGAACCAACTAGTATTGAAATCTGACTTTTGGCTGTTGTTAAGCTTCTAAGTGTTTGCTTTATGGTTATCTATAGAAGGAGCTGCTCGGTATTTTGCTCACGCCCTGTGTCAGCTGGGCATTATATGACAATTGGCGACTCAGCCCTCATGTTCAGCAAACTGTAATGGGTAGGTACGAATCATGGATGTACAAATATGTCACTTTGTTTCCATAGTACTCCTTATTTAAAAAAGAATGCAAAGTATTTGGGAGCTCAAGGCTTATATGGGAGTGCCATTTTATATTAGCTATCCGCAAGAATAAACGTAGCTCTGAACCTCTGCAGGGCGTAGCTATCGTTAGAACATATTGTTAGAACAGCAGGTGAACGGCAAAGGACACAGAGGTGTGAAGGGAACAATGAACCCCAAATGTGGATGTCTTTTACAACCCAATCAGGAGATACTGGGGGGCTTTTCCTTTGGTATCACTAGGGCCCATGTCACTTTTGCTGCACCAGTGCACTCTTGGCTCCCACACATACATTCTACAACGTAGGCAAATCGATATCATCCTATATCCCCTGTGCTGCTTTACATTTTATGTCACAGTTGCTGACTTCCCTGTTTCTAGAAACCATATTTCAAACAGAAACTTTTGCGTAATCCCATATCCTAGTAAGGAGGCACGCCTTATGATTTGCCCTATTTTAATTTGAAATTATACAAACATATGAAACCAAATAACCCCAAACTGATTAGATCGATCGGATAGTGTTGGAAATTGCACTTTCTAGGGTGCTCCCCCTCGACGTTTTGCTTTTGTCCTTCCTGGTTTTTGGCTGATCTATGTGCTAAGCAAATACAAAGAGATGTTGGACGGAGCACTGAAACTTTTCAGGCACTCACCCCCAGTCACAGATCTGGGTTGAATCCATCATCATTTTTTAGCTCACTTCGCCACCCCAGTTCAGACCCAGCCAAATGCAAATCAGTCTTGACCCTATGCCTCATGGGAACAGTCCAGCCCGAACTGCCAAGCCAGTTCATCCCTGGACCGGAAACAAGCATCCTGGGACCGGTTTCGGGGTAACACCCCTCACATAGCTGGGTCTGAACTGAGGTGGCGAAGTGAGCTAAAGAACGATGATGGATTCAAACCAGATCTGTGACTGGGGGTGAGTGTCTGAAAAGTTTCAGCGCTCTGTCCATCATCTCCTTGTGTTTGCTTTGATCTATGTGCTAGCCGTAGGACTTTGGGCACTTTTGACACTGCCATTCAGTGCCAAAGTGTTGTGCCGAAGTGTTGTGCGTGCCGTATACATAATGGTGATTGGTGTATACATGATTGGCTGGTTTGAGTTAGCTGTAAGTCCCTTGTCTAGGCGTTGGACATATACCTAGGGCATGTAACTCAAATGCTTCTCCGTGGGCATACAGCACTGGTTGTGCCACCCACGAAAGTAGCTCTTCAAACATGCCACATGCTTGCCTTGGTGGGGCTTGTGTGTGCAGGTTACTGTTACTCAGCTTGGCATTTAAAAAGCTACTTGCCAAGGTTCTTCATGTCTCTTGCTAGATCGGAGTACTCCCTGGGGGCAGGGTGCGGTGTCTGGAAAAGGCAGGGCACGGACTCGGTGCACTACGTGCACTGGTAGTAAATGCACCGGATGGTGTGTTCGGTACAGCGGGACCTGCTTCTCGCATTGATTAACATGGGGGACCAGTGGAAAGGCTATTGAGCAGTATTTCCTACACGCAGAATAGTAGCAGTATAGTGTTTGATATCTATGAGTTAGTAATGGCAAATCCTCTCCGGTCGTGCAAGTGGACTCAACATTACTAATGTGGAACTGCCCATTTGGGAAAGTGGGCATTTCTGTGCTTGGGACTCTGTGTGACTGTCAACCTGTCTATTACACTTTAAACACATACCAATGGTGCCAAAGGAGGAAACTGGTTCAGAGCTGGACCCAAAGCTCAGTCATTCTCTTTGAGTATTTCAGTTTTCAATTTTTATTACTGGTGGATTATAAAGCTGCTGTAATATATGAAATAAAAGCTGCACATCACCTTCACAGATTTAGCCCTGGAGCTGTTCTAATATGAAAACAATTTTGACTGAGGTTTAATTAATATCACTTAGGAAGATTTTTTTTTTTAATATAGCACATAACCACATTTTCAATTTAGTGCAGAGAACGTCACATCACTTCCCTCACTTCCTGCTTCATAGAGGTCTGTTGAGGTGAATTAGGAATATAAGTGGCTGTGGCTATAGGAATCTTCGTCCTGTAACTCCCCACATAGTCACCTGGATCTAAACTTTGCCTGTGGCTGGCTAGGAAAGGGGCTGCATCCAGATGGTGAGGGATGCAGCAGTAGGCAGTGTGATGTAACTTCAAGGTTTCCATTCATAGAAGTTATGCTTTGTTGGCATATGTGTACAACCGGGCACTTGCGCCGGCAGTGGCATTTCAGGTTCGGGTTTGTGAACAGCAGCGTTAAACCAGTTGCTTGAGGAGGGATGCGCCAAATAAGTGGTTGCAGTGACTACAAAAAAAAAAAATCTGCAGTTGTGATTGTAAGGGTTGTCATACCACAATATCGTGGTCTTAATATCGAAATGCCATAATATCGTTTCATGATATTGGCTACCAACAAATTATCAAGCTACGTAGGTGTGGCATTAAGGATAGTAAATTTATACCTTCCTATATATACCTACCTTGACATTACGCAGGAAGTGTATGTCATGGATACAATATTTTGGCATCTCGAAATTAAATCCACAATGTTGTGAAACACAGATTGCAAGGTGGTACATCCTGTGAGTGAGGTGGCATGAGTCAGTGCATGGGTGAACTATCGCACGACCTATTTTCAAATGCTCTTGTTCCACATTCCATGCAAAGCATCTATTTTAGATCATCAAATATTCACTCATGTATTGAATGAATGACTTTCTCTTGTGCAATGCCGACCAACTAGACACTTAAACCATTTGAAATAATACTGAAAGTGTATCACATGTAGACCCATACTTTCTACCTACATTCTACTTCATTATAAAAGGGCAAGAGCTGAAGTCGCCATGTTTGAGTGGTCTCTATAGATCACCTCCCATTTTTTTCTTTTCCCTGGTCACTTTCTTTGAATTATGACCCCTGTCTTGACTGTGGTGTCCTTCAGAGTATAACAACTAGACAATAAAAACGTTGGGGCATATTATCAAGGAAGTGCGATATTTATCGCTAACCGCGCTTAGCGCGTTTTTTTTTAACGCCGCCTATCGCTGGAAATTATCGCTGAGATAACACCCTATTAGTAAGGTTTATCTCCATAGCGATAATATTTCAGCGATAGCGACTAAAATGCGAGAATATCGCTGGAAAACCAGCGATATTCTCGCATTACTGCTAAGGTGGATTCAGCATTAGAATCCACCTCCTATACTTCAAACAGGTAAGTCATCCTCACTAGCAGGTGATAAAATCTAGCGATAAACGCGCTTAGCGCGAGTATTTTATCGCTTCGCCTGCCTTGCTAATAGGGGGTAGTGGTGTTAGCGACTGTTTTCAGTCGCTTTTAGTAGAGAACGCCTTCCTTGCATGTCATTAGCGATAATTATCGCTGACATGCAGAAGCGATGAAAACAGCGCCCGCTAACGCCTGAAAGCTGTCGCTAACGCCTGTTAGCGACAGCTTGCTGATAGGGCGATAAAATTATCGCCGCTTTAGCGCAAAAAGTGCTGCTAAAGCGGCGATAAAGCCCTTGATAATATGCCCCCCTGTTCTTTGATTTTCTAGAGCCGGTTCTGGCAGTGTTTTAGTGTCTAACAGGAAATCGTTCTAGGAATTGCCTGTCTTCATGCTGTGTGGTTTGTGGCATAGGTAAACATAGTCATTATCCTAAAACCCATGCGTTAGATTCGAGCTGGGAGGGAGCTCTGAATGGTAATCAAACTGTCCAGTTGTTGGTCAAAGGGTAATCTGCTCCTTGTTCTGAGTGAATCCACGCTCCTTCGGAAAAGATGCTTGTGCAGTGTGAACTGGATTAATTCCTATAAAAAGTCTTTACATTCCAATGTTAAACTTAACAGAACAAAACCGAACGTATATATGGTTGTCCTTCATTCATCACATCTAAGCTTTTGGGGAAGATTTATGAATAATCACTGAGTTCATAAAAGCGTTGACAGTCACGACTTAGAAGGTACAGTCAAAGTAACCCCTGCAAAATGCACCTGGGGCAAAAAAAAAGCACAAATACAAGAATACATGCCTCCACATATCTAACACTGATTCTTACAATTGTACCAGCTGAAGAAATCATCAGGAATACTGAAAAGTAAACACACACAATTCATTTACAACAAGGGCTGAATATTGTTGATATCGGCTGATTGGGCGGCAAATGACCGTAATGAATGACTGGCTCTTTGAATCCAGAGAAGACCTCACTTTTTGCTTGGAAAATAGACTTATTTGATGGACACCCCCAGGAGCCTGATGAATGGCTCCCCCAATATCTGCTTTACTTCCCTCATGACTTGAGTGACACTTTGTTACTAGCAGAAGGCTCTTTGATGGATTGGATGGGAAGGTAAATTTCTGCACAAGACACCCCTATGGAAGGGTAAGTAGCGAGGCTTCTAGTTTCAAACCATAGAACCTTATTGGAATCTGGAATTTTGAATCTCGAAGCTAGGAGATGCCTGAGAAGAAGGCCACATGAAATCATTTAAGGGCCTCACAAGGGAATTGGATTTCCGCAAAACACAGTTTTACAGATATCTCTAATTGAGACATGCCCTAGAACAATATTTGGGCAGTTGCTACTGCCTTCATTGATTATAACCCACTTGAAACCAAAATAATGCTCCACAAAGACACCAAGTTCTCTGTACCCAAATGGAGAAGGAGGTGTCTCGGAGGAAAACAACTCACCACAGCAGGAAAGAACTACAGGGCACACTTTCTCCTTCTTGCAAAAATGTCCCATCTGTCAAGACCTTCAAAGCCAATCTGAAAAAGTGTTAATGAACAAAATCTGTCTGCTACCTGTGACCCTCATATCAGTTTGCATTATGTTTTCCTTAAATTATTATCCATCATAGGTGCAGTGTTAGAAATGGGGTCTCTAGTTGGCAGTGGTTTGCACCCTGTCCAAGAAGGGACCCTCACTCTAGTCAAGGCCTCACTCTAGTCAGGGTAAGTAAGCTACACACCTAAGATAACCCCTGCTCACCCCCTTGGTAGCTTGGCACAGAACAGCCAGGCTTATCTCAGAGACAATGTGTAAAGTATTTGTGTACACACACACACACACAGTAACACAATGAAAACACTACAAAAGGACTCCACACCAGTTGAAAAGAATTACCAATATTTATCTGAATAAATCAAGACCAAAACTACAAAAATCCAACCTACACAAGTCAAGATATGAATTTTCAAAGATCGAATAAAGTTAGTTCATAAAAATCAATGGTTGGGCTTGATCAGGACAAAGTACCTTAGATGCGTTAAAAATCAAAGACCTTGCGAGGCACAGGGGAGGTGAGGGACCGAAAAAACAGATGATGCGTTGGTTCCTTACTGCTATAGGGAATGTGATGCATCAGTTTCTTACTGCTAGGCAGGGTAAGTGATGTGTCGGCTCCTTACTGTTGCAGGGGAGGTGATGCATTGTTTTCGGGCACACGGGCTTTGTTCCTTACTGCAGTGTGATGTTGATGAAGAAATCGGCACCGATGGACTCTGCGTCAAAAGTCAAGTCGAAGTGCGTTGATTCCACAGCATTGAAGCAGGCGTTGCGTCGGAGTTGGGGCGATGCGTCACGGACTTCGATGCAGCAGCAGTTTTTCGAATGCGGTGCGATGAAAAGCTGGGGTCTGCATTGTAAGCCGCAGTTGTTATGTCAAGCAGGGACAATGCTCCGAAACAGGCAGCGGCGATGCTTTGGGTTTCGGTGATGATGCACCGGTTCCAAACTACGCTTTGAGTCAATGCGTGGATTTTCTTCTTTGTATCACCAGAACTCACTTCCAAGGTCTCAGGAAGTGGATTTAACACCACTTGGCAGAGCAGGATTCACAGCAGAGGAGTCCAGGTAATTGCAGCTGAAGTCTTTGATGGCCCTGAGACTTCTTAACAGGAGGCAAGTTCAAATCAAGCCCTTGGAGAACCTTGGAAGCAGGATGTAGAAAGAAAAGTCCAGTCCTTTCACTCCCAAGACAAAAGAAGCAAGCAACAAGTCAACACAGCAAAGCAAACAGCAAAGTGGCAGTCCTTCCTGACAGCAATCCAGCTCTTCTTCCTAGCAGACTGTCCTCAACCCAGAAGTGTTCTGAGTATATGGTGTCAGAGGTCCAGTAATTATACCCATTTCAGCTTTAGGAAAGCCTAAAAAAAATCTTTGTATTGCACAAGTCCTTCCTTTCCCTGTCCTGGCTCCAGACACCCTACAGGGGGTGAAGATTTATTTGTGTGAGGGCAGGCACAGCCTGGGTTTAATCCATCGTCCAAAATGGGGTGGCGTGGTGAGCAAAAGAACAATGGATTAAACCCAGATCCTTGTGACTGGGGAGGAATTTTTGCATTGTTCAACATTCCGTCCATCATTTGTTTCCTTTGCTTTTGTCGCACTAAGTGGGAAGGGTATGCCCAGACGTGGGTCCCGTGCTCACTGCACCACTTGATTCAAGCTAACCTGGCTGATCAGGGGTGATGCCCCGAAACCGTTCCCAGGATGCTTGTTTCTGATCCAGGTAGCACCTGGCTTGGCAGTTCCAGCTGGACTCTTCCCATGAGGAATAGGGTTAAGACTGATTTGCATATGGCTTGCTCCAAACTGGGGTAATGTGGTGAGCAAAAGAACGATGAATTAAACCCAGTTCCTTGTGACTGGGCATGAATGTTTGCATTGTTCAGCATTCTGTCCATCATTTGTTTCTTGTGCTTTTGTCACCCTAAGTGGGAAGGGTATGCCCAGACGTGGGTCCTGTACTCACTGCGGCACTGGATTCCAGCTAGCCTGGCTGAGGTGAGGTGATGTCCGAAAACCGGTCCCAGGATGCTTGTTTCTGGTCCAGGTAGGACCTGGCTTGGCAGTTCGGGCTGGACTGTTCCAATGAGGAACATGGTCAAGACTGATTTCGATATGGCTAGGTCCAAACTTGGGTGGGGTGGTAAGCAAAAGAATGATAGATTAAACCCAGATCCTTGTGACTTGGGGTGAATGTTTGCATTGTTCAGCATTCTACCCATTGTTTGTTTCTTTTTTCATTTTCAGACCTGCAATTTAAAAACTAATATTACTAAAGGATGCATTTTTAAATTGTGAGTCCAGAGACTCCAAACTCCAATTTTCTATCAGCTCCCAATTGGAAGATACACTTGAAAGATGTTACAAGGGAGCTCCAATGCTGGGGGCGAGGCCAAGATGGCGGCGAGTGTGGACGCACTCTGCTGAGCTCTGCGAGAGGCCAGCCAAAAATATCCTGTAACCCAGTGCAATGAGGGGTTTAAGTGTGGTGGAAGCCCCCCGCACGCAAACTGACCCCCCAGGTCCGGAGTGAAGCTGAAGTGTGAGAGACGCCCGAGGTGTGGCACCATGATCGCGGGCGCCCGCGGCCCTCAGCTGCGACTACTACACCAGTCAACAACAAAGGCAGGGATGGTGGAGTGACTCGCTGACTGCAGCCACACGAGAAGTGGTGGTTCTTCCCCTTCCCGGAACTGAGTGCGGCGGCAGGGAGTGACCGCAGACCTGTACCCGCTCGCTGGCGGCAAACGCTCTGGGATCTCGGTACCATCGTTACCACTGCTGCGTCTCCTGTGGCCAAGGCCCTGCCCGGCCTGAGGAGAGCTGGGCCTGGACTCGCATGACACACCCTGCCTCCCCCCTTCCTTCTCCCGGGGCCCAGAAGATAGATTGCGAGGCCAGCGGCCTCTTCCCCTCCCCCCCTCCTCCCCTATACCTGATGGGAGCTAGGTCTGGGTTGAGCTGGAGGAGCTGCGCAAAGTCCGCCGAGGGACCTGCAATGCCCGCATGAGTGCAGTGCATTGTCGAGGGGCTGGACTGCTTCCACTGTGAGTCCTCTCTGCCATCGCGGCTGGATGCTCCCTCCCGCTCCCCCCCTTGCACCTGGAATATAGCCCCCGACAGTGTTCCGGAGACCTGCGCTGGGCCCAAGGGGTCATCGGGGAGACGATCGGTGCACGGACCTCATGGTGCTGCATACTGTTTGAAAGAGCACCAGGTGGGACACTGAACTGACGGCCTTGACGACTCCGTGACTATAATCGGGGGGATTAAATACAGCAGAAGTGGCACCACAAACAGATTGGGGGCCCCGGGTCGAAAGGAGAACTCTCCCTGCCGCGCTGGCGGTAGACATATTTTGGGCAGCGAGAAACCACCCCAAAAAGTGAGTACATACACGGTAGGATGCGGAGCGGACTGCTGTGCACAGCGTGACCCACCTCTCCCGCATGTACTGCGGCATCGCCAGTGCTTTTTTGCCCCATTGCCTGGGGACATCAGAATAAGGGGGATTGTAGGACTGGGCGCAACACGATTGTCGAGGTGAGGGCGGTGCACCGCGGCTCCCCATAAGGAGAGTGTGGATTACTCGACAACCCGCAGAGGCCAGCTGAGTGAGATAGGCCAGTGTCTCCATTGTTAGAGGGACCATTTAGCGCCCAAACGCGCAATGGGGAAGCCACGTGTTGACAAATCACAGCCCTAACAGCCTGAAACATCGACGTCCACAACGGACGGAGGGAATGCCGCGCAACAAGGTGATTCCAATACAAGTACTCCACCGGATCATTGACATCGGTTTGATGAGTTGATGGCGGCAATACTGGACATTAAGAACATGTTAGGTCCTAAAATAGACATACTATGCCTCAATATGGGCTTTTTGCGTGAGGATCATAAGAAACTCAAGGCCAGAGTAGAGGAGTTGGAACCTGCATTGGCAGCCTTGCACCCCAGTGTGTCTGTGACTACGGACCAACTCAAATCCCTGCAGAAAGAGGTGGAATACCTGGCAAACCAGCTGGAGTACCAGGAAGGTCGTTCCCGCAGAAACAATATCCGCATAGTGGGGTTACCAGAGCGAATAGAAGGACAAGCCATGGATTTGTATCTAGAAACCTGGATTTCCGATGTAATCCTACAGGGCAGGATCTAAAAATTCTTCTCCGTAGAAAAGGCGCACAGGGTCCCGGGAGGCCCTCCGCGTCCAGGTAACCCACCGAGCCCGGTGGTGGCACGATTGTTCAACTATCGGGACAGAGATCATATTCTCCAAGTGACCAGGTCTAAGGGTCCCTGGCAGGTAGAGAATGCAACGGTACACATCTACCCTGATTAAAACATTGGCGGTCCAGCACCATAGATCCTCATACATGGAGGTCAAGCGGTGCTTGAGGGAACATCAGATACCATATGCGCTACAGTACCCTGCTAAACTTTGCATACGCCATAAAGAACTCAATGTGTACTGTTCCACTCCTGAGGAAGCCTGGTCCTGGATGAATCAACATGGTTTCGCACATCCTCCACCTACCGCTCTGGCAGAATCACAATCACCCTGGCAGTCAGAAGGCACACAAAGAAGAAGGGGGAGACCTAAAGTACAACGGCCTACCAAGAAACAAGTGGTGGCAGTGAGGGCACAGGCCATAAAGACTGCGGAACACCTCAACAATGCTGTGACGTCTGCGAGATCTGAATCGGAATTGGATGATGGCCAGCTATCCCTAACGGACTCACAAAGCACAGAACTGCGAGGAAACGGTCCGGAGATGACCCCACAAATTGCGAATGAAGTCGGGTAACGGCCTGACGTCTGCAGAGTCCTGAGGCACTGACGTTTAACCAACCTGCAAAGTGTATTTGGTGGACTTTTAGTATATCCTTTTTATGTTTGTTCACAATTGATGGGCAGTTGATCAGATACTAAGGGGTGGGTTACCCTAATGATCCATACTCCTTCTACTCCGGGCACAGGAGACTGAGTTCTGAGATATCATAAAGCTGTTTAAATGACGGCAGCCAAAAGTCAGCCTGGGTTGGGTTACAGTTGCGCCCCCGGATAATGTTAAGTAGCTGAGATAGCAATTGTTCTACCATAATCTTAATGGCATTTCAGTGAAAGTGGCCATATGCCCGTTGGCAAGTCGGCCTTGGGTGGGGAGTTAGGGGAATGTTATTATTGTTTACAACAATCTCTAATTTTTACTGTACGGGTCGGGGAATGCAATTGAGTCAAAGGACGTACAGCGGGATGGCTGTGGGGTGGGGGATGCAGACGTGGACTGGGTGGCTAAGGGGAGGGGAGATAGGTTGAAAGTTCCCTTCATTCTTTTGAATGGCGAATAATGAGTACACACTCTTAACCTGGAACGTGCGGGGGCTAGCAGGATGTGTCAAAAGACATAAGATATACCAATATTTGCACACCCACAAGGTCTCAATTGCGCTAATACAGGAGACACACCTTACCACACAGACATTGGCCTCACTGCGCAAGCGCTGGAGAGGCACGGTCATAGGCACCGCATATGCTAGGGGCACCCTTATATGGGTGGTGCCAGGCACACCCCTCAAGGTGGCACATACTCGAATAGATCCTTAGGGCCGCTATGTGACCCTGGAGGGCCAACTAGATGGAGCCCCGCTGGCACTGGTATCCCTTTATGCCCCGAACACTGGGCAAGGGCAGTTCCTACAATCACTCACGCCGTCTCTGCTATCCGACCCTACAGCACCGACACTATGGGGGGGGACTACAATAGTACATATGACCTAGACCTGGACCGCTCACTCCTGCCCCTTGAGGGATCACAATCCATACAGATTTCAAGACACCTAAGAGACTGGGCAGACCACATGCAGCTGAGAGACGTGTGGCGTAGCCAGCACCCTGAAGTGTACACATATTCCCATTATTCCTCCCTGCATGATCTGCGCACGCGGATTGACGCAATATATTGCTCCATGGAAGCTTTAACTAGGGTAACGCAAGCAGAATATTTAGCGCAGACGCTTTCTGACCACAATCCATTGCAGCTGCATCTTGCATGGGGCGCCTGCAGAGCTCGGATTCTGACTTGGCGTCTCTCTGTAGCTGTGCTAAGGGACACTGCATTCCGCTCTGCTTTGTCACAGACGATTACCACATACTTTCAGGAGAATACAGGCACTGCCTCCAACAGGGGCGTAGAGTGGGATGCATTTAAAACAGTTGCTCAGGGACATGCTATCAAAACGTCATACGGCTCACGAATGGCACTCTCAGCTGAGTTATGCAGACATGAGGCAGAAATTAAGCGATGTGAAAACCTGGTGCCCGCGGACCCTCTGGTGACTCCCCTGCTGGCCAAGGCGCGACTAGCTTATAAGGAGACCTCAGACAGGCTATGTGCGCTGGACTACAAACACTACCTAGCCCGACAAGACACTGAGGGCGACAAAGCGGGCAAAATGCTAGCTTGGCTCTGAAAAACTGACGCCTCCCAACCTCCAATCACAGCGTTATACAATAACGAGGGTGTGCTGGTGAACACGAAGGCGGCAATTAACGAAGCATTCTATAAATACTATACAAAATTGTACAGAGCGCCAGTCACGGATAGCCTCCCCCACATACAATGCTTTTTAGCACCAGTGCAGCTTCAGCAGGTTACAAAACCCATATTTGATTCGTTAGAGTCAGATATTATGGAAGACGAAATATTAGACGCCATTAAACAGTTGGCGGCGGGTAAGTCGCCGGGTACAGATGGTTGGCCGCCGGAGTTTTACTCTGTGTACTCTGACAAGCTTGTACCCCAATTGCAGACTGTCTATAAGGACGCTTATGAAAGTGGAGAACACCCAGCATCCTTGCGTGAAGCACTATTAGTAGTGCTACCTAAACCGGGTAGGGATCCGTAGAGATGGCATCATTTCGCCCCCTGTCCTTATTAAATGCTGACTATAAAATATTGGGGAAGGTGTTGGCTAACAGGCTCATAGAGAAGGCATCCCTTTTGATACAGGAGGATCAAAATGGTTTTATTCCGGGGAGAAGCACCGGACTGAACTTGCGTCGTCTGTTCCGGCTCCTTGACTGGGCTCGTACGGAGGCTGACACCCCTTGGTTGGCAGCCTTGGATATCGAAAAGGCATTTCATACCCTGGGATGGGAGTATCTGTTGGCTGTGCTGGGTAAGTTTGGCATTGGACCCAAATACTTGCGCTGGGTGCATATATTATACACTAACCCCCAGGCAAGAGTAAGAACAGGTCGCGACGTGTCCCCTACGTTTGTTATTGAGCGAGGCACCAGACAGGATTGCCCCTTGTCACCTATCCTATTTGCATTTGCTATGGAGCCCTTAACATGTAAATTGCGACAACGGGTTTTGGACTGGGGTATCCATGCAGACAGGCAGTGGCATGTAATTTCGTTGTATGCTGACGATGCGCTGGTTTACCTCCGGGGGAGGATACTGTATTGCACGACCTGATGGCACTCCTGGATGCTCACGCTCAGGCCTCGGGCCTTGGGGTTAACTGGCCCAAGTCTGTAGTCTTTCCTATGAAAGCGATCCCGCTGGATCAGAGACAGGCCATGCCTAGAACCCCACTGGAATGGGCATTTGATACCTTCAAGTACCTGGGTGTGCAGATCTATCATACTAATGCAGACATCATAGACGGGAACCTGGGTAACGCAATATCCAGAGCTCGAGCGACGTTGCCGTTCTGGCACGGCCTCCCCTTGTCCCCTATGGGAAGAGTGGCCATTGCTAAAATGCTGCTTCTTCTGAGGCTACTTTACTTTTTTACTGCTCTTCCACACAGGCTGCCTCGGAGTATATTTAAGGACTTGGAAATGATTCTGGTGGCGCTCATATGGGGAGGCTCTAGGTCTCGAGTGGCTCTCCCTAAACTGTATCTACCGCTTGCAGAGGGGGGATTGGGGGCACCAAATTATGAGCTCTACAACGCTGCCGCACAGCTCCAGTGGCCAATGAGATGGCTAGCGGGTGCCCAGCTTACAGAGATGTCTAGCTGGGCACTACCCTTAAGACATACGGCCATAATAGAATGGCTATCAGGCACTACCACTCTGACACAAAAGAAGCAGGGCAACCTCTTAATGTCTGCAGCCAGACGAAGTTGGCTGAGATACATGATGCCCAGCACCCAGACAATGCCATATGCACCCGCGCTACCACTTGAGATTCTACAGGGGACATTTGTTTGTCATAACCGTCCGGAATTGGAGTCCTGGGCGGAGGTAGGATTGGACACCTGGGGTGATTTATTCGCGGATGCGCACTTACAGAGTTTGGAAGGGCTGATAGAGGACGTCGGTATCACACAGGGTATATTTATGCTTTACACACTACTAGCGCGACAACTCCACCAAACATGGGGAAACGGTGAGTCAGAACCAGACCCATCACAGGTGTTACAGACATTGCTCACACATGGGAAGGGCAAGCACGCGGTGACAGCGCTGTATAGCTCCCTTAGACCTGGTCCCAGCTCTCTATTGACAAAACTCTGGGCGTACTGGGATTCTGAATTGTCAGTGGTCATGAGTAACAAGCAGTGGTCGCAGTGTATAGGGTACCCCAAAACTACATCTACGAATGCTAGACTGAAATATACGCAGTTCAATTATTTACACCATACCTACTTAACGCGACACAGGCTGTCCCACGTGTACTCTGCATCTGTCGACATATGCCCTCGCTGCTCCAGGACAGACGCAGAGTTCCTCCATATGGTCTGGACATGCCCTTGCCTCGGGGCCTGCTGGAACGAGGTTGCGGCGACATTAGGAGAAGCAACTGACATTATAATTCCTGTACAAGGCCTACATTTTTTACTTGGCATTACCAAGCGTACAGCTGCGAGAAAAAACCTTAACAAATTCCTTGATTTAGATCTGGCGTTAGCAAAACGAAGAATAGCAATGTCATGGAAATCGAGAGCAGCTCCCAACATGCGCAAATGGTTACTGGATCTCCGCAAGGCACTGGTGACGGAGCACACAACACAAACACTGAAGGCGCCCCAAGACCCCCCACAGGCCAACCCCATGCAATGGCAGGATTACTTATCGTTTGTGGAACTCAAATTGAACACACTTAGCGCCTCATCAGCTTGAATGGGCATCCTACGCTAGGCATTTGCAAGAACATACCGCCATAGAATAGCGAGCGAGTCGAGATGGCCACCTAACCAGGCGGGTCCTAGCCTACCTAGGCAAGATCTCCGGCTCTTACGAACACGCGACAGCGCGATATGCACAACATCTCCCCCTCTCTCTCTCTTCTTCTCTCTCTCTTGTCTCTCTTCCTCCCCCCTTGTCCTCCCCCCCTCTCCTCTTTACTGCTCCCGCTGTCCTTTTACAGTGTCCACATGTAAGCAGTCACCCTGGCCCATTGATGACTTGAATCGCATAACACACATGGGTTAGTTGAGATCGTACAGTTTGCGTTTTTGTTTTATGAATCTTTTGGTGTGGAATTATGGAGATGGGAAAGGAGTGTCAGTTGCTTTACTTGCTTATCACAAAGTGGCCAACATTTATAGATATGTACAATTGTAAGACATGGTTTTCTTTGTCTTTCTTCTTTCGGTCACCAATATGAAGCTCAGCCTGGTTCCCCACCAAGCGTCAAATGTGTAAATGTCACTGTACTGTTTTGTATGATAATGCTGGCAGATTGTGTTATGCACACACAGTGAAAAACCAATAAAGACGATTTAAAAAAAAAAAAAAGGGAGCTCCAATGCTAACCTATGGGAGAAATATGCCTTGTTGTAGTGAAAAACGAAATTAGCAGTATTTCACTACCAGGACATGTAAACACAACAGTACATGTCCTACCTTTTAAATGTACTGCACCCTGCCCTTGGGGCTGCCTGGGGCGTGCATCAGGGATGACTTACATGTAATAAAAGGGAAGGCTTGTGCCTGGCAAATGGGTGCACTTGCCAGGTCGACATGGCAGTTTAAAACTGCACACACAGGCTATGCAGTGGCAGGCTGAGACAGGTTTGCAGGGATACTCATGTGGGTGGCACAATCAGTGCTGCAGGCCCGATTGGAGCATTTGATTTACAGGCCCTGGTACCCTGGTGCACTGTACTAGGGACTTACTAGTGAATCAAATATGCCAATCATGGAGAAACCAAACATACGATGTTTTAGAGGAGAGAGCATATGCACTATAGCACTGATTAGCAGTGGTAAAGTGTCCAGAGTCCTAATGCCAACAAAAGAAGGTCAGAAAGCCAGGAGTAGGAAGGCAAAAAGTTTGGGTATAGCCCGATAAGAAGGGCCAGGTCCATCACAACCTCGTTCCAACCTAAAACCAGGGAAGACTAATCAATACCTTGATAGTCCTCCCTGCTTAGGACGATAGAACATGGACCCTAGCCTTCAACCGCAGGAGCACGTTCCAGTTCTACACCTTTCTGAAACCAGTTGGATTCCTCTATCCATACACTGAGAGCACACTAAGCTAACCCTGGGGTAATCCTTCTTGTCCCCTGTGGACCCCATCTGTGCAGCACCTAACCTTACTTTGCTCATAGATGTATCCCAGCAGGCAGACATTACCACAATGGCCAATGCAGTGGTGTGGCCCATTCCACTCCCTGGGTTTACCTCCTAACCCCAACCCAAGGGCAACTCTGTCCACAAGGACAGCAACCCACAGTGGCCACTGACAGCTGTCAGTGACAAGAGCCAAGCCTCAGGCCTTCCAGGGCTCTCCAACCTTTGTGGTTTCTCAAAGTGGATGGCAGTAGCCCCAGGTTACTGGCACCCTTTGTCCACTCTCCCTCCCACCAGTTCAGGGGTGATATCCAGAGACTGGTCCTCCAGCCCACGGTCTGTACCCTTAGGTGGGACAGGAGTCAGGGGTGAGTCCGTCCTCCCCCTGCTCCCCTTCTTCAGGCTCTGTACTCTCCTTTTGGGAGCAGTACCGCCAGAATCCAGAACTGTCAGGGCACTTGTTGCAACCGTATTGGCCAATTCTCCTACCAGTTTAGGGGTGTTATCCTGCAACTGGTCCCCCAGCCAAGGGTCTGTACCCATAGGCTGAGCATGTGCCTGACAAACTAGGAATACCAGGGGATTACAACCACCCCCCAAGCAAAACACACTCTTCATGTGTTACGTGAGAGTATTTAACTAAGAAAGGGGGACTGTGGCTTTATCGAGGTCCAGCATACATGCCCAAACGAAGTCAAACAAAATAGGTATGCAGTTCCTAACAGGGCAAGGGGAGCAAGGTCAGCTAAGTGAGGGAATGTTCTCACTTAATGGCGGGAGGAAAGGGGGATTCCTCCTTTTGGAATTAGGGCCCTCACATTCATCAGGACCTAAAAAACAGTCTATCTACACTAATGTGGTTCTCTAGTCAATTAACCGTGATAGACCACAGGAAGCACCTCAAATGTGGTATCTGTAAGTATGATGGCCAACTTAGTGAGATAAAATTAAGACGATTAGACGACAGTAATAGTTAAATGCAGTTCAATCTTTAACATATGCATCCCCTACATGATTCACCATGCACAGTGCACATGGAGGAGGGTACAACATGGGTGGTATAATCAAAGTGCCCAAAACATGCGTCACACAATTGTGACATGCTCGTGAGGAAAAGAAGAATCAAACGATGTATAAAACACATGGGTAAATTAACCTGTAATTTCATGGTAGCTGAAACCGGTGGACTCACCCAAGTTAGATTGGTGACTCACACCATCGACTCCCGGCAGGTTTAGACACCTGGTAATTCCAGTGTCCTAAAAGGGGGGTCAATAAGGTGCAGAGTATTTTACGATCGGAAAGGTCAATTACACCTGGTGGTGTGGTGTATGGACCTGCATAGCTAGTCAAAGATTCACAAACCAACACTTGTTAAAAGGTAGTAAGCAGGTTAAAAAACAGGCCAAGAACAGAGGACGATGTGTTCCCCCAAGGGCTCCAGCCTACAGACCCGTATAAAGAAAAAGTAGCTCACTCCCAAGGTCACGAGGCACCGTGCTCCGAAATCCGAGCACCCGGTATCTGTGGAAGGTGGGACCGAGATAACTGTATCCTCAATGTGCCATTGGTCCTAATAGTGCAAAGAAGCCCCTGGCGGTCCAAGGTGTGTCCGCTGCCTTGTTAAATAACAGGCGCGAACTCACCTCTCATAAGAGAGTTTAGAGAATCAATCTTGGAAGCTCCGTGTATCACAGGGAGCTGGTACTTACATGGCACCAACCGCCAGGTCGTCAGTGGACTTACCCACACGCTGCCGGGGCCGGGAGGTAGTGGCCATCTCCCTCATGGCTCAGTTGTAGCCCCGGTCGCCGGCAGTGAGTGGGCGGGGCGACCAATCAGCAAGGGTTCGTGCACTGGAGCGCCAACCCCCATGTTGAATACAAACATGGCGGCCATATTGGGGGAATGTGTAACTCACGCGAGCCCAAAGAGTATCATGGGCGGGGTGATCAATCAGCAAGGGTTGGTGCACTGGAGCGCCAAGCCCCCGTGTTAAATACAAAACGTGGCGGCCATATTGGAGTGCATAAATCGCGCAAGCCTCAGGAGTAACGGTACCTATTCCTGCAAGAGGTGAATTGGTAGAATTGCCATACTGGGGAAGAATTGCCCCACGGACCAGGTGGCTCGACAGTGAAGGTAAGACCAATGATCCCCACGTGGGCATGGTTGTAATAATACCGTGCTAACGGACTGTCAAGCGTGATGACTGCCATATGGGAGAATGGATAGTGGTTAACCCAAAGCTACTGGTGCGGTAATATCAATCTACTGCCGGGGGTCAGATGATGCTAGTGCACCACTGGTTAGAGTTAGCTATGCTCATGATGAAAAACCTAACATGGTGGTGCCAATGTATCCAGGTTGACCCTGCTGGAAGGACTACGTGCTGTTCCTGTGTGTTAATGACGGAACAAGAATGTTATGGTTTGTTGCTAACCAAGGGCTCTTTGGGTAGCAGCTGGTAAAGGCGCAAGGCACCTACCAAGTGGAATTAAAATTGCTGCAAACCACCAAGGTATTAAAAGTGTATGTCCCTAAGGAGAATGGACTTTGACCCAGTTGTTTTTAGTCAATGTAGTGTCATCTCCAATGGGCTGCTATCTGTTCAGTGCACTCCACGGGATGTCCTCATTGAGTCCCTGTTTGTCCATAGCTAGACGGTGCACCCACCTCTGTTCAGTCCTGAACAGTGCTCCTTTAGTCATTTTCGGGTGAGCCTCGAGGATGACCCAGCGTAAAGTGTCTGGTGAGTGTTTTGCTTGTTCAAAGTGTGTGCACATCCTGGTGTTAACACGGTGGCACCTGATGTTGCTCCTATGTCCTGTGATGCGTGTTTTGATCATCCTAGTAGTCATGCCAATGTAACGGAGGTTACAAGGGCATGTGGTCATGTATGTACAATTGGCAGTATTGCAGTTGGTGTGTTTTCTTAGCTGCCATTTGAAGGTGTTGGAAAAAACTATTTCCTTAGTCATCTCAGTCAAGGGACAGACAGTACAGGATCCACATGAGTACTGTCGCGTCACAGGTGGAAGATCCCAGAGAAGTCTCTGTGGGTTTACATTCTGAGTTTTGGGTCTTGTATGTATAAGCATGTCTTTGAGGTTGCTCGTGCGTTTGAATGTAGACCTTGGTGTAGGCAAGTTAAGTGAGCCAGTTGTAAGGATACCCCAATGTTTTTTGATAATGTTTCTGATCCTGTTGGAGTCAGGGGTATACGTGGTGACACAGGTGAGGGCCTCAGTGGGATCTTTGTGCTTGGTTTCTAGTAGGGCTTCGTGGTTATTGTTCCTAGCCCTTTTCATAGAAAGTGCAATGTTACATGGTGGGTATTCTCTTTTACTGAGATTGCTTGCTAGGCTGGCTGCCTCGATTTTGTAATCCTCCAGAGCACTACAGTTTCTCCTGATACAGAGAAATTGACCAAAAGGCAGGTTTTCTTTGAGTGCTCTAGGGTGGTGGCTGCTAAACAGGAGGAGACTATTACTGTCATTTGGTTTTCTGTACAGGGTAGTGCTAAGTTGGCCTTCAGAAAACCTGACATTGACGTCAAGGAATGGGATGTTTGTCTCTTAGATAGTGCTAGTGAAGTTCAAATAGTGATTGAGAGTATTAATCTATTTGCAGAATTCCTCAAAGGTTGACCTCTCACCCTTCCAAAAGATTAAGATGTCATCAATAAATCTCTTCCACAGCACAAGGTTCGAGGTGTAGGGGTTTGTAGCATCGAAGATAAGTCTTTCTTCAAACGCGGCCATGTAGAGGCATGCCACGATAGGCGCAAAAGTGCTGCCCATCAAAGTGCCCTGGGTATGATGGTATAGTTGATTGCTATACTCAAAAAAGTTCTCCGTCAAGGCCAATGTGGCGCACTCCAGAACAAAGGGCACTGGTGTAGGGGAGTCCCAGTCTACACTGTTAAGGGCATCCTCTATGACGCTCAAGGTGGCACATTGAGGGATGTTGATATAGAGGGCCTCAACGTCCAGGGTGACCAGAAGACTAATCTCCTCTGGACGTTGGACCTCCTCGATAAGGCGCAAGACATCGGTGGTGTCTAGTAGAAAGGATGGTGTCTTTCTGACCAGTGGTTGCAAGAAGTGGTCGCAAAATCTTGACAAAGGTTCCAGAAGTGAACCAATCCCTGAGACGATGGGTCTACCTGGGACATGGATGGTGCCTCTGTGGATCGTTGGGCAAGATATAGAAGTAGGGCACCTTGGGGTCCTTGGGGATGAGGAAGCCAGCTTCCTTTTTACTGATCAACCCTTCTGTTTCCGCAGAGAAGACCATTGTTGAGATGATTGTGGAAAGGCATGTTGTAGGATTGACAGCAATGGGAGTGTAGTATCTGCGGTTACTCAGTTGTCGGTTACATTCAGTGTCATAGTCGATGGTGGACATGATCACTGTAGCCTCTCCTTTGTCCGCTTGTTTGATTGTGATGTTGGGATCGTCAGCTAGAGATCTGACAGTCGTCAGTTCTGCTTAAGACAGGTTATGGAAAGGGGTAGGTGTGGTGCCGCTGGCTAGGTCTTTGAGTACGGCTTGCTCAAAAGTGAGTACTTAATTTGGTACCATGCCACTGTTGGGCATAAAGGCAGAAGGATTGTGTAGCCCCTAGTCTCCTGTGGGGAGCGCAGGTTTGTCTCGGAAGAAGCTCTGAATCTCGCAGTTGTCGCAAAACCTGTCAATTTTGGGAGTGGAAACATATCCCAGGCCCTTCTGCAAGACCCGTTTCTCTGAGTCAGTAAGTGTCCTTGGTGAGAGGTTGACTATTTATTTTTCTTCTTGGCCTGACTCCGTGTCTCCACTGAGTGTTGTGGTTGTTCCTGCCATTACAGTCCATTTTGATTCCCTCTTCTTCGCCCTCTTCCTCTGCCCCAGCCTCTGTCTAAAAAAGGGGGGTTGTGGCCTTGTGGGAAGAATTGTGGGTGTCCTTGTGGACACATGGGGAACGCCAAAAGGGTGGTTCCTGATAGGGTGGCATATTGTAATCTTTCTGGAGCTGTTGGTGCCCCAGCTGCCAGTACTCGAGTCACTGTTGGTTGAGGAACCTCTCCTCGTGGTATTTGAGCCATCATCTGATGAGTTACTTGCACTCGCCGGGGTTAAGTCTGCTTTCAGATAAGGATATGGTTTATCTTTGTCAAATTTATGTATATCCTTTTGCAGCTTTGTAATCGTCTGTTTCATTAAATATTCCTTATTCTCTGAGATCTCGTTGTTTATTTCCGAGAGTTTGGTCTTAAAAGCAGAGAGTTGGATTGTTGTTTTCAGTGCGCCTTCTGCTATATGGATCCTGACCAGTAGGGCGTCAGTGATCCTTTTGGCGGTGTTGATGATGTGAATGATCCAGTCCCTAGTGCATTTCCATGCTACTAGGGACCACTCTTTTTTGAAGACAGCATCTTCCAGGAATAGGTGTGGGAAATTGCTTACTATGAGACCATTAGGAGCTATATATGCCCGCAAGTATTCGGTCATCATGGCACCATGCAATGTGATCTTGAGCCACTCAAGTTTCATAGAGCTGAGGGATGACCAGTCTTCCGACTGGTTGGCGGATGCCGAACTACCATCGGCTCCCAGAATAGAGGGTGTGCTCAGAATTTCAGCTACCATTTCATCACCAAAACTGAGTCCATGATTCTCTTCCATTATAATGGTTTATTAACAATAGGGGTATGGGATACTCAGTAGGTGAAGTAGTCCGGGGATTACCGGAGTACAAAGTGGGCCAGGTGAAGACAATTTGCGTTCCTGGTACCCCAAGAAGATTGTCCCACGGGGGTCGCCTGTGCATGCAATTAACCAAGAAAGGGGGACTGTGGGCTTTATCGAGGTCCAGCATACATGCCCAAACAAAGTCAAACAAAATAGGTATGCAGTTCCTAACAGGGTAAGGGGAGCAAGGTCAGCTAAGTGAGGGAATGTCCTCACTTAATGGCGGAGGAAAGGGGGATTCCAGCCAGCCAGCCAGCTGGGTGCCATGCTTCATCATAGGGCTTGCTCCTCGTCAAGTCGGCGCTGCAATACCTGACAGGCTCAATATGAGGGGCTCTTTGGCGGAGATCTTTTATTCCATGCCGCTTGGTACCGTGGGTGTGAGGGGCCTAAAGGTGTAGATATGTGGAGTGAGGGTCAATGGACCGTGCAAAGATTAAAACAGGAGATGGAAGTCCAGACAGAAAAAGTTCAATGAATATGGCTTCCAACCTGGTTAAAAAATCGAAGTGGCGCACTACTGATATGATGCGTCAGTATACCGCGCTCTACTATGTGGTCAACATCTTTCTTGCCTTAGTGTCATAAGATCTGGCGGCAATTCATCAGGACCTAAAAAACAGTCTATCTACACTAATGTGGTTCTCTAGTCAATTAACCGTGATAGACCACAGGAAGCACCTCAAATGTGCTACCTGTAAGTATGATGGCCAATCTAGTGAGATAAAATCAAGACGATTAGACGAAAGCAATAGTTAAATGCAGTTCAATCTATAACATATGCGTCCCCTACATGATTCACCATGCACAGTGCACATGGAGGAGGTACAACATGGGTGGTATAATCATAGTGCCCAAAACATGCGTCACGAAAGTGTGACATGCTTGTGAGGAAAAGAAGAATCAAACGATGTATAAAACACACGGGTACATTAACCCGTAATTTCATGGTAGCAGAAACCGGCGGACTCACCCAAGTTAGATTGGTGACTCACACCATCGACTCCCGGCAGGTTTAGACACCTGGTAATTCCAGTGTCCTAAAAGGGGGTCAATATGGTGCAGAGTATTACACAAAAGGCAAGGTCAATTACACCTGGTGGTGCGGTGTATGGACCTGCATAGCTAGTCAAAGATTAACAAACCAACACTCATTAAAAGGTAGTAAGCAGGTTGAAAAGCGGGCCAAGAACGGAGAACGCCGTGTTCCCCCAAGTGCTCCAGCCTACAGACCTGTATCAAGAACAAATACCTCACTCCCAAGGTCACGAGGTACCGTGCTTCGAAATCCGAGCACCCGGTATCTGTGGAAGGCGGGACCGAGATAACTGTATCCTCAATGTGCCCTTGGTCCTAATAGTGCAAGGAAGCCCCTGGCGGTCCAGGGTGTGTCCGCTGCCTCGTTAAATAACAGGCGCAAACTCACCTCTCATAAGAGAGTTTAGAGAATCAATCTTGGAAGCTTTGTGTATCACAGGGGGCTGGTACTTACGTCCGGGAGGTACTGGCCATCTCCCTCATGGCTCAGTTGTAGCCCCGGTCACCAGCAGTGGGTGGGCGGGGCGACCAATCAGCAAGGGTTGGTGCACTGGAGCGCCAACCCCCGTGTTGAATACAAACATGGCGGCCATATAGGGGGTATGTGTAACTCACGCGAGCCCAAAGAGTATCGTGGGCGGGGTGATCAATCAGCAAGGGTTGGTGCACTGGAGCACCAAGCCCCTGTGCTAAATACAAAACATGGGGCCATATTGGAGTGCGTAAATCACGCAAGCCCCAGGAGTAACGGTACCTATTCCTGCAAGAGGTGAATCGGTAGAAATGACGTACTGGGGTAGAATTTCCCCACGGACCAGGTGGCTCGACAGTGAAGGTTAGACCAATGATCCCCACATGGGCATGGTTGTAATAATACCTTGCTAACGGACTATCAAGCATGATGACTGCCATATGGAAGAATGGATAGTGGTTAACCCAAAGCTACTGGTGCAGTAATATCAATCTACTGCCAGGGATCAGATGGTGCTAGTGCACCACTGGTTAGAGTTAGCTATGCTCATGATGAAAAACCTGACATGGGGTGCCAATGTTTCCAAGTTGACCCTGCTGGAAGGACTACGTGCTGTTCCTGTGTGTTAATGAAGGAACAAGAATGTTATGGTTTGTTGCTAACCAAGGGCTCTTTGGGTAGCAGCTGGTAAAGGCGCATGGCACCTACCAAGTGGAGTTAAAATTGCTGCAAACGACCAAGGTATTAAAATTGTATGTCCCTAAGGAGAAGGGACTTGGACCCAGTTGTCTCTAGTCAATGTAGTGTCATCTCCAATGGGCTGCTATCTGTTCAGTGCACTCCAGGAGATGTCCTCATTGAGTCCCTGTTTGTCCGTAGCTAGGCGGTGCACCCACCTCTGTTCAGTCCTGAACAGTGGCGGCTCGCATAGGGCATGCTGCGGGGCGGGGCAGGGGAGTGGCAGGGTGGGGGGTAGTAAACTCGGACTTACGACGGAACAGAGGAATGTAATAATTACTTTCCTCCGTTCCATCGTATGTTCGAGTTTACCCTTCCACCCTGCCCTCCCCCACCCCACCCCACCGCCCCACAGCACGCCCTATGCGAGCCACCACTGGTCCTGAACAGTGCTCCTTTAGTCATTTTCGGGTGAGCCTCGAGGATGACCCAGCGTAAAGTATCTGGTGAGTGTTTTGCTTGTTTAAAGTGTGTGCACATCCTCGGGTTAACACAGTGGCACCAGATGTTGCTCCTATGTACTGTGATGCATGTTTTGATCATCCTAGTAGTCATGCCCTGTTAGCAACGGCATACCTATTTTGTTTGACTTGTGTGAGAGTATGCCTGACAATGGTTGGCCGACCCCTGTCCCTCTGAAGAGCATGAAGTCCTCCCAGGTCAAAAGTGCATCACCTGGGTCATTCCTGGGGTGCTCTGACCTCAGAGCTTGCAACCCCTGACCCACTGGTCCTCCCACTGAGGACTGTCTCCCCCTCTCACCACTCGATCTGGACCTCTGCACCCTCCTCTCCGGATTGATACTGCCAGACACCAGAACTGGTGGGATGCTTGTGGCAGCCACACCTCCCAAGTTCTCCTGACACTATGAGGCTCCCCTCAGTGGATGGCTTCCAACTAGGCTCCCCTCCTGGTGTTGGCATAGCTCTGGAATATCGTAGCTGATCATATGCTCTCCAGCAATCAAATTGTTCAGCCCCGCACGTGTGTTCACCATACTAATCTTCACCCACCCAAATGTACCCCACAAACTCCCCCATTTGGTGAGACAGTGTCTGAATGCCCCTCAACCCACCATCCTCTGGTGTGGCTCCACACTCCCTTACCAGGGCTTTCTCCATGGGGGAACACCTCTCCCTGTCACTCCCTTCCAGAGCCAGTAAATCGTCCTTCCCAACACCAGAAATATGACTCCCTGTGCCAACATACACAAGTCAAGATATCAATTTCAAAGATTAAATAAAGTTGTAGTCCTTAAAAATCAATGGTTGTGCTTGTTCAGGCCAAAGTACCTTAGATTTGTGAAAAAGCAATGACGATGCGAGGCACAGGGGAGGTGAAGCGCTGAAAAAGCAGATGATGCGTCGGTTCCTTACTGCTACAGGGGAGGTGATGAGTCAGTTCCTTATAGCTGGAAGGGAAGGTGATGTGTTGATTTCTTACTGTTACAGGGGAGGTGATGCGTCGTTTTTGGGAACTTAGCTTCTGTTCCTTACTGCGGTGTCGATGAAGAAATCGGCACCCATGGATGATGAGTCGAATTAAAATCACAGTGAGTTGATTCCACAGCATTGAGGCTCGTGCTGCATTGGAGTCGGTGTGATGTGTGACAGACTTCGGTGATGCGGTGCTCGAGACTTATGCAGCAGCAGTTCTTCGGACACACTGGGATGAAAAGCTGGGGTCTGCATTGTAAGCCATGGTCATTTCATCATGCGGGACCACACTCCGGTACAAACAGCGGTGATGCTTCTAGTTTCTGTGATGATGCGCCGATTCTGAATGACGCTTGGAGTCGATGCATGGACTTTAAACTTTGTATCACCAGAACTCACTTCCAAGGGCCCAGAAAATGGTGTTGGCACCACTTGGCAGAGTAAAAGTCACATGAGCAGAGTCCAGGTGATTGCAGGTGAAGTCTTTGATGGCCCTGAGACTTCTTAACAGGGGGCAAGCTCAAATCAAGCCCTTGTACCAGCTTGCAAGCAGGATGTAAAAACCAAAGTCCAGTCCTTTCACTCCAAGGACAGAAGCAGCAAGCAGCAAGCCAACACTGCAAAGAGCAAAATGGCAGTCCTTCCTGACTGAAATCCAGCTCTTTTTCCTAGCAGAATCACTTCAACCCAGAAGTGTTGTGAGTATATGGTGTCAGAGGTCTAGTACTTATACCCATTTCAGTCTTTCAAGTAGGTAATCTTCAAAGAAAAGTCTTTGTAGTGCGCAAGACCATGCCTTTCCTCCTCCTGGCTCCAGACAAACTACAGGGGGTGGAGGCTTCTTTGTGTGAGGGCAGGCACAGCTCTATTCAGGTGTCAATGTCAACTTCTCCCACCACTCTAACTGAGGAAGGCCCATCAGCCTGGTGATGGACCATCAGGATATGCGGGGCAGACCTCAGCTCCCTTTGTGTGACTGTCTAGAGTGAATGCACAAACAGCCCAATTGTCTTCCTGACCCAAATGTATATTCAGAGACAGGCAGAGGCACAAAATGGTTAAAATAAGAAAATGCCAACATTCTAAATGTGGCATTCTCAGACATGCAATTTAAAAACCAACTTTACTAAAAGATGTATTTTTGACTTGTGAGTCCAGAGACTCCAAACTCCAATTTTTTTATCAGCTGCCAATTGGAAGATACACTTGTAAGAAGTTACAAGGCAGCTCCAGTGCTAACCTATGGGAGAGATAGGCCTTGCTGTAGTGAAAAACGTAATTAGCAGTGTTTTACTACAGGACGTGTAAAACATAACAGTGCATGTCCTACCTTTTAAATGCACTGCACCCTGCCCAAGGGGCTGCCTGGGGCCTACCTTAGGGGTGACTTACATGTAATAAAAGGGAAGGTTTGGAGATCGACATGGCAGTTTAAAACTGCACTCAGGCTCTGCAATGGCAGGCTTGAGACAGGTTTGCAGCGCTTGCCATGTGTGTGGCACAATCAGTGCTGCAGACCCACTAGTAGCATTTGATTTACAGGCCCTGGGCACCCCTGATGCACTGTACTAAGGACTTACTAGTAAATCAAATATGCCAATCATGGAAAAACCAAATATACCATCTTTAGGGAAGAGAGCACATGCACTGTAGCTCTGAATAGCAGTGGTAAAGTGTCTAGAGTCCTAACGCCTACAAAAAGAAGGTCAGAAAATCAGGAAGAAGGCAAAAGGTTTGGGGATAACCCTGAAAGAAGGACCAGGTCCAACAGGCAGCAGCTACCTTACCTCTGGGTGATGTGTAGTCAGCATAATTTACCTTCTCTATCTGTCTCCCCCTTATCCATGCAACATGATTAAGAAACTGTGTTGAGTGTCTCTTGTATCAGCTGATGAGCTCTGGCTCTTCCTATGACTTTTGATCTCGTCATTTTTGTGCCTGAAAAAAAGACTTTTCTGGTTTGTTACACATAATAAATATATAAATGCCGATACAAATATACCATTCATTATTGATCAATTCGCCCGACCACTTTAAAGACTTTCAGTCTCAATGGGAGGCAGATGTTGGCACATTGGAGGAGGAGTCAAGGGAAGATTGTGAACTGGATATTTCTGCCTGCCTCTGACTGATCCAATTTACAGGAATTATGGCAGATGAGTAAGATCAACGCCCCGGCCTGCCAGAGATGTGATTTTGTGACAGCAATACTTTCACATGGTATTGACCGCTACTCCTAACATACTGGTGAAATGGTTGGACAACCCCATTAATCTTACACCTAATTTAGTGATCCTTGAAATCATAGGAGAGGTGGGTGGGGGCATGCAAAACACATTCATCTTAGTGGGGTTGGGTCTCTTCTTATCCAAATGAGATATTGTCTGCTGTAGGAAGGTCCATGAGGCACCACATCTGGAAGTCTGGGTGAAGAGGATGGGCCATTGCTCCCAAATGAAAGATGCCATCAACATAGTAAGAGGATGTCCAGCAAAACATCACAAAATATGAGGGTCCTGGATTAGTGGCCTTAATCAAGGTAGGATATGACATGCACACCTTGACAGGAGACACAGGGAGATTTAGCCTGCCTTATAGTTTCTGACAACCTGCAAACATGACAGTTATCTATAGCTGATCTATGTATGACTTTTATAACTTTATACTGTTGCTATTTCACAAACATTGTTATAAGGTTGGAAGCAATTACTCAGAATATCAAAGGCAATAATACCTATTCTTCAGATTATATTTCCCTCTTCTCGAGGATTTTGGCAAAAACATAGAGATTATGTTATCCAGTACATTAAGGTAACTGCAAATTTTATCTGTATATTAATGATCTTTATGCCCTCTGCGTGGCTTTAAGATATATTACTGACATACGCTTCAGAGTGGATCTGTTCATGAAATTTCAACGATGCAATGCCAGAGGAAGGGAGGCAAGGTATGCCTAAATTCTAGGTGAATGTCATTTTTCTTTAAATTGTCTTCAAATATTATAAAAAATAAAAAATGAACAGGAAAAAACATTTGCAACAGTTTCCCAACCATCAATCCCCTCTTGGTGTGCCTGGTAAGCATGGCTCAATTTGAACTGGTGTCTTCTGGTGCTCTGCAATGGCACTTAATTCTCAACACTGTCTCCTATGACTGTTTACCACATGATGGCACTGTTTGTCTCAGTTTGAAGTGAAAATATATGCAGCATGTTGAACAATAAATATACAAGAAAATGAATAATACTATCATATCTGGGCCATCTTATTGCATTTACAGGGGCTTGATGGTTAGTATTTACATTGGTACTGGCATGTGTCATCACTGGCAGCGACAGTGGTGCACTCTGCAGTGCCCCCTCTGGGCCTTGACACTTACCTATTTACAAATTACGCACTGTAGGCAAGTTAATTAAAACTACTGGAGAAAAGTTTTTGGGTCTGTCTTTTCATAGGATTTAAGAAAGAGTTTTCTTTGTTAAATATGTTTTTTAATAGGGCAGTGGCAATGTCGTTAGTATGGCAGAAGTTTAAAGGAAAACAGAACATTCATTCCCTCTAAGCTGTTGCAACTCGTACATGCAACTACGAACAGGGGCCAATCAAAGAGTGTCAAATGTATTCCTTCTCTCTTCTTTCGATTGATTGACTAACCCCACAGGATATACCAGCACAAGGACTTGGGGTGTGTATCAAATAACAAGGACATTTCAAAGTAGCTAGCAAAGTGCCCCTTCAATTATGATGGTGTTTCTAACTTTGATTATAGCCCCATCGGAATGACAAGATCCACTGATTCACTGTGGACCTTGTATTTTCCATCCAAAGATTTTACATGCCTTTTCTTTGAATAACTACATGCCTGGATTCTGTGGCAGTTTATATTGTCACTCATATGCCACATTTGTCAAGTAATTACCGTGTTTCTCTTGGCAATTTAGATCAGATAAACCTACTATTGACTGAAGTAGTTTAACAGTTAGGCACCACCTTAAAGAATTTTTCAAGTGATGTTTAATTTAGCCTAAATAACTGCAGTTTTGCCAACTCTATGTAAAATTGTTAAATAATTGCGCGCACCAAAAAAGTGTTTCTTTTGTATTTACAAATGGACTAATTTGTCTCAAATGGCTAGATCATGACACTAGTCACTCCTTACCTGATGGTAACAATGTCACCTACACAGTAAACGTTGGCCCAAGGTACCATTGCAACGAAGAACTTTCCAGTACCTCCAATTTAAAGTCTATGGGGGATATTCACAAGGACTTATCTCCGATTTATCTCCATCTTAACTCATCAAAAGTGGAGATAGATTTAACACCCCATTCACAAGCGGGTGCAAACTGCAGACATCGCCAGTATTCCCGAGATAACTGCCCCAAAATTTATCTCCACGGTGGACACCACCAACTAACCCTAATGAGATGCAGAGTAGGCGTTCCCGTGCAAAAACACATGAAAAAACCACAACACCACTTTCACAACGAACTGCCAGATCTACGATGCGAACCAAAAACAGGCGATAAGCCGCGGTAGCACCAGGGATTTAACACCTGCCTTTTGCTGGTGCTAAGCAGGACGACTACCCACAGCATGAAAGGGAGCCCAGCCAAGAGCCACACCTGAAGACCCACAGATGCCATGGAGACAATGATCATGCAGCTCCGATACCCATGAGGGCCACCACCCCCAGCCCCCCCCCCGGCCACTCCCCCCACCGGACATACACATACCGTGCACGACACAAGAGCCAGAAAAAGCGCATGATGACGCACATTGCCAATAAAAAATACACATGTGTGGCCAGAAGAACGAGAAACAGTCACACAGCACTGAAGTAACAACCAAAAACTTTATTGAAATACAACACAAAACACCAATGCGGAAGACTCCTGTCGGGTCCGTCAGGGACAATCTCGACGTCACAGCCTGGAAAATAAAGCACAAAATCAGAACGTGTGCCATGCGCACATCAAAGGAGCGAGACACAGAGAAACAGAGAATGAAAGAAAGGCAGAGAGAGAAAGAGAGAGAAGGAAAGGAAGGGAGAGAGAGAGAGAGTGATAGAGGGAAGGAAAGGAAGGGAGAGAGAGAGTGAGAGAGAGAGGGAAGGAAGGAAGGAAAGGAGAGAGAGAGAGAAAGAGAGAGAAGGAAAGGAAGGGAGAGAGAGAGAGAGAGTGATAGAGGGAAGGAAAGGAAGGGAGAGAGAGAGTGAGAGAGAGAGGGAAGGAAAGGAGAGAGAGTGAGGGAGAGAGAAGGAAAGGAAGGGAGAGAGAGAGTGAGTGAGAGAGAGGGAAGGAAGGGAGAGAGAGAAAGAGAGAGACACCGCCGCCCCTGCGCACCCAGGCCCCACTGTTCACCTGCTGCCACTGGTGTGTCTCCAACCACGTGCCGGGATACACTGCAAGCCACCAGGTCTGCAATCTGTAATCGAGGCCAGAGTCAATCATGGCAGAGTCCATCACCCAGCACACGGCAACAACGCCTGTCCGTCCCTGCGCACGCATGCAGCCGCACCCCACCCCTCCCGCCGGCCAGCGCTGGCTGTCCGCACTTGCGCACCCGGGCCCACTGCTCACCTGCCGCCAATGGTGTGTCCACCAGTGGGCACACCACGTGCCCGTGCAAGCTCCAGGCCCCGGTCCCGCCACCATGGCATGGTCCACATCATGCGGACCCACCCGCGGCCCAGCAGGTCCCACACATGACGCTGAGTCCTGAGGCATCAATGGCAGAGACCACATCAGTGCACACGTCAACATAGCAGGCTGCACACCCGCTCAGCTATTTCGGTGCCACTAACCCTGTGCAACCCCAGTCAGCGCCACGTGGTGGTAGGCCCGTGACGGCTGCAAGGCTTCGGGTGCCACTAACCCTGTGCAACCCCAGTCAGCGCCAAGTGGTGGTAGGCCCGTGACGGTCGCAAGGCTTCGGGTGCGACCAACCCTGTGCGTAACAACTCATGGGCCCTTTATGATTGAGAACCGTGGAGCGTCCATCATCCAGTCACCACCGGCAGTGGGGAATGTGACGTTGTCGGCCCCTTATATTGGCGGGGTAACATGGCCTGTCACGCCTGTGCCGGATGGGTGTGGTGTGTGTGCAAACCTGCCCTCAGGGAGTGGCTGTGACATGCTGACAACTAGACCAGTGACCTGCATACCACCAGCGTGTACGCCTGCGACATGTAGCTATGTGGGCCCCCCCTCGGAGCGTAAGCGGAGTGGTCTGGCCTTGCGTACACCAGACCAGTGCAGGGCTTGCCACAATGACTCGGGGGCTCTGGGAGTGGTTCAGTCCATGTCCGGACAAGGAAGTGACTAATGCGTGTGTCCCTGTTGTAGTGTCTATGGCACCCGGAACACAATCGGCAATGTAGCACACTGTGACTGGCATCCCACTAGATGAGCATCATTGACGTAAGGGAAATCACTGTCCCTACATTCATCCACACTTTCATACATGAATGATGAAAGACATGACACAGCAGTGCGTCTCTGGATGTTTATTGCACATCCAGTGGAGTTTTGCAGCTGGAGCGGTACAGGGCCATGCCAAGCACACTACACAATATGGGCCCGTGGAGGGCCAGCCAGAGTCCATCCGGGGATGACAAGTACTGTGGAAGAGGAAGGGTACAGTCCGCAGTGTGGTCGCCATGTCATTGGTCATCAAACAGGATATGGCATTCCATGTCGCGGTCCAAGGTGAGTGCAGCGGAGTGTATCGGGGGTCAGTGGAAGGTCATGGGGCCATGTGCGGCACCAAGCAGAAACAGGCAAGGTGGCGGAAATGAATGCTAATGCCTCCTTCTGATCTCAATCCCATCCACGTCCTCGTCCTCGGATGTGTGCTCTGCCCCACCTGTGGGTGTTGCAATACTGGCTGCGGCACTGTGTGCCACTGACACATCAGGGGCCGGAGGAGGATTGTCGGCCGCACTGTGTGGCAGTGACACATCAGGTGCCGGAGTGGATACGCCTGCCACACTGGGAGGCACTGACACACCAGGGGGTGGAGATGTGGATGGTGTGGGAGCAGCAGCATTCATCATCACCATGCCTTGTGGCAGCAATACCATGATGAGAATCTGCAGGGCATGGTAGATCCCAGCTACATTTCGCTGATGTGCAGCGGTGGCTGCCATCCATTCCGCCTCCATCCGCACCATGTCCTCCATGAGCCTCCACATGTATGCCAGCTCACGGCTGGGATTGCTGGAGCCACTCTGAGCGGACAGGTGTTCTTCTCTCCGCGTCATGACTCCAGCGATGTCAGTCAGGGCTCGTCGGAGACCATGGAGCTGGCCGTGGGTGTCCGTTAGGGACTGGAGCTGGTCCCTGATGGGACCTAGACACCCATTGATGGCGTCCAGTTTGGTAGCCATGAGGTCGAACCCCACCCGCACCTGCTCAGCCGTCTCCCTCTGGCCCTCCAGCACACGGCATTGGAAGGCCATGTGTTGTTCCTGGGGGTCTTGGGAGACAGCCGGGGCTGAGGGTGCCTCCTTCTGGGTGGTTTGGGTAGTGGGTGGGGTCTCCTCGATGCAGCTGGGCTGCCCTGATCCTGGAGGTGAGTTGCGGATGATGTGAATGATGTCCTGGAGGGCTTGGGTGTCGATGCTGGGGGTGTCCTCCTCGTCATCAGTGAAGAGTGGCTGAGACTGCTCTGCAGGAGGTGTTGACTGTGCCCCTGCAATGTGAAGGGGAGATGGTGTATTACAATGTGTCCGCATGTATGTAGCCGCATGGTATAGGTTCACATTCAGACAGCATGGCATTGTGCATTGTGACAGTCTGTGGATCAAGGCCATGATCCACAGTCATTGTGGGTGTGCACTGTGCTCTGCTTCGTCGTGCATGTGTGCCATTGTGGCCATCTCCACCCATCCCCCCAGTACCTGGTGGTCACTCACCCTGTTGCGGTTGTGTTGTGTCCTGTCGAGCAGTATCCGGTCCCCCGACTCCGGCCACAGTCTCCACACTGATGACTGTCGACACCAGCTCCTCCATGTCATCCAGCTCCAGCTGTGGCGCTGGGCTCCCACCTCCAGTCTGCATTGCTGCCTTCTGGTTGCCTGCGAGTTTCTCCTTGGTCTTGCGCTTGATGTCAATCCATCGCATCTTGACCTCGTCCATTGACCTCTTGTGCTCTCCGACGGCATCCACCTTGTCCACGATGTCCCGCCATATTCCATTTTTGGTGCCCAATGACACGTTGGAGGTGACGAACAGTTGTTGGTGGTGTTCCATCACCTCCGTGACCAGGATCCTGTTTTCCTGCGGACTGAACTTCGTCTTCCTCTTCTTCTTGTCCTTGCCCTTCCCTGTCCCCGAGGTCCCAGGCTGGTCGTCCGGGGTGCTTGTGGGGTTGCGCTCGTCCTCTGCGCCTGTTCCGGCTGCCTCCATGGTGCTTCGGTGTTGGTCATTTTGTGTTTGTGTGTTTTTTCTACTTTTATAGTGATTTTTCCCGCCTGCCATGTGTGTATTGCCGGCCTGGCGCTGCTTATCGCTGATTTCCTCATCGCGCTTTGGCCCATCGCATGTTTTTTCACGTTGAGGTTTGTGTTTTTATCACCTTCGCGGTTGTTGCATCGCGGACATTGTCTGCGGTTTCGGCAGACTATCGCATGGTACCGCCTTGTTGTGAATTCCACGTTGACACGGTGTTATTTTCCCACGATAGGCTGCGATGTGTAAAGTTGCGTTAGAATTTTTTGGTGATGTTTAGCACACGTTCTTGTGAATATACCCCTAAATCTTCATTCTGGCAGATTACTAAAATTCCAGATTTCATCTTAATTTATCTTTGAATCCAGCTTTTATGGGCAGGAGCAGAAGGAACTCTTCTTGAAGCCAGAAGCTAAGGGGAAGATTACTGTGGCAGAACCTGTGGAGAAAGTCACAGTCTCCATAACGAGTGGGCACAAATGGGATGGGCTCAGCTAATTGAAAGATTATCTAATGACACCACTGCTGTTCTTTCTGCAGGCAGAGTCACAGGTGCACAAAGTCATGTGGAATGGAAGTGAATTTGGAAAAAGCAAAAGAGCCTAATCAAGGATACTTTAAAAGAGGTTGAGTCTGATGTCCGATTTGTTAAAGGGATTTTAGTGTTACACAAAATCACTGAGTGGCACTGCACAAACACAAGTACTTGCACAAGTACTCGATCCCACCTCTTAGCACCAATGTAGGAAATTGGGTTTTGGTTGAGGGGGTGAAGACCCTTCTCAAGCAACAACCACAATCCCTGTCAGGGTGAACCACAAAAAGTAAATAAATTAACCTGTGCTTAGCTCTCTGGTAGCTTGGCATATAAGAAGTCGGTTAACTGAGAAGCAAGGTGTAAAGTATTTATGAAGTATACAAACAGTAAAAAAGTGAAAACATTACACAAGAAAGATCTTGCACCAATTTAGAAAAATAGAGAAACATGTAATAAATAAAATGATACCACAAAGACAACAATACAGACAGTAGAACTGAAGATATGAAATATCAAAATCTACACAAAATGACCAATATTACAACATTACTCCATATTGTGTAATTTTGGGGAGATATTTTAACTCGAGATGTATTGTTCGGGCAATGTTTGAATCTGAGCAGCATTTCATGTAATTTTTTACCTGAGCAGACCGTTCGGGTAATTTTTTAGCTCAAAGCTACAAATCCGAACACAAAAGGCAGTGTTTTGAGTGCAAGTGGCAGCTCTTTAAGCATGGGTGGTCAACAAACATTTTAGGTAGATTTTGTTACCCGAGCGGACCTTTCAACTAGTTTTTAAATGCAAAGCTTCAAATACGAACATGAGCAACCAAAATCAAATCAAAATTTAATTTTCGAGTGGTATTTTTCCTCAAATGTTTGGGTAATATTTTCAGTGTGAGATGCATTTCATGTAATTATGCATAAATTCATGGTGCATGGTAGGATTGCCCATCCTGTCATCACCTAGCCCTGCTTTGTCTCATTGTCTAGGATGAATACACAAAGGCCAACTGCCAACTATTCACAGTCATGTGACACAGGCAGCAGGCAACAAATGGTCAGGACAAGAAAATGACAACTGGCATTTTCAGAATTGTGACTTAAAGTCCTACTTTACCATTAAAGAGGGTTTTAAATTACAATTCATTTGAGTGCCAACATAATTTTCCTATCTGCTCCCAAACTTAAGTTATCACTTAATAAGTTTAATAAGGTAGCCCAATGTTATCCTATGGGAGAGATAAACCTTACAATAGTGAAAAACAACATTCATTTTCTACTACCAGGACATATAAAACTTAAATCCACATGTGCTACTTTTTAAATACAAAGCACCCTCCCCTATGAGCCTTTAGGGCCTACCTTAGGAGTGACCTATATGTATCAAAAATGAAGATGTAGGCCTGGCAAAAGGGTTATTGTACCAGGTCAAAATAGCAGTTTAAAACTGCAGTAGAGGCTGCAGTGGCAGCCCTGAGAAATGTTTTAAAAGGCTACTTTGATGGGTGGCACAATGGGTGCTGCAGACCCACTAGTGGCATTTAATACACAAGCCCTGGGTACCTGGAATACCATATACTAGGGACGTACAAGTAAATTACATGTGCCAATTTGGTGTAGGCCAATTGCACCTTGTTTTATGGAGAGTGCACAAGCACACAGTGCTGAGCTGAGATGACATAGTCAGTCAACTATCAATAAATACCCCCAATCTCTTAGCCAAAGTCTTGGATTGAAGAAGTTCTCGCATCTCCACTGGCCAATATTGCCTGTTCCAGAGATCAACTATGTTGTTGAAAATCACAATCTTTGTTTTATTTGCATTTAACTTTCGGAGGTTGTTTCCCATCCAGTACCAAATGAATCTCACGATTTTCTGAAATTCCAATTGTGAAGCCATAGTGTTATCTAAGTGGATACGAAGCTGAGAGTCACCTACTTAACTGTGCACTCTACATACCTTAGATATTACTTCTTTAATTACCAGGAACATTAAAAAGATGGGGAGATAAGGAAGATCCTTGTGGAACTTTGTACATTATCACAGTAAAAGTGGCTACAAATGGTCCCAACATCACTGCCTGGGTACGATCTTAGAGGAGAGATTTCACCCAGTTCTAGGTGTTGTCCTTTTTTTTTTTTTGGAAACATATTTTATTTAAATTTTGACAGTACCATTCTGGCACAGGCCCAGCATAATCCACTTGACAACAAAGTATCAAAGAGACAGAGACATTTGAAATATCAATGGGTACCGTTCGTATACAAAACTTAAGAAAATAAACAAAGAACTGCGCGCAGACATCCCCACACCCCCTGCAAAGGCAAGCAAGATTCAAAATGCACATGTGACCATGATAAGGAAATAGCATATCGTACCTGTGGACCCACACATTACACAGGAGACCATTCCTAAGGGGATTGCGAGGGAAGAGGAGGAAGGTCAATGCTACGATAGGTAGCCCACCGGGACCAGATCTTTCTATGCTTTAGGGGGCAACCCCTCACCTGGAATACCGCCACCTCTGCACCCATACAATTATCCAACTCTTTTCGCCACTTCCCTATTGTCGGTGGCGAGGTTCCCTTCCACAACTGGGCTATGTCCCTCTTGGCGATCGTAAGGGCTAGGAACAATAGGTGTTGCTTATACCGATTCCCACCAATGTCTTCCATACTATGGAGGAGGAACAATCGGGGATTAAAGAGCAGGTCCCAGGCCAACACCTCACGAAGGTAAGATGACACCCTGCGCCAAAAGGGTTGCAGTGCTGAGCAGCTCCACACCGTATGGAGAAATGCCCCCTCCTCCCTGTCACAACGCAGACACATGGAGGATGGCACTAGGTGTTGTCCTTAAGCCATATCTTGGAAGAAAGATTTCACCCAGTTCCAGCCGTTGTCCTTAAGCTCTGCTTCCTCTAAATGGATGACAAGAATCATATGGTTAACTGTATGAGAGGCAGCAGGTAGGTCAAATAGTACCAGTGCAGAGATCTGTCCATTGTCCCAATCAAGCCTGAGATCATCCATTAAGGCCATACTGACATATTCTGTGCTATGGCCAGGACAAAAGCCTATTTGCTATGGCAGCAAATATTTGGCTTTTGTAAATGGTCACAGAGTAGCTGGGATACATTTGCCTCCAGTATTTTTGCTGAGTACGGTGAAATGATATGGGGCAGTAATTGTTTTTATCTTATGGTCGTCCCCCTTTTTAAGCGGAATAACCCACATGCTTTTAAAGGTTTTAGGAACAGAGCCTTGTGTGATAGATTCGTCCAATAGTTTTAGAAAATGGGCTTCTATGAATTTTCCTATATTTTTCATCATGTGAGTAAGGCATAAATCTATGGGAGAAAGTGATTTAATTTTTCCCATTAACTCATGGAGGCCACGTTCATCCAATCAATTAAAGGAAGCAAGAAAGTGAAGGTTTTTGTCCTCCTCCTGAATAGTCAGACCCAAAGAAGTTTTAGCAGTGCTAGCTCTTATTAACTCTAATTTATCAATATAAAAGGAATTCAAGGTATCATAAAAGTCTTAAGAAGGCACAATGGCTAAAGTAACTCTATTACGAGAGGATGCCTCGTGCATTATTTTAAAGATCTCATTTCGTTTACTAGAGGCCTCTGATATTTTATGTAAGTAGATTTATCTTTAAGAAATATCGGGGCATATTAGCAAGACCGGCGATAAAATTATCGCCGTTTTAGCGGCAGGAAACTGCCGCTAAAGCAGCGATAATGGAATTGCTAATATGCGTTATAGAATTCCAATAGAAGCCCAGGTTAGATGTCCTGCACATCTAACCTGGGCTTCTATTGGAATTCCATAACGCATATTAGCAAGCCCATTATCGCCGTTTTAGCGGCAGTTTCCTGCCGCTAAAACGGCGATAATTTTATCGCCGGTCTTGCTAATATGCCCCATCATTTTACGTTCTGCCATCCCAGCTTTGAATTTCAGCTTATTTTCATTATTACAGGGGCCTATTAGCAATAACCGGCGATAATTATCGCTAAGCGCAGTTAGCGCTAGGATAATTATCGCCGGCTATCACTGAGTTTCTATCGCGGAGATAGCGTGCTATCAGCAACGCTTATCTCCAAAGCGATAGAAACCCTGGAGAACTAGTGTGAATATCGCTTGAAAACAAGCGATATTCGCACTGTGACCAGTGTTAGCTTGCTAATAGGGCGAGGGGATTTAGCCATGTAATCCACCTCCCATTGGATTACATGGCTAAGTCAGGTCTGGACCAGGCGTTAACAAACAAGCGCTAAACGTGTTTAGCGCTGGTTCGTTAATCACCTCACCTGCCTCGCTAATAGGCGATAGCGACCTTAGCGACTGTTTCCAGTCGCTTTTAGGTTGGGAACGCCTACTTTGCATGCCATTAGCGATAAATATCGCTGGCATGCAAAGCGGCACCCAACCCGGTCGCTATCGCCTAGAAGCTGTCGCTAACAGCAGTTAGCGACAGTTTGCTAATAGGGCGATTGAATTATCGCCGCTTTAGCGGGAAAAAGTCCTGCTAAAGCGGCGATAATCACGTTGATAATATGCCCCACAGTCTTTATGCTAACGTTTTACAAAACGACGTAGCTTGAACTGGCTACTTTCAACTATGGAGAAAACCAAGGAGCTGATTTAGAGCGAGTTATAGTTCTGAAACTTGGCAGCTGAGCATGAAGATAGATAGCCTTTTGTAACCAGGCTGAAAAATTCAGAATCAGCTCTTCAGCCTGCTGGTCTTATAAGCTCCAGTTCAGTTACTTTTTAGCGTATTTCAAAGAGCATCTAAATTCACCCGTTGTCACTTATGGGTAGTTTTATGCTCCACGTGGCTTGGATATATATATTTTTTTATTAAAAAGGGGAAGGTCAACTTAAATGAAATAGTGGTCTTCCCTTTATCTGAAAATTTATAATATTAGTTCTTGCCCTGTTATTGAACATTTCTTTTATTGGGCGAACAGCAGCATGTTACTATTATCAGTGATGCTTCACCAAGGTGTAGGTCAAGTTTGAATCATAACCCACGATCCGTCCTCAGAAGAATTATGCTCGCTTGCTAGCCCGATGAAATTATGGGGCATATTTACAAGCCCCTATCGCCACGGGAATGTCACTTTGTACGACGTTCCTGTGGCGATAGGGGCTTCGCCTTATTTACAAGGCAGCGTTAAGCCACTTAACGTGACTTAACGCTGCCTTGTAGATAAGGCCTCCCTTTTACGCTATGCTTAGTGTGAAAGGGGAGGGCAATGGGTGTTGCAGTGGGCTTTCCACCGCAACACCCATTGATTCTGACGCTGCCCCCTATTTACAAGGGAGGCGTAAATAGGAGGCAGCGCCAGAATTAAGACCAGGGAAAACCTGGTCTTACCCTGGCGCAATGAGGAGAAATGTTTCATTTCTCCTCGTTTTTGCTGTTTTCATGTGTGCTGCGTTGTACAGCACACATGAAAACAGCAAAAGGCCAATGATTGCTTATGTACAGAAAGGTCCACCTTCCTGCACATAAACAATCATTTTAAAAAAATGCTGTTTTGCGCAGGCCTAAGACCAAATCTAGCTTGTACACGTTGTGGGATAGAACTGGCAGACTTCTACCATATGGTGTGGGCATGTCCCCTTCTCGTCCCCTACTGGGATTCACTGGAAGTGGAGCTTTCTGAAATCCTTTGTAATCTGGACTTTATTCTCCCACGTGGTCCGCTGTCAGTGGGGAAGTGTCATTGAATGGTGTACATATCATCCCTCTACTTTCGCTCCATGCTTCCCAGATTTTGGTCCATTTTTGCGGGCACCCTCTTCCCTCATATATTACCCTCTCAGCTTGCATGCACCAATCCATATCAGTCTACCAATCCCTGATTTTGGGCCTAGTTACCCCTTTCCACGTTCTTGCTATGTTACATTTCGCTACCATACATCCAAGGGAGACCCACACTCTCTCATATCTCGATAGGTCGGTTGCATCCCATATATTAAGAGGGCACCAGCGGGGCGAGACCTCCATTGTTTTATGACAGGTTAAAAACAGTGCCGATGTGACCTTCCCCCAATATTTCTGAAGAATTGGGCATTCCCACCACTGGTGCATGTAGGTTCCTGTTTTACCACACCCCCTAGGGCACGCCAATGAATTCAGGGCAGCCATTTTAACCAGCACTGAACTTGTATAGTATGCTCTATTCAGGATTTTGAGTTGGATAAATTTAAATCGAGATCGGATCGCCACCTCCCGGGGGGACGCCAATGCCTCCTGCCAATCCTCGTCGCTAATGTCCCCAACATCCTCCACCCATTTTGCACGAGTTCTCCCCAGTGTATCCGGTGTATTGTTTAGTATTTTTCTGTATGTCAGTGAGATCGCCTTTTCCTGAATGTAGTCGTCTAGGAGTCTATCCTCTAGGGGCGAGGAGACAGGCAGCTTAGTACCTTTGGGTATCGCCCTCTGTAGTGCATGACGGACTTGAAGGTATCTAAAGGTTTCCCCAATATTTAATTTGTACTCCCGTTGGAGATTGCTGAAAGGGGTCACCTTCCCTCCTGCCCACATATCGCCAACTCTTGAGAGTCCTGGGTATTTCGATAACTCCCCTAGCCGGTCTGTTTCTAACAACGTGGTGACTTGTGTGATTTTGTATTTCCACCCCAAAGCGGCCGTTGCTGTGTGCCATAGATTGATTGTGGTGGATGTTGGAGTGTATTTTGGTGCATTTTTCCCCCCTCCATAAATTGCTCTGGGGTAATTACTGGGGAACATATTGTGTCTGTCCATCCTGTAGGCTGGGTCCGTTCCTGGCCGGTGCACCCAGTGATTAGTGACCACCAGTTGGGAGGCCCAGAAGTAGCTTTTGATTGCTGGCAGGGCTATACCTCCATCGTACCAGCTTTTCATAAGTTTGGCCAATGCTATTCGTGGAGTACCATTGTTCCAAAGCAGAGTGTGCACCTCCGACTCAATTGCATAGAAGTACTTTGCTGGAACCAAATAAGGTGTGTTCTGTAAGGCGTAGACAAAACGGGGAAGCGCCATCATTTTGTATAGGGCGGCCCTGCCTAATAGTGTAAGGGGCAAGGTCTTCCAGTGCTGCACGTCGTCATGGAAGCGACTCAGGTGAGGAGCCAAATTGTGTTCATAAAATGCTATTGGGTTAGTCGTGGCGTATATTCCCAGGTATTGAAATCCATCAGTGACTATTTTGGCCCCATGGCCTCTAGGCAGGGTGGGGCATTACCCGCATAGAACGTACACCAGTGACTTGTACCAATTGATGGTATATCCAGAGTACTTTTGAAAAAGAGTGAATATGTGCAATGCACGATGTATAGAAAAATAAGGTCTGGGCAAATAAAGCAAAACATCATCGGCATCGGAGATTTTATCCTCCCACTCCGCTGTCCACTTGAGGCCTCTAATGAGGGGGTCACCCCTGATCCAAATTGCCAGGGGTTCAAGGGCCAGTGCGAAAATTAAGGGGGAAAGGGGACAGCCCTGCCTCGTCCCTTTCTGCAATGTGAATGTTGTTGATCGCCCACCATTGACTGTGACTCGGGCCAGCGGTTCTGAGTGAATATGAATTATGATTGAACATTTTTAATCTAAAATACAAAGTTTTACTTTCAAAATCCAGTGATCTGTAAAAAGGTTTTTGTACTTCTAATACTTTTTTTAAGCGTATAGCGCCAAAATACATACAGAAACAAAACTCAAGTGACAAATCTACCACTAAATAATTCCTGCTGAAGCAGGTAGACTGTTGCCTGTGTAAGATTGTACCCAATGCTACCCATTTGTCTCAATTCCAAGAATGATGTTTGGTATTGAAGGCCTGGTTTAACGTTTTTGGACTAGCTGACTAGTTAAAAAATGAGTAACTATAACTTAACCACTGTGACAAACAGAAGAATTACATACCACATTAGCATGGGAAAAGGTAGTCAAAGCCCGCACAATATAAATCTTTCTCTTTTTTATGTTGCAATTTTCTTGAAAATTATTTGTAGGAATATGAAGTAATAGACATTTCACTCATCATTTATTTTATTTTTTTTCATTCCTTTTCAATGGACAGAGATAGCCAGTCAACACCAGAACAGGACCATAGACAAAGATTGACAAGATCTTTGACTGCAAGACAGGCAAAGGAACTCTCTACCATCAGCAAGGAGGAGTAACTAAGCATCAGCAGCGATAGTGCACCTGCCCAGAGACTAACTCGCTCATCTTCAAGATTCAAGATTGTATTAAAGATTTATATCTACAAAGGAGTCAAGAGCAATTTGACATACACAAGTCAAAGCCTAATACATTTTTAAAAAAATGTTAAAAATAACAAAACATTTTGCAAAATACCGATTTATATACTGGACAGTAAAGCATCTGAGTTGCAGCTCTAGCTCAATTAATACTGTATTTTATAAAAAGAGGATGTAGAAAAATACATCTGGGGGATTTTAAAGCGGGATATACAAACAAAATGTGAACTAACATTTGTACATCACCCTTACATAAAGTATACAACCTGTTGTTCCATCTTATTCATGGTGAAGAATCTTTAGCACTTTTTAAAGGAAGACAATTCAGCCTAAACAGTAGCGTACACATATAGGCCCTGTGTTCTAGATTCCAACCTAAATAGGGCTGCAGCGCCAAAACTGTGCAAGACCGTATTATTTCATTCAGCCTCTTTATTCACCCACAGAATTGGATGTCATGCTCCAAAGAGCTAATTTTCATGGATGCTTTCAAGTAACTTTTAAGGTTAAAAAGCTCGTATTTTGCAGATCCGCCAGATTTAGACTAAAGTGCTTGAGTGCGTGCAAAAGATTTGCCATCAATGTTCAGTCCCTCCTTATAGGGTCAAAGCATTCTGTGCCTATGAACGTCCTAAGAGTATTCTCCTGCAAGTGAAAAAGACAGTAACCAGATCATATTATGGCTGCCAATCTCCTTATAAAAGTGCTTAGCAGACCCATTTCAATGCGTAATGCCTCGATTGGTGCCATCATGTTTAAATTGCAAATAGAGTGCAAGATCTTTCCTTTGGCTCTGTGCATAAAGTGCCAATGATCTACTTTTCTAATTTCTACATCATATAACAATGTCTGGGGAATTTACATCCTATATGCTGTTAATAAATGGTTCAAATGCCTTCACTCCATTGCACCGTAAAGTGCTGTAAGTGGCCCCGCGGGCGGGGAGAAACTCACGATAAGTGTATTTCATTTGTCTGCCTATGTCTCCTTATGAACAAACTGAAAGTGTGGAATCGTTTCAAAACGTTGTGCCCATATCTTAGTGAAGGTCTGTGCTTAATTAACAAACGCCTGTTAAAATGCTATTGTGATCTGCTGTAGATACTACATTGTAGAAATACCTCTAGCAGGGTGTATGCTAATGGTCCGTGCTGTGCATCTATACGCTGCACTGATGTATGTTATGTTTCTATGTAAGTTGGAAAACCCAATAAACACATTTAAAAAAAAAAGTACTGTAAGTGCAGTAGCATGAATCAGTGCCTTATTCATCAAATGTGCTATATGCCCAGTCTCTGTTACATTTGCTGAGCTCCAAAAGGACTCCAGGCATAGATTACCGAACCCTCCATTTAACTTTCACCTCTCAATAAAGTCACCATTTTTTACTCAGTTCCAAAACTGTCTACAGTATATGCATCTAACATTTGAAAAATATATTTTGATTTAAAAATACTTTAAAGATGTTTTTGGAGTAATTGGTTATGGATGCACATATATGCAATTGTATCACATAAATGTGAAGTATATCGGTTTATGGATGTTATAAAACCACTCTATTCATATACCTAGGACATACACTTTACAATGCAACACACACATTAAAGTCTAAATGACTTTCGGCTCGGCATAAAATATAATTTTCAAGGCGGCTCACAAGTTAGAGTTTTACAAATCTGTATTTCTGAATAGTGCATACAAAAGAACATTTAAATGCGTATTTCACTGAGTGAAGTGTTAAAAAACATAATGAAGTGAATTGGGGAATCGTTTTATTGCCGAAGACTCCAGCAATGCATTACTAGCAGTGATTGTGGTGGTACCTGTGGTGGTTGTGCGTGTAGGTTGTGGCGATTGAGGTGATGGGTTGGGGGTGTTGCAGGTGGATTCACTTCAAGGTTGGTAGGTAGTGTGGGGTTCAAAAGGTGTGGTGCCTCAGCTGAATTCTGAGTATGCCATTGCCCTGTAGATTGAAATTGACATTTATTTTGAAGATGGTCACAGTGCATATTTACAGCATCTTGGTGACAATTCACATCATTATCAAAGGCATGGGTCTGCTTGTTAACCATCTGAGAGAGTCCTTTAAGGTACTCCACAGTCTGACATGGAGTCATTCCAATATCATAAAAATCCCCAGCACAGTGGACTGCTTTTGGAACAATTGATCCCCCCACACCAAATGTTGTGTTGTGAGGAGTCATGGCAGCATGCTGTCATGGATAAAATATACAATATGGAATGTAGAACTGTTTCCTTGCATTGAAAAAAGCTTTGGGCGGCAGTTGCTGACTGTGCTTTCCAGAGTTGGTCGTTTGTATGTTACGTGAAAATAAAAATGAGAGGCAACAGCAATAATTATAGATGAACACATTTAGTATAGACAGATGATCGTAAGTCTTGAGTGTTGATGCTGAATTTTTCTTTATTATTATATTTCCAAAATAGTGCAGCACTGGTGCCTCTCATTTATGGTTTATAAATGTATGTAATGTATGGTCAATGTGAAACTGACCATTGAGGTGGGCCATGGTTAGTCTACTTTTCTACTCGTTCTTTTGTTTATTGTAGTGACTGGTTCGGGTGGTGCGATGTGTTTTCTTTATAGTTACATGAAAATAAATTGAGGAAAACTTCACAAGAGTAGAAGTGTATCGTTTCAATGACAACGAGGATGGGATCCTTCATCTTCCTGACCAACCCTTTTGCTGTGAAGTCTGGGGCAGGCAGTCAGGGGCAGATTCACAAGAACTGGCGCATCTCTGCATATTAGCAGGGATGTGCCAGTTAATTTGCGACACGTAAAAAAAACCTTGCACCACCATTGATGCGTTGCATGTACAATGCGGCGCACCATGGCCAAGGATAGACAGATGCGTGACGCATCTTTTGGCGTAAGGGCAGCGCATTGCTGGAGTTGTGTCGCAAGCACGACGCAACTCCAGCAATGGTCAGGAATGCCTATTCCTAACATGCTGCATCAGTCCTTACGCCTGCTTCAAGCAGACGTACGGTTTTGACGCAGTGGCGTTGTAAAAGTGGCTCAGTGAAATCTTGTAGATTTCACTGCGTCACTTTTACGAGGCTTTCTCACGTCGGAACGCCCACCCTGCATACATTATACCTGACGCAGGTATAATGTAGCACAGGGCTTTACAACGTGACGCATCTCCCTAGATGTGTCACATTGTAAATATGTCGCAATGTGGTGCATTGTTTACGACGCCGGAGTAAAGTTGTCGCAAGGGGCTTGTAAATCTGCCCCTTAGTGTTTAGCATGGCGGCGCTGCCCCTTGAGTAAACTCAAGTTGGTGAAAAGGGGAAAGCTGTTTCTGCCATATAGGGTGGAAGGAGAACTGTGTAATCACCAGGGGATCAGAGTAACTGCTCCAAAAACATTGTATATTTGAGAAAAATGGTAAGGCTCAAGCCGCGCAAGCTGAGACTGGAGGCTAGTGTAGGAGCTTGTGGAGCAGGCAGGCATGTGAGGGAGCGTGAAGCAGGGAGGCGCACGAGCGCCAGGTCTGGCACTGAACTCATCATTCTAAGGAGCATGCTGAGCCAGTGTGTTGACTATTACACAGCGTTATCCAGGGCACAAGTCGGGGGTACACGCGTGTGGACGGCGTCCACCCACTATTTTCACAGGGTGAACGTTGTCCACCCAGCCAAGAATTGGGCCCCACTACATAATGTTCCTCACTCGTCCCAGTGTAACACCGGGACACTTTCAGCAGCGCCTGCATGTTGTCTGCTTTCCATCTGCAACAAGCAACAACGTGCAGGTGAGGACGGGATGGGGCTTTCTTATTTTAGACTCCTGCTGGGCCCATAACAAAGGCCGAATTTGAGGGGTCATCGGGCCTCCTTTTGTTCGAGTCTCCTGGCTGGCAGCAGTCAGGAGCACCACACCTGTTGCAAATGCAGCAGAGGGGAAACAAAGGCTTACACTTTGTTAGCACTTCACACATACTTAAGAGAGGCAGCTTTTCACTAGATATGTATGTACTGTAAGAATGTCAGATGTATTGTTCTCTCCCAGTATTTACATAATACTAAATGTAATTTATATAGCGCTTTCTACCCCTGAGGAGGCGTTGAAATAATTTAAGTACCACTATTTTTTCTTGTATAGCGCTACTCATCCCGAAGCAGAGTGTCAGAGCGCTTTACATCACACGTACATATTAAAGTTATGGCTTGTGATGCCACTTCCTATGATGTCAATTCCTGTGATGCCACATGTAATGTCATGCACCGTGAAGTCATGTGCCGTGATCTCTCGCGCTGTGATGTCACTTACATACTGGCTAACTAGGTTAGTCCCCCCACTTCTTTTTTTAGTACTTGTGCCCTGGAGTTATCTGACCTTGCAGAGCCAGCGCGAGTGCCAATATTGAAAGCGTGTGAGTGGCGTACCTGGTGCTGTGCCATTCACCATTTTCCTCAAACATATAACGCCTCTAAGTATCCCTAAGTATCCAAGTATCCCGCCTGGTTTTTGGTCACTACACAACCCGGAAATACTTGTTTACATTTTATATGGGTGTCAGCATCCGGCCAAATGCAGCCAATCACAGTGCGCTCCATGAATCCAAGGATGTTATTGGATATGGCACCTGCATGTGCCACTGATATGTATAAACACTAGACATCACTGTACTGAAGCTACCTCAAAGCGTGAAGTGGCTTGTGAAAGAATAATGTTTCTATACTGAGGTTTCTTTTGGCATTGGTGAGGACAACAAATTTCAGAACTTTGACAGAGCAAGGCTAGCGGAAAGGAAATCAACGGACCATCTTTTGTTGTGGTACCCTCTAGACAACATTGACTACATTTATTTTGGAAGTTTATTGCATTTCTGGGACAGTGGTGACTACTGTTTTTTAGTATGTTTCTTGTTTTGGTTGTAGCAGAATAATGCAGTCCATAGCTTCTCCACCAGTTTTTCTAGCCTGTTAGACTTGGCATCTTTGGCGTGGTTTCCCCTGACTTTTTGCCTCTACCTCCTGTATTTTTGATGCTGTGCTGGATTTCAGTTTTGGTAGCTTAGATGCTTTGGGCACTTTGCCACTGCTGATCAGTATCAAAGTGCAAGTTCTCCCTGTGTAAATTGTTATTACAATTGGTTCTCTCTGACTGACATATTTTATTTACTGGTAAGTCCCTAGTAAAGTGCACTGAGTGTTGCAGGGCCTGTTAATCAATTGCTACTAGTGGGCCTGCAGCAGTGATTGTGCCACCTACATGAGTAGCCCTGAAAAAGTATCTCAGACCTGCCACTGTAGAGTCTGCGCGCAGTTTTGAACTGCCATGTTGACCTGGCAAGTGCACCCACTTGCCAGGCCCCAACCTCCCCTTTTCTTACATGTAAGGCACCCCTATCGTAGACCCAAGGTACCCCCATGGGCAGGGTGCAGTGTATGTGAAAGGTAGGACATGTACTGGTGTGTGTGACATGTCCTGATAGTGAAATACTGCCAATTTCGTTTTTCACTATTGAAAGGCTATCTGTCCCATAGGATAGAATAGGAGATACTTTGTAACATATTACAAGCATAACTTCCCATTGGGCCAAGATAGAGAAATAAAGTTTAGGCTCTCTGAACTCAGAATTTGATAACACATCTTTTAGTAAAGATGGTTTTTAAATTGTGTGTTTGAAAATGCCACAGCGGTAGAGTTAGAGAGCATTTGTCAGTTGTACTGCGAGTGAGGAGGTCAACATTGCCGATTTCGGCGTTTAAGAGGTAAAGGGTAGATAGCGGTATTCCTGGAGTGGGACATTGTGAAGGAGGGTTGGAAAGAGCTGGGGGATGAAGGGTTTGGGTAACAGGGGACATCGATAAAGGGGTAGGGGTTTTCATTGGTATATGGGTTGTTAGGCATTGGTAATATTCGCACGAACTTATTGCACATATAATATAGTGGGTGGTGGTAGAATATTGGGGCGGTTGTTTAGTTTGATCACTGTGATGTTGTTTTTTATGGGGTTCGGGACTTGGTGTGTTACTGAGGGTGGGAGTACATGGGTCAGGAAGTGATTAGTTGTAAGGAACATGTTATCAATCATGCGGCCATTTCAGTCGTGTTTCTATTTGTTTTAGAGAACCCCTGAAGAAGAGCTCGAAATGGCTCGAAATGCATTGGGTTATGGCAAGAGTTTATTTCTGGAAGTATGTGTTGACCTAACATGTCGCTGTGTAAAGCTTGGATTGGCAGCAGGAGACACGTGAAATTGATGAATAAAGTATTCAAAGGCAACATTGCTGTCTCCATGATGATTTGTAAAGTGAGAAAAAGTAATGAAATAATGGAATGACAAACAAGAAGATAACAAGTAAAGATGGATTATGATTGGTTTAAAGAGCGAGGTTCTATGAGAGGTATAATCCCTCACATGGCAGTGCGACAGTTGGGTGCGCAGACGCAGCACCCTGTGTTTGGTTTTTACAAGCTGTGAGATGGGACGGTTCACAGCCACTGTCTGCACGCATTACAAGAAAAAGGTATTGGTTGATTTCATGTAATTTTGAAGGGAAGGAGTGCATCTTCACATCTTCATGTTGTTTGCTTAAGCGATTCATCGTCCCGACAGAAGTTGCACCCCATTGAATAATAAAGTTGGTTCAAATTAAAAGCAGAGAAAGAATTATCATCGTGGAGAGAGCGGAAGATCGACATATTTGAAGTGGACTTCTTGCAAGGAATATTCGATTAACAGATTAATTTAGAGACTCGGTTGGACTTTAATTATACATGGTGTTTTTAATCAATATGTGTTGCTTTCTATTTATCACTGGACTGGAGGACGTGATTATTTTTATTTTTATTTTCTGTTGGATTGTGATGTGGAATGTATTCCTGGGTTGTTTTTTTGGGAAACAGCATTGATGGGTTTATGTAGGGCAGTTGATGTAGGTAGTACGGGTGGCTTATGATTTAGTTTAGTTTGCAGTATGTCAGTAGAGTGCACAGTGGGAGTTTGAGTTCTTTTTGAATTCGGAGTACGGTCATGGGAGGGAGAGATCACGGGGTCAGAACGAATCCACGGAGCAGTTAGAGTGATTAGATACACGTGTGAGAGCACATTTTTTTTAAATGGGCACAGCGGTAGAGTTAGAGAGCATTTGTCAGTTGTACTGCGAGTGAGGAGGTCAACATTGCCGATTTCGGCGTTTAAGAGGTAAAGGGTAGATAGCGGTATTCCTGGAGTGGGACATTGTGAAGGAGGGTTGGAAAGAGCTGGGGGATGAAGGGTTTGGGTAACAGGGGACATTGATAAAGGGGTAGGGGTTTTCATTGGTATATGGGTTGTTAGGCATTGGTAATATTCGCTTGAACTTATTGCATATTTAATATAGTGGGTGGTGGTAGAATATTGGAGCGGTTGTTTAGTTTGATCACTGTGATGTTGTTTTTTATGGAGTTCGGGACTTGGTGTGTTACTGAGGGTGGGAGTACATGGGTCAGTAAGTGATTAGTTGTAAGGAACATGTTATCAATCATGCGGCCATTTCAGTCGTGTTTCTATTTGTTTTAGAGAACCCCTGAAGAAGAGCTCGAAATGGCTCGAAATGCATTGGGTTATGGCAAGAGTTTATTTCTGGAAGTATGTGTTGACCTAACATGTCGCTGTGTAAAGCTTGGATTGGCAGCAGGAGACACGTGAAATTGGTGAATAAAGTATTCAAAGGCAACATTGCTGTCTCCATGATGATTTGTAAAGTGAGAAAAAGTAATGAAATAATGGAATGACAAACAAGAAGATAACAAGTAAAGATGGATTATGATTGGTTTAAAGAGCGAGGTTCTATGAGAGGTATAATCCCTCACATGGCAGTGCGACAGTTGGGTGCGCAGATGCAGCACCCTGTGTTTGACTTTTAGAAAGTAGGCATTTTCTTATTTAGCCATTCTGTGTGCCTCTGTCTGTTTATGAATTGACTGTCTGGTTTTGAAGTGACAGGGGCTGGGGATGTGCATTCACTGTAGACAGCCACTGGGGGGTTGAGGTGTGCCTGGCCCTTCCTTGATGACTCAGAGCGAGCTGAATAGACCTTGGCTGCATTTAAAGTAGTGGGAGGAGTTTTCCTTGCACGTGAATAGGGCCTGTCTCCCTTGCACAATGCTGTCTCCACCCACCGTGGTCATACTGCACCAGTGAGGACAGAACTGGGTTGGACTGGGCTCAGAGACCCTTGCACAAAGAAGAACAAAGACAAAATGGGGTTTAAGTAGTGGACCTTTGGATCACTTCTGGACTGAAGAGGAACATTTGCTAGGACAAGAGCTGGAGAGCTGTGAGGAGGAGTACAGCCCTTTTGCTGTGTGGGGTTGTCCTGCAGGTGCTGCTTCTGCCAAGGAAAGGAAAGAGGCAGGAACTTTGCTGTGAACTTGCTTGAAGAAGAATCTCCGAGGGCCTGTGTGTGCAGGCCTTCGGGTCTGAAGTCTCAGGGGCACAAAGACTTCACCCCAGCTCACCTGAACTCTATTGCTGAGAGTTCTGACCTGCCAGGAGGTGCCTCTTCCAGTTTTGGGCCTCGGGAGGTTGTTCCTTCTGTTGGCAGGGGTAAGCAAGTTGAAAGAAGCAAGACAACCTGTCTCCAACACCGCCAGCGGCCCGCTGTGATGCCACGACCTACTCCGAGGCCAGGAGCACCGCTCGTGAAGTGCACGACACACCGCCCGGCCTGCACCGCAACTCCAACACCCTTAAACGCCTGCTGTCGCCTGCAGTTAACGGCATTTCCCGATGCCAACGCTTGAACGGACTCCATCATTGCCAGCACCTGCATCCTGTTATTGCAGCGCCAATAACCGCCGTGGGTGACTCCACAAACTCGCCGACTTTGCATTGCCTGACCGGAACCGATACGTCACCGCCGACGCAACCGACTCCCCTGTGGCAGCCAGGGAGGCAGCCTCGACTGCGCCACCAACGTCTCACCTCCACAGCACCGTGCATCGTCATAGACTTCGTTATCCAAAGGTACTGTTTGTTTGGGAGTCCATGTGACTCCATGCCCGACACCGCACACCTCACAGTCTGCATCATACTTTGGATTTATTGTTGTCATGATGTCCCAATATCCCCAGGTGGAGCTATTTGTTTTATTCAAGGTTTATTTTGGAAGTAGCTGTTTTTAAGTGTTATTTTTCTACCTGTATGTTGGATTTTTGTCGTTTTAGTATTGTTTAGATACTTTATTTTTCTAAACTGTTGTGGTGTCCATTTGTGATATTATCACTGTTTTACTGTGTTTTGAGTACAAATACTTTACACATTGCATTTAGGATAAGCCTGTCTGCTCATGCCAAGCTACCAACGGGGTGAGCAGGGGTTATCTAAAAGTGTGTATCCCCCTTATCCTGACTAGAAGCAAGGGTCCCAATTTGGACAAAGGTACCTACCTCTGCCAGCTAGAGACCCTCATTTCTAACATAGCCACTCCTGGTGATCCTGTTATGGAGGTGACTGTGCAAGTTGTGGATAAAAATAAAAAATTGGGATTCATGTTCACCATATACATTAATAAATCAAGAAACTTGGTGCCACCTGGGTGAGAAAGAAATTTCAGAGACTGGTGTAGAGTTGGTTGGGTATTGTGGAATGAAATTGCCTGTGATAGGATGTTTTTAAGCATGTCTGTGCTTCAAAGAAATAAATAAAATGTGTTGGGTTTATGTAGTGGAAAAAGGGAGAAATTTACCTGGTTGGCGGGAACAAAGAGCGTTGAAAATCATATTAGATCCTAATGCAAAAGAGCAGGTATTAATGTTGGTGTGAGAAGATGTTGAAAGGTGGAAAAAGGAATTCCCGGTGCTGTCCAGAGAAAAACATTTGTGTCTGACAATATTTTTGCACAAAATAGTCTTAAAAAATGGGGCAGTGGCAATAGCCCACAAGGTACGAAGTGTGTATGTACTATTGAAAGAAGCATTCAGAGAGGAACTTGGTAGAATTTTGGAGAGTGGTGTAATAGAACAAATAGAATCATCAGAGTGGTTGAGTCCAGTTGTGATTGCCCGTAAGCCTAATGAGAAAAACAGGATGTGCGTGGACCTGAGAGATCTAAACGATAACATATGGGTAGATCGACATCCTATAACCAACATAAATGATCTTTTGGATGGCGTTAAAGGGGGCAGTATTATTCCACACTTGACCTCTCGAGCGCATTCCACCAAATATTGTTACATCTGGAGTCCAGATATTTGCCATCTTTCATAAAGGCAGAAGATGCATTCTGATTTGTGTGCATGCCCTTTGGGGTTGCATCCGCTTCGGCGGTGTTTCAGTGGGTCATGCAAACATTGTTGGGTGAGTTGGAGAATGTAAGATTTTTGTCAAGATGAATTTTGAGTGTGGGCAGGAAGCACATGATGTGTTGTTGAGGAAAGTTTGCGGGATCTTGGAGAAGGCAGGACTCATCGTGGAAGTGGATAAATGCAAATTTGCGTGCCAAGAAGTTGAATATTTGGGCCATACAAGAAATAAGACCAAAAACTAAATTAATGGAGGCCATTGAGAAAGCTGCATGTCCACTTGCTAAAGATCAATTGAGATATTTTTTGGGCCTAGCAGAGTATTATGCCAAATTTGTGAGAAACTTTTCAGATAAGGCCCAACCCCTTCGAGCATTGATGAAGAAATGGCAAAAGTATGAGTGGACCGATGAATGTCAGCTAGCATTTGAGGAGATAAACAAAAGTATTGTGGATGCTGTGCAGCTAAAACCATTTAATATGCATGACCACACCATAATCTCCACCGACGCAAGCATGCATGGCTGGGGGCTGTGCTTATGCAAACCAGTGAAGGAAAGGAAATTGTAGTAGTGTTTGCCTCAAGAACATTGCAGGGTGCAGAGGCAAGCTACTCTACTTTAGGAAAAGAGGCACTTGCTCTTTGTGAGGTATCCAACAATTTCGAAATTTTGTATGGGGGAGGGAATTCGAATTGCGAACAGATCATAAGCCGCTGGTGAATGTTTTCACCACAAAAAGTGCAGGACGAGTCTCTCCAAGAATTGCAAAATGGATATACAGATTGCAAGAATTTACAATTAAATTGAAATATGTCCCAGGATTGTGAAACGTGAATGCAGATTGCTTATCTAGGTTACCAGTAAAAGGAGAAACAAGTGAGGAAGGGGAGAACTGGATGATTGAGGATATTGTGTGCACAAAAGTCAAAGCTATTTCTGAGAATGAATGGAGGAAAGTTGCGGCAAGGAACAAGGAGATGCAAAGTATTGTGAGGAATTTACCAAGTGAATGGTCAACGATTGGAGAAAAGATGGTTGAAGTGAGTAATTATAAGATCGTATGGTCGGATTTGTCGATTCAAGATGATATTGTAAGAAGAGGTGAAAAGTTGGTAGTACCTGTCAAATTAAGAGAAAGGCTGTTGGAAATCTTGCATGAAGGACATGGATGAATGTCTGGCATGAAAAAGAAAGTGCTGGAAGACCTTTGGTGGACATGGGTGGATTGGGACGTAGGAAGGTTTGTAATGAAGTGTATATGTTGTGTGTGTAGGGATAAGACCCATGTAGTGAAAGAAACTCCTGTAGTGCCCATCGTTTCCCGCACAAGGCATGGCAAAAGGTAGCCATTGTACATTAGTAGTCCACTTGAACTGGAAAATGTTGGTAAAAAGTTTGCCATAGTTCTGGTGGACTATTATTCTAAATGGCCAGAGGTGAGTTTTGCATGTGAGGGTAAGTTCAAGACAGTAATTGAGTTTTGTGAGGAGGTGTGGCGAAGAGAAGGTTATCCTGAAGAAGTAATTATGGATAATGGTCCCCAGTTCATACTAGAAAAGTTCGAGATGTATCTGGAACAGTATGGGGTAAAGCAGTGAGGACGGCAATAGGGCATCCACATGAAAATGGCTTGGTGAAAGATTTAATAGCGTTCTAAATGAAAATATACAACTGTCAGTTCAAAATGTATTAGTGTGGAAAGAAGAAGCGATACAATTGTTATGGAGCTATCGCACTACTCCACATTCCATCACAGCAGAAGAACATTTTGTGTTATTGAAAGGGAGAAAGGTGTGTACTAAGGCAGTACCTGTGTTATAATCCAGACTTAGACCCATGTTGATAAGCAGCTTATTTCTTACATTGCCCTAGAAAATAACATTTCAGCTGTGAACTTTTGCACACATTTGCTTGCAAGATAATGTTGGATTAGTTTCTCTGAAACTACTTTGTTTACACATCCAGCTTCAGACAACATTCTCACAATGCCTTGAACATCATGTACTAGGCCTCTCTACACACTTGGGACAAAAGTCATCCTATCTTCATCCACGAGGCGACAATGCTATCTACATATCCATAACATCACTAATCTAACACGCACATCCCGAGGCCGCCTTTTGTTATAAATAAGAGGCATCCCAATAGGTTGGTAGTGGAGGTACTTCCGCCGACACTGAGGGTCCGTGCATGCTGAGAATCCACCACGCACTGGTCTAACATTTCACGAGGGGTGTCCAACTCGAGACCAAGATGGGGTCCTTCACTCTATCCCATCAGGTAATGGGGTTGGATTGTCCCTTGGGGGGATTCTTGGTTATTCACTTGCACACACTCTAGGTACACCTAGAGTAGTGTTCGCATAGTAGGAGTACACTGGATTACTGCCTTGTTATATGCCTGCATATATACAATTTTTCAGCACAATGGTAGAACTATATCTACTATTTATGCTGTTGGCGCTCGTAGCCTTGTTTATCTGCTTCTGTCTACTACTAGTTGCAGCACACGTATTGTATGCAAGAATAACGTTAGTTCAATAAATATTATTGAAAACGTCCCACTGTGTATTCTCTGTATACTTCTCTGAGAATAAGTGAGCACGAGTGACTGAGCGAAAGGTTCTGTCCTGTTTCCCAGATTCCTGAGGATCAGAGTTGTCATGTTCTGCGGTTGCCAGAAACCATTCGCTCCCTGGTAGGTTAGGGGGGCTTACGATGGCACTGTGAGCTAGCTGTTTTATAGGCCTTCATATCCTATTGGGGTGTCTGGAATCAATCTTGACACCAAGCCCTTAGTTTATGTTGTCCAAACAATGCGCAGGTCCTATGGATTGGTATGAACTACACGACATCTCAATGGATGAGAAGAGTGGGTAAGAAATAGGTCAATGAGAAGGAATTATTAAGAAGAGTGCAGGAAAAACAATCAAAGTACACAAAGGCTGGAACATTTAAAGGGAATGGAAGTGAGCATGTGTATGGGGATTTTGTGTGCACAGGTTTATTGGGTGGCACAAGAAAAGGGTTGTCCAAGTGGTCTGTTCTCAAAAGAAAAGGGAAAGTGAGACGATTCTGTGTAGACTTGGAAGATGGGAAAAGGTGGAATGTATGGAGTGTGGTCTAGTGTGAGAAGGTAGAAGTGGAAAATTGGATGGACAATGCAAATGAGAGTGATGGTTAAAAAGACTGACAAATGGAGACAAATGGAGAGAAGTAAAAAGGATGATAAGCTGGATGGATCATCTGAATTGAGGAGAAGTGGTCGAGCAAAAAAGGTTCCTGAACATGTGAAGGTATGTGTTTTACTATGTGAGGATTGATTGCTGTATTGTCATAATATGAACACTGTATATAGTTATGAGAAAAAAAATAATTAAAATACAAGAGCTATAGGCCTAGAGAATAATAAGTGATAATGGGTTTTTTGGAGAGGGAGATATGTAGTGTTATGAGTAGTCATGGCAGCATACTGTCATGGATAGAATATAGATTATGAAACGTAGAACTGTTTCCTTGTATTGAAGAAAACTGTGGGCAGCAGCTGCTGACTGTGCTTGCCAGGCTTGAACATTTGTATGTTACATGAATATAAAATGAAGAAAACTTCACAAGAATGGAAGTATATCTTTTCACCAACCCCATCCACATTCATGGTTGGCTTCATATAGAGGGTTGCCATCCAGAAGATTGTGGGGGTAGGCTGATGAATGGGGAAATCTTCTCTGAGTCCTTGCTGGAGGAGTCTCCTACATCAGATGATCGAGAGAAGACTTGAGATGCACCTTCATTGGAGAAGTGAAGGGGAGTCAACCTGTAGGTTGAGGGCTGTGTGTAGGTGAGTCCTGTGTAGTCAGGAGAGACCTGGAAGAAGACTGCTGGTTGGCGATGAGGTGATCTTTGTTGATGATTCCTCCTCCTTCTGTACCACCTCCTGCTCTTCTCTCTCTTTTTCTTCTACATTGGTGACACTGATATAACTGCTTGGAGGAAGATTGGATTTTCTTCTCCTAGGATTTCCTGCCGTCCTCCGCTTGTGATTGATGCAGCATCATTGTAAGGGTCAGTGTTCCCACTAACTGTAGGAGGAAAGGGAAAAAAGTTGAAATACAAAAAAATTGAGTTTGTGCTCAATACTTCACCAGTCATTTCAAACAATTGATGTCTTAAATGCACATTTTAACTTACTCGCAAAAACGAAGGCAATGGTAAGTTACGGAGCGGGAGTGTGGAGGATGGCACCTTCGGATCATCTACAAAGTATGGAAGACACCTTTTTTAAAAACCGGGTCTCATTGCCCCCTCACACTCAAATTATATTTTACATCTTGAATTGGGGTTACCGTACTTTGTGGATTCCATTAAACTGGCTCCAATCTTATTGTGACTTTCGATTTGGCATAGGTCCACTGTCAATTTAACTCAACGTATAATCGGCAGTTGTCTGAAGCTGGATCACTACAATGGGATTGGATGGCTCAGATGTGTGGAAGCTGAGCTGACCGCACTTGGGGTAGGAGAGTTGTTCAGGGACCCCTCACTCTGCAGGAAGATCTCCAAACAGAAAATTACTGATCTGTTTTTACAGCGGGCCAACTTACTTCGGAGGGAAAAGAATCATCAACAAAAGGCGTTACGTGCATATGACCTTATTCCACCTAGACCTGGGGAGGGATTCTTATACCTCTTGTGTATTACCTATGCACATCATAGATTCATACTGTTGCGTTTTCGTCTGAATTATATCCCCCTGATGTTGGCCTTCCCAGTGAGGAAGTTTAAACATTCTGACCTGCCCCTTTGCCCCTGTGACAATCACTCTCCCCAAACGGATTTACATATAGTTCTATTCTGTAAATTCTGTCAAACTGAGAGAAAAGCATTTATTTTTCCAATTTTAAGGCGCCATAATTTTTTGCAATGCAGGGTGGCACTGTATTTTTTAAAGGCGCTTTCTGAACCCTTTGTCTGCTTTTCTGTAGCATGTTTCCTATGGGCATGTGTGAGAAAGAGGAAGAACTGGGGTATGTTGATTTAAATAACTGCAAAAATGGGATTTTTGTTAGAGAGATGAACTAAAAAAGTTAAACACCCCATGAAGATTGTGTTAGTCTTTTACTTGGTTTTAAATATTACCACTTTGTGCAGGGCACAAGGGTTGTCATGTGTAATAATCTTAAAAGATTTTAAATGTTTTATTGTTTCTTTTATAGTAAAATGTATCTGATGAAATGTTGCTTTTATGATCTGTTATAAAAATAGATCGAATAAAGATTATTATGACTTATGAACTTACTCACTTACAAGCATTCTAAAATATATGAAGGTAAGGGTTGATCCATGTAGAGAATTACAACATATATGCAATGGCAACTAAACTTCAACAGTCATGGATGCTTGCTTTGTGGATGGACTCCTTGGTGTCAGCTGCTGAACCAGTGTCCTTGAAGACAAGAATGGTAAGATATTTCTTGATCCACAGCTAGATAGACAATTAATGTAAAATCTACATTAAAGAGTTACGAATCAAAGAATAATGGTTGTATTTGGCACAGAAGATGACAATGCAGAGAGATATACATAAAGACAAACAATAATCCATAACAAAATAAAAAGAGTCATTTGAAACAACATGAAAAACATGCTGAGTCACCACAAATGATAACATATAGGAGTAGATGTCACATGGTCGTAGATCTGCCTGATCGATGGATGGTTTACAGAAAAATGCAGCTGTGAGGATGTCTTCTCATGTCATCTGTGGTATTGGTTGCAATGCGGATACCAGGAGCAGTTGCTTCACCTTAGCTGACAAGAATGGCATATACAAATTAATAAAAACATCCAAACACATATAGACTGATGGAAGGGTGATCTTTTGGATACATAGTAAAATAAAATACATCGTCCTCTCCTTGATATTATTAAAAGGACTAAGGGTAAGAGTTTGTGCTACCATTGCAATGCTATGTCATAGCATTAAGAAAAGTGACAAAGGATATCACAATCAATCATTAAATAAAATGGGAATATAAGTGAATATACAGATGTGTGACTTAAGACATAAACATTAACTGTCACTTAAGAAGAGAAATATATGTTTAATCCACACACAAAAGAGCAGATATTATAGTACCAGTCTCTACCATCTGTCTGTTGTGGTTGGCCAGTACAGTTTTGATGCACAGCTAGGAGCAGAAGGAGAGGTAGTCACAGGAGGTGGGTAGGATGACAACAAAAGCCCTTAAAAGTGTATTAAAACAAGAAATAGATGAGCATATTTGGGCTAAAAAATAAAAATATAAGTTACAGTTGAGAAATTTCACTCATTAAAATGAAACACCAAAAAAATAAACACTATTATGTTCTAACACAGAAAGTCATACTCATCCCCCGTATTGTGCTAGTGACATTGACAGCATGAACACTTACCTGTGTATGTTCGAGGGATGCATTTGGAGCCAGGCCCTGTATGTCAGCCTGCAACATTAGGAACCATACCTGTCACAGCTGTGGCAACCAAATTACTTGTGATAGTGACGGAATACGAGAAATAGGAGTAAAATGTGATTAATATAAAGTGTGTGGTTTTTAAAGGGTGTGTATGTTAGACGCTGTGTATGAGGGTATGTGTGTGTTGTCTACATAACTGTAGGGTGTTAGGAGGACAGAGTTGAGACTATTTGTAGGATAACTGGCAGAGGTAGAGTATTTATTACTTTATGAGTTGAGACTTTGTGTGTGTTTTATTTTTGTATTAATGTCTTAGCTGGTTGATGGACATGTAGCACATGGTGGAGCTTAGTCACATTTCACTTCTTGACTGTGACCTCTCTCTCTCATAACTTAGCAATGCATTTTGTTACAAAATGTCACTGAAAATTATCCCTATTGCTATTTACTGTAAATCATAGGTTTGCTTCAGTGATAATTGGTTTCAGTTGCTGAGAAAGCTTGTCTCAAACAAAAATCAAAAAATAGCTCTTTGTTTCCAGAGTTAGCAAAACAAATGTCTCTTTTAAAGTATATACTACAATGATGCGTGAGCAGACATTTCATAGCTGCCAAGAAGACCCATGTCATTTATGGCACCATCATCCAGTCCTGAATTTTCACCCAACATCACTTTGTATTCTGGAACTTGAGTTCCACATTGATCAGCATGGGAAAAAAAGAGTTTGATGGAGGTGCTGATGGCTAAAAAGTCAGGAGTGGCTAAGTGTATCAGACCTTAATAAGGCCGACTAGGGGTTATGAGACTCACAAAAGATACGCTCTACTTAAGCCGGGGGTTGTGTATTTGAAGTAAGGAAAAGTGATCCTTTATAAAGGCGAGAACCCTCACTCACCCAAAGGTGACATGCTTCATCATTGGGCTCCCTCCTCACACCGGGGCCGCAAGGTCCCAGTTGTGGGCTACAACTCCCCACCGAATGTAGTGGGTGGAGAGGAGCTGAGGTGTTTTGAATGGGGGCTGCCACTAAGCAGTGTGAGTGAGTGAGGGGCAGAGTGCAACACTGAAACAAGTGAATAGTTAAAACTATCTCAGGGGCTCAATACCTTTATTCAGTAGTACCCTTGGATAGGATTAAAAGTCGAGAGGACTGGGGGTTTAGAGCAGATATACCCCCTTAGTGGTCAACCTGTTTCTGCCTTTACTAGACTCCAACCGGAGCTCTTAGGCATTCTTCAGGACCAGAAAACAGTTCAAGTCACTCTACATACAATAATAAAATTAATCAGATGGCTATACTGGCCGTGATTGTATGTGGTCATGAAAATGATGGGTGATTAATTCACCATCTCCATCTGCAAAAGAAAAAAATAGAGATCGCCTTATATAGCTATTTTGCACATGGAGTTCCCCAAGGCACATTAACAATTTGCCCCCTTAATTTTTGGTAATATACACGATGATTCACAAGCCAGAAAAAAGGGGGGGGGGTTTACCTGTTGGAGGAGAAACGTTTTACCTCTCTACAGCCATATGGTACCCCACGGCCAACTCAGCTATTGGGACTGAAAAAAAATACATTAAAAACAGTGGCAGTGTAGTGTGGGTAGCATTTATATACATCTTGTGTATTATATGAAAAAAGAGGTCAGTTAGCACAGACTCACTAGACATCATTGTAACAGGCCGAGGAACAGAGAAAGGGACCACACCAATCACAAAAGAAGGTAAGTGGTACAGGTCAATGTTTATCCCTCTATTGTGTAAGCAATCCCAAATAATTGAGAGGTATACAATCGCAAAGTAAAAGTAACAACACATGTCCAAAATCGCACATGGGTAAAGAGTGAGCCTATCCCCTGTTATTCCTCCCAACCTCTATGAACACGTAGGTCAGGATGGCCACCGCCGGAGCCTCAGTAGATGGCTACAATCGATCACGTAGACCGATAATCAGTCTACAGAGGGGGTGATCTCACACCTGCCCCATAGCAAACGACAAACGGGCGGAGGCAGCATACACCAAATATAGAACAGACTACCGGGACATAGAAACCAAGGTCCCGGCATGCTGCGATCGCTTGCGAGAGTCACGGGCAAGCGATGTCAAGAGGAGACCCGCTCACACTTCAGTCCCAAACACAAGCGGTCGCCAGGTGCCGGACGGCGTCCAAGCTGCTCCCTGCAACAACCGGGAGAAGGAGAGGCAACTTACCACAGTACTCGGCCGAGTTAGCTGTGTACAAGGGGGTCCTGGCGAGAGGACGATCTCTCATAGTTAATTGGTTTTGAAGCGGTCATCAGACAAACGGACGTGACGGGATGCGTCATGTATGTGCATAATGCAAAGCATCATGGGAAACGTGGTTCTGTGCGCAAAATGCGTCAAACGAGTCGTGAGCCATCGCCACAGAAACCACGGAATTCGAAAGGTAAGGAGCATACAAGAAACATGTGGAGATCCAGTGTTGGAATGTAATTGAACCAACCAAGTGGGCTAGTGCACCCATATGTTCTTGGGTCTTGAGACCATGCTGATATTTGATTCCCAATGCGGAAGACACAAAGGGGCATCAGCTAACAAAAAGGCTAAAGGCGGAGTCACCCGGACCACGACACATGGTTCTATAGTATTAAATATAGGGAAGGGCATGGATGTCGTACATATTTAGCCTTGGTGGGCTGGCGAGAGTATACACCCACAACAATCAGATATGAAATATAGGGTATGAACGCATGTAAGAGGCGGCCACAAAGGTCGTGGACATATCATATTGTCGACCGATTGTGAAAGCTTCAAAATCGGTCAGAGGAGACTGAAGAGCAACGTGTTGTGATGCATCATATTCCGTAAAAGTCGGAAGGCCTCTTTATAATCCAAAAACAGGGGGTATTGCAGGATCAGAGTCTGGGGGTAAAGGGTGGGGGACCCTCTGCCAGACTAATGGAATCATCTACCCAGACTGGTCCAGGGGATGTCATCATTCAACCCCTGAGTGTCATATCGGAGCCTATAAATCTATCTCTGCTCCCTGCAGAACAGACCAATTCATGTGTGCCCATCTCCCTGACATACCTCGGCCTGTCAATGATTGTCCAGTAGATGTCATCCACGGAGTGGCCTAAACTCAGGAAGTGTCTTGTGAGTTGCGTTCTCTTTTTTGCATCTAATGGAACTCCTATGTTCGCCTATCCTCAATTTCACATTGCATGTCGTCGTCATCCCTATGTATAATAGATTGCATGGACATCGCAATAGATAAATAACTCCTTCTGTGTTGCAGTTTGCCAAAGAATTCAGAACCCATTGAGTAGACAATCCCAAGTCTATTGAGAGTAGTCTTGATGTGAAAGCACAGACAGAACAAGAACCAAAGGGGTAGTGTCCCTTCGCAGGGGTTGATGACCAGAGTGTGTTTTGTCTTATCACCGGGACAGTGCTAAGTGGACGTGTATGTACTATCATGTCCTTGATATTCTGACTACTTTTCAGTGCAAATAGTGGCTTAGGTACGTGTGCAGAGCCAGTGCTAAGAATGTGCCAATTGCTATTGATCAATTTTTTTTACTATGTCTGTCAAGTGACTATAGGTACTGCCACAAATCAACCGGTCCATAGGGCTCTTTGTTACTGTGTCAAGTAGAGCATCACGATTATTGTTTCTTGCTCGCTTCTGTGCTCTATGTATGACACTGGTGGCCATACATAGAGCCTTCGGGTGAGTGAGGGTTCTCGGCCGTATAAAGGATCACTTTTCCTTACTTCAAATACACAACCCCTGGCTTAAGTAGAGCGTATCTTTTGTGAGTCTCATATATAGATAGGGAGTGATACGTTCTCATTCAGGATTGTCTCCCTTGGATCCTAAGTGTGGTTTTGATCGACTAGGGGTTATGTCTATCTGAGGGACATGACCAGCCATGTCTTACTCATTTTTTTTTAAAAACATACCTTACTGGTACTCCTTTTCTCAAATGAATATGACTGGTAGACTGTACCTCATTCACAGACATGACTGAGTCTGTCCCAGAGATAGAGGAGTGAAGACCTGACATGAAATCACAAAACTACCCACTTCCACAGTATTTGTTTAAAAAAATTCCAAAAATTAAATTCTGTCATTTCTTTCTACATTTTAAACTGTGATAAACAGGATACTCATAGTTCTCTGCAGTAGGTGCATTAATCCTCCAAAAATAAATGTACACTAGATTGTAATTAGCTGTCCTGCCTGTGTAGAGTGGAGTAAAATTATGAATGGCCGCAATCAGAATGAAGTGTCAGGCTTTTTATTTCTTAAACATACAATAAAGACAAATCTCTTTGGCTATTCACCCCAAGCAGTGCTTAATTTGAGGAGGTGGTTGCAGGTGTGGCCCACAGCACTCACTTTTTGGGACGGGGACTTATCTTTTAATCATTCCAACTTTGACCCAGAACAAAAGAGAGAAGGGGAGAAAAGTAGAAAGAAAGAGAGAGAGAAAGACACAAAAACAGTGGCAAAGAGAGAAAGCAGGAAATAAAAACAACCTGCAAGAGTAAGTGATGGGTTAGGGACTGTAAGGGTGGACGAAATAGGCATGAGGTAGCCTTGGTATTCAGCAACCGGGACATTCAACATCACTGACAGCAGGCTTCCGGGAAAGACTTTGGGCTTCGGCACATTCTTCCACGATCCTCTAACAAGGGGCTACAATATCAAACTCCAGGATTGGATGAACAGTGACATATTATGGGCATGGCAGCCTCTCTGTGTTTTTGAGCTGTGTTGCCGGCAGTTCATGCATTAACTTGCATCTTCCCAAGATAATGAATGCACTTTAGACAACTGGGTTTTAATACATATGATGGCATAGGACTGTTTTGCATCTGTGTAGTGTTAAAAACCTAGATCATGAGGGGGCCTTTTGCGTTATTTGTACCCTTAAGTACTCTGTCATGAACTTCCCATTAAATCCTGTTTATAGGATTTTCGACCACATGTACGGAGAATTTTAACAGTCGCAAATGCTCCGATTCGGCATATGTGACCATTAAAATGCTTTTTACTATATACCAATCCAATTATATGAGTCCAAAAAGGTTTTCTGACTCCTAAATTGGGTTCCTGAATGGATACTGCTTCAGTATCCGGAAGGGGAGTGTTGTGGGTGTCCCTTTCAAATACCAAAGTAATATTGTATGTATCAATGTTTTGCAGCTGAAATCCGGCCACAAAGCATTTTAATTTTACCTACCACCAAGTTGGGGTGGTAACCCATTCACAGAAAATAAGGGGACTCTTTCCCCTTTGTGAATGTAAAAAATCGTTTGTAAAGGAGCAGGCTGTGGCCCATGGGAATTCCCAAACAAAAGTGGGACACTGCCAACTCTCAAATGGAAAAAAGTAAATTTTTCTTTTTTAAAAAAAATAAAGCCCTGTTTACTTTATTGAAAGGGCAATCATAGACTTGGTGGTCTGCTGACTCATTTCATAAATACTATCTATGACAGTATTTTTCTTACAGCCTGCCAAACAATCCCTGTATATCAGCTGAAATGGTGTCCCATCCACTAACAATCTGTTGTTAGCAGAGTTATGTTGTGCCACATTTGAGGGAGGCAGCTGAACTATTGTGGTGAGCAAAGGCCACTTTCTAGTGCTTTTGAGTGACTTACATGTACATCACCCTATTTCCACATCTACCTAAATGAAGCCATGCATGTATGTTTGTTGTTTTAATAAAATAAGTAGTCCTTTCACTTTTCAAGAACTAACTGACTCAATGTTATGTGTGATAACAATTGTCCTGATTTAAAGTACAGAGAACAATTTGTATTCCGTCAGGGAGACGGAATAAAATATTCCATTGTCTGGACGAAATATCTGTCCTCTGCATTTAGAAATGTCTGCAATCCTGAAGATATCCCTCGTCACTGGCAGAAACGGTCATCATGGAGGTGATGGAGCAAGGACTAGCAAATGAGACTTGCTCGGAAGCAATCCTCTCGTTTAACTTACTAACGAATTACTAACAACGTGTTTTGTGATTAATAGTACGCATTTCCTTAATACGCGGGAAGAAAACTAAGCTTGCATATGTGATTACTAACTGCAATAACATAAACGAAGGACTCATTTGCATTCTAACATGGGATCTTTACTGCGCATGTGTCTACTGCATCTACGTAGTATGACGTATTTAAGCTTGGAGGAAAATTCATGCGCTTGCGCAAAGCTAACAAAAATGGCCGCTTGAAACTCACATGCACGGCACCTGCCTGGCCGAAAAAGAAAATAAGTTTTATATTAACGCAAATGCAGATAGATTAATAATAAATGGAGTGGGTTAGAGTAGAGGTTGGTGGTATACAGTGAAATCATTTTATTTTGAAAAATAACATCTCTTCTTTTGACTTTATTATTAGTGCGCATTTGGGCCTCAAAGCTTGTCTGAAATTGAGCTGACTGACGTGGTCTCACGCAGGCGCACTCGAGAGAGAATGTGATCCGATGAGTAAGGACTTGTCACGCGTCCAAGGCCAGAGAAGATGTGCCCTGGGAACATGAGGGTGAAGAGTTCATATGAAGAAGCTTTATTCATTAAACTGTTACATTTTGTATTAATAAAGGTTGGAGATGTATGGGAACGGAAGAGATGTAATAAAGTTTGAGGGGAGGGGTTTGGAAACAATGGTTTAAAGAAATAAGTGACATGTAAGTATGGTGTGACGATCATCCCCCTTTCGCCTGTCCAATCAGAGTTAGTAATTTACCAAATTTGAAACATTAATGGGTGGTACATGGTAATAGAAAGGTATAATTGAGGTAGTTTTAGTTAGTTAGATGAGATGTCATTGGGAGCAGATGCAGCAGAGGCGATACAGAGCTCGGGGGTGGTGCTGATGCTGTGAGACGCTGAAGAAGAATTCGAATGCAGAACCATCTGTTTAATTTAATTGGGTTAGAAAGAAGATCGCGGAAGAACCACGAGGAGGAAGAGAGTGTCAGAGAGGGGTGCGACGCAGTCGTCGGTATTTAGAGCGGTGAAACATACTGTCCTGATTCTTATCCTGAAGATCTTTGTCTCCTGAACCTGTCCTGGGGACCCTTTACTAAGTCTGGGCGTAGTTCACGAAGTAGCGCTACGCGAAGCTACGCAAAGTGCAGTTCGCACTACGCGAGCTACGCGTAGCACTACGCGAACTGCCTAGTGCACTGTTCGCAATGATTGCACAGTGCCGGATGATTGTCCGCACTGTGCAATCATTGAAAACAGCATCTTGCACAGTGCGAGCTGTCTTTTACTGCCGCTCGAGTAGATTTTTACTCGAGCAGCAGCTTTCTCAACGCGGACTGATAGTTTCTCATCGTGAGCGGTCGCGAGCATACGCGACCACTCGCAATGAGAAACCTGACCTCCCGCGTTGAGAATCTCGCCGGGAGGTTTATTTTCCACGCTCGCGATCGGCAACTTGATGTTGCTGATCGCGAACGAGGAAAAAGTCTCGCCGGGATGTCATTTTGCTTGCTCGCGGTCGCCAACTTGACGTTGAGGACCGCGAGCAAGCAAAAAATGACCGCTGCACTACGCTACGCTACGCGTGTTTGCACTGTGCTACGTGCAATTCGCGTTGTGCGAAGTAGCGCAAACTTCGCAAACTACGCGAGCGTAGCGTAGTGCTTTGCCCAGGGTTACCCTTTACCAGCCCTTTGGCCAGAGGGTTTGGTCTTCACACCATTCTGGGTAACTAAGAATTCATCGCATTGATAAATGTTCTTCTCTCTCTGTCCTCTTCTTTCTGAGCACAGTTATTGTTTGGATCTGAATTGCTATTGATTTAAATGCGATATGATTGAATTGACAGTTTTGTGAATGAGGGTGTTTGTACTGAAACTTTGAGATGGTTCACACTCAGTTAATTTAGATAAAGACTTTAAAACTTCCCGAGTCTGTGATTATTTTCATTCAAAATAGAAGTATTAATTAGTTATGTTAATATCACCATCAACTAGATTATCTAACAGGTCCATTGACCAGAGGAAAGAACTTTATGATCAATAAAGGTTTAGTTTAATAAAAATAACTAATCCAGGTAGAGGAAATCTATAAACTCAGTGCGAGAGGCATTTTTCCAGCGGTTTTACTAGGTAGGCAGGTTCGTTGGTGAAAGTGAGTTATATGGGCCCAGGTGAGTATAAGGTAGTGGAGTTCATGCTGCTGGTGCGCCGCTGGATCAGTTTTCTGGTAGCAGAGCTATGGTTGTTAATAACTAGTTTGGTGATGAGTATAGATTATTGATTAATTTATGTTTTAACAAAAGAGTTAGTGTCCTTGTTTCATTATGTCTGGAAAATTCCCGGGGAATGAATAGCAGGTGGCGATAGAAACCACACTGCAGTGAGGTTACTCGTCTGTTGGAATAACACTGAGAAGCTAGGTAGGGCTGGCAGTGTTAAAGTAGGGACTATTTTCTGTGTAAAAGAGAGAGTGACTGATAGTGAAGAGTTTGCTGGTGAAACTTTAGGCGTTATATCACCTAGAAAGGGTAACCCTGAAGGAGTAGCAGGTTCTTCTGAACTAGATTGATAGCAAAAGGAGTTCACTGGTGAAATTTTGGTCTCAATTTACCTAAATACGGGTGAGACCGGAGGATTAGCAGGTTCTCTGGAGCTTGAATGAAGGGTAAGCGGAAGAGTTTTACTCGCAGTGGAGAGAAATAAACTATCCTTTGATTTAGTGGAACAGACAGAGAAGCGAATGTTTTTATGTCGTAAATAACAAAGAATTTTAAGGAAAATATCGAGAAATAAAGTTTTTCTATTACCTTGTAAAGGGCGGGTCAGTTGCCGGAGTGATACTGACGTCACAGTGAGCCGCGCTGGGATTGGTAGAAACAGCGGGCGTGTGACAGGAGCAGCTTGTAAAGGAGGGATCAGTAGTAAGGAGCAGAACTGACGTCAGGATAAGGCCGCGCTGGCATTGGTCAGATCACGAGCGTGAGCCTGATTTGATTGCATAGATAGTTAGAAGCCGCGCTAGGATTGGTGGAGAAAAGGATCGTACGCAGGATTTTGATTTGACTGTAAGTGAAAGGCGTACAGGTAGAAGATTTCAAGGGTTTGCAGAGTATAATTTCTTACATCGTACTTCAAGAATGTATGGAGAGAAAGGAAAGATGTCACTTTTTAAGAAAATTAAGAATTTCTTTGTGAAGGATAAGCCTGTGTTGACTAGAGAGGGAATTCCTATTCCACCTCCGAAGACACCAGCATCATTTATGATGATGGAAAGAGGATATCATACTTGCATGTGGTTGGAAAACTGGATAGAATATACAAAGGATGATGGAGTGTTAGCGTTTCCTAAAGATGGTACGTTTAATGGAAAAATTCTTCGGAATTTGAGGTTGAAAATGAATGATTTAGAACCCAGGCCTAGGTTAACTCAGTACGAGGCTTAGGAAGAATGGGAGACTGAGTCATATGAAAGAGAGAAGTGCAGAGGTGGAAGCTATAGAGGATTCTTTCCCAGACATTTGCATGAGTCACATGAAGGGCAGATGAAACAATGGAGGAGAGCTATGGTATCAGAAGGTTTATATCCAGTGTTAATGGCTGAGGAACAGTCTGGAGGAAAGTGTAAGGAGAAAACGAAACACATGAATACAGAAGGACATGGTGAATCAGATGACGAGTTACTAGAGGATATTTTAATTAAGAATCCACCGCCATATCATGATACAACTAGTAAGGTTACCCCAAGTGCACCAGTAATGGGAATGCCATTAACCCCACAGATTTTACATGATACGTCATATAACAGGATATTACAGGATAATGAGAGAGATGCTTTGAATAAAACTAGAGAAGAACTAGTTCAAAAGATAGGTCAATTAAATTTGAATACTGAAGCTTTGACAGAACCAGTGACTATTGGTCCGGTAATCCCATTGTATGGAGATAATAAGATTTGCCAAAAACCACAATCTGTGACAATTCCATTAAATAGTCCTTGAAAAGAAATAATAATTACAGATGATCAGGTTAGCGAAAGTGAATCAATTATTTCATTAATGGATCTCCCTAATGTGGAATCCTCAATTGAAACTCTGAAAGGAAATACACCCATGATTTTAAGAGAAAAGAGGTCCTTAGTACCTATAAGAACTGAAAGTGCAACTGTAGTTACCCCAGAAGAAATAGAGAGATGGGCACAGGAAATTGATAATAGAAATCCACCACCAAAGATTTTAGATACCAGTAGATTGAAAGTGGAATTGGAAGAAATGATAACCGGAAGCGTGGGCATGGAAAGATTGAATGTTTATAATGATGAGGAATTGTTATATTTATGTAAGAGTATAACCAGAAGAGCGAGAGTGTTTCAGGAGAGATTGACTGAAGTTGCTTCAGAGATTGGAATAGACATAAGGAAGTCAAAGTTGTTACAGAAACCATATCGAGTGGATTTCACCGACAAAGATTTAGAAAGTGTAAATGCTTCTGGAAAAAGATTACAAATTAAGGAATTAATGGGCATTTTGAGAAAATGGGGTGACATTGATAAAGGGAGGATTAGATGGATAAGAAAGAAAGAGGAAGTACAAGCGAGAGAAGCAGCTGTTGCCTTTCCAGTGAGAAGCAGGCAAGGTGGAAAAATTGTGTCCCATGAGAGAGGTTCCTGGAGGTGGATATGTTCATGTTCCTTGGAGTAGACAAGACATTTTGTCATTTACAAATGACTTTCCAAAATTGAGAGAAAAACCAGTGGAATGGTATAAGCAAGTAGAGAGATTTGTGAAGGTTTCAAAAGTCTTATTCAAGGATTTGGATGGTCTATTTGATATAGTGGTACCTGCTGATTTATGGACAGAATGCAAGATTACAGTTGATTGACCTAGTGAGGAGTATCCAAGAGACTCAAAGACAGGAGCACCCTCAGAGGAGGTGATGAAAAAGTATCATGAAGTGGTTACCTATTTGAAAGGGAAAATTCCTCCGAAAGAAACAGACTGGGTAAAGATAGATAGAACAACTCAAGAACCAAACGAATGTGTACATGCATATTATGAGAGATTATTGCAGGTGTTTAAGCAGTATAGTGGTTTTGAGAATATCGGTGATAAGGCTATGGGACATTTTGTGTATCGATTTGTATATGGTCTGAAACCGTAGATTAGTCAAATGATACAGCAGCATATGTTGTGCTGGCAAAGCAAGACAGTGGATGAGATTTTAACGTACGCAAAGTATTGTGGAGACGACATTGAGGCCAGGCGTAGGAAATTAAAAGAGAAAATGATGTGGGCACAAGTCAAATTAGCAGAACAACAAGAAGAGAAAACAAACGACCAAAACAATAGTCAAGTAAAAGAACCGAGTCAGAATAATCAAGGAGTGAATGGTAATAAGTATAGGGGACGAATGGACAGAGAAGAAGCGAAAAAGAAGTTTCCTTGTCATGCGTGCGGAAAGCTTGGACATTGGAAGAACGAGTGTAAGAGTACTCAGAGTAATAAGAATAATAATGGGCCAAATCAAAATGTAATCCCACAGATGCAGAATGAAGTACTTTTGAATCAGTAGCATCAGGTAGTTACACCACAATATCAGGTGCCACCAGCTCCTATGCCAAATTTTGTGAATCATCAGAGTTTCAGTGCGAACACCGGATTTCAAGGAGAGAGTGGTAAGAATAACAGAATGATTTCACAATATTATTTGCAGAATGGTGAAGACAATTCAGATGAGATGCAATGGCGGTGCCTGAGGGGGGAGGAAGAGGAGTGCGTGCTTGGCGCATCCTTGCCGGTAGATCAGTCAGGTCCATTTATTGATGGGAAGGTAGAAGGTAAAGACGTTACTTTCCTGTTGGATACTGGTGCTACCAGGTCTACTGTGAGAACAGCAGACATCTCAAACCTACCCCTCTCAGGAGAATCCATCCAAGTCGTTGGTGTGTCGAACCAGCAAATTAGAACCCCAATTACCAAACCAATGGAAGTACACATTGGAAATTTTAAAGAAATGCATCGGTTTGTAGTTGGTGATTCTAGTCCTGTAAATCTGTTGGGAAGAGATCTTCTATTGTACATCGGATGGTGTTGCTTTCCAAACCCCTGATGAGGACGTTGTCTACAAGATGATGCTGGCCAAACAGGGAACAGAAGTAGATGAAATGTTTTCACTAATAACTGAAAATGAATTACCTGAAGAGTTGAGAGCCACAGTTAATCCAGATGTGTGGGATTTTACAGGAAAAGACATTGGGCTAATGACTAATATAGACCTAGTAAAAGTGACAGTGAAAGAAGGTGCAGTGTATCCGAATACCCAACAGTACAAAATGAGTCCAGAAGTGAAAGCAGGAATTATTCCAGAAATTGAACGAATGGTAAAACAAGGTATCTTAAAAGAAGTGATGGGTAGTCCTTGTAATTCGCCAATAATAGGACTAAAGAAGCCCAGCGGAAAGTACAAAATAGTGCAAGATTTACGAAAGATAAATAAAATTGTGGTTCCCTGTTGTCCAATAGTGCCCAATCCAGCTGTGATTCTTTATCAGGTACCATGGAATGCAGGATGGTTCACAGTAATTGATGTATGCCAAGCGTTCTTTTCTATTCCTTTGCACCCAGCCAGCCAGTATCTTTTTACATTTAAGTTTGAGGATCATATTTACGCATGGTGTTGTGTTCCTCAAGGGTACACAGAAAGTCCTTCAATTTTTAATCAAATTCTGAAAAAGTGGCTAGAGTCATTGATTATGCCTGGAAATTCTGTTTTGGTTCAGTACATTGATGACCTACTGGTGGCATCTAAAACACGAGAAGATTGTGTCTCAGATACAATTGCATTACTGAACCATTTGGCTAAAGGAGGACACAAGGTGTCTCCAGAAAAATTACAGTTCTGCCAACAAGAAGTTAGATATTTAGGGCATAAAATAGAAAGAGGAGTTAGAAAAGTGACACCGGAAAGAATAAAAATAATCAAAGAAATGCAATTGCCGCAGACTCAAAGAGAAATGAGAATGTTTTTGGGAGTGGTTGGATACTGTAGACGATGGATTAATGGGTTCTCAATGCTAGCAAAACCCTTGATACAGATGATTCGGAAAAGAGCAAAAGATCCCCTTGAATGGAATGACGAATGCTTAGAAGCTTTTGTGAAATTAAGAAATTGTTTGTGTGAGGCTCCTGCCTTGGGCATGCCTGATTATTCAAAAGATTTTGCATTATTTTGTTGCGAAAGAGAAAATTGTGCACTTTCAGTCTTAACACAGAGACATGGATTAAGTCGGCGTCCAGTGGCATATTTTTCAGCCACATTGGACCCAGTGGCTTCAGCATTGCCTGGCTGCTTAAAAGCAGTAGCTGCTACTTGTATGAGTCTGGAGCAAAGTGAGTCGATAGTGATGGGACATCCAGTTAAAGTTTTTGTTCCACACTCAGTTGAGATTCTTTTGACAAGAACAAGAACACAGCATCTCACTCCTAGTCGATTGACCAAGTATGAAAGAGTGATTTTGGGAGCTGAAAATGTGTCTGTGATAAGGTGTACGATTATGAATCCCGCCACTCTTTTGCCAGATCCTTGCAATGAAGAAGTGAGAGATGAGAGTGATCATGATTGCTTGGACGAGACTGAGTTATACACGAAGCCCCGGCCAGATATACGAGAGACACCATTGAAAGAGGCTGACTATGAGTTATTTGTAGACGGTTCTTGCTTCAGGACTCAAGAAGGGGGACTAAGTGCCGCATATGCTGTTTGTAAAATATCTGGGGTAATTGAAGCATCCTGTTTACCAGGGGTCAAGTCTGCACAAGTAGCTGAATTAGTGGCCTTAACGATGGCCTGTAAAAAGGGGAAAAATTGGAGAGTAACCATATTTACAGACAGCCAATACGGGTTCGGGGTTGTGCATGACTTCGGCCAGCTTTGGATGCAGAGGGGATTTCTGACTTCTTCAGGATCTCCTATCAGAAACAGCAAAAATGTGAAAGATTTGTTGGAAGCATTGCAATTGCCAAAAGAGATAGCAGTTGTAAAATGTGCTGCACATCAGTCAGGAAATGACTATGTGACAGCTGGCAATAATTATGCTGACCAAGTGGCCAAATACTGTGCTAAAAATACAGTGGCCGTAAACAGAAAAATTGAAACGGGTGAAAACAGATGCCAACTTATGTTTTTCTCAGTACCAGAAACATGGGATGAGATTAGACAATTGCAAGAAGAAGCTGAGGAAAGGGAAAAAGAAATTTGGATAAAGGCAGCGTGTACAAAAAGACAAGAAGATGAGGTGTGGTTGTATATAGATGGAAGGCCAGTCATGCCAGATTGTTTGCTTTCAAAAATGGCCAGAGTATATCATGGAGCAACACACATAGGGAGAGACTCAATGATCAGATTATTCAGACAAAATTGGTACAATCGAAGTTCAGGGTAGTCGCAGAGAGCCTTTGCCAAAGATGCTTAACCTGTCAACAGCAAAATCCAGGTAGGAAGACAGTGGTTAGCTGGGGAAAGATTGGAAAGGCAGAAGGACCCTTCACCAGATTACAATTGGATTTTATCGAATTGCCCCCATGTAATGGACTGAAATACATACTTGTCATAGTATGCCTTTTCTCAAGATGGGTGGAAGCCTACCCCACTCGAAGAAATGACAGTCTCACAGTTGCAAAATTGTTGTTGAGGGAGCTAGTGCCACGATTCGGTTTTCCGGTCACTTTGGAATCGGATAGAGGTCCTCATTTTAATAATGAAATAATTCGATTAATCTGTGCTGCATTTAACATTGTACAAAAATTGCACTGTGCTTACCGTCCAGAGGCTTCTGGAATTGTTGAGCAATTGAATGGCACAATCAAGTCAAGATTAGGAAAGGTGTGTGCATCCACAAAGCTGAAATGGCCAAATGCACTACCTCTTGTACTGATGGGTCTCAGAAGTATTCCAGACAGAAAAACAGGAATCAGCCCACATGAGGTTCACATGGGAAGAGCCATGAGACAGGCATTTATTCCTGGAAATAAACTAATGAGTATAACTGATGATCTGGTATTGGACTATTGCAAAGGCTTGGCTGAAATGGTGCGTTATGTCTTCCACCAGGTTGGAGGAGACGCGGTTGAAAGACAGCCAGAACAAGCGCATGATTTGAATCCTGGAGACTGGGTGCTAGTCAAGAAACACACAAGAAAGTCGTGCCTAGCACCGAGGTGGGACAAACCAAGGCAAGTCATACTAGTCACTACCACAGCAGTGAAGTGTGCAGGTTTGCCCAATTGGATTCATGCCAGTGATACCAGAAGAGTACCAAGCCCATCAGAACAACAGGAGCCACTACTGACTGAACAGGCTGAAGCATCAGGAGTTGTCAACTGTGAAATTGAGGAATCTAGAGTGATAGATTCTGAAAGACAACCATATGATGAGCAGCCAGGTATAGATCAGGAAGAGTGGATATCTGTGATTGAAATAATTGATGATACCATTGAAACAAGAAGAAGAACAGAACTGAAAAGACAAGAAAGTAGTCAGGAAGAGATAGGGGAAGAAGAACACACTCAGGTGGAAAATAAAAAAGACATTCATGAACCTGAGGAGGTAAAACTAGAAGAACACGTTCAGGCAGAAGAAGAAACGTTTGAAATAAGACCTGAACAGGATCAGATAGTGTTAGAAGAACAAGTTTAGGCAGAAGAAGAAAAATATGAAGTAAAACCTGAACAGGGTCAGATAGAATTAGAAGAACAAGCTCAGGAAGAAGAAGAGCAAAATACTGTAGAACCTGAGCAGGTGGAAGCAAAAGCAGGTACAAGCACAGAATATAAAGAAACAGAACAGATTGTGCCAAAAAGAAATGAAATAAAAAGAACTTTACAAGGAGATAAAGAAGGTGAAAACGCTGTACAAATAAAAAGAATCAGAAAAGGTGATAATTGGCCAACTGGAGTAAAGAAACTAAAGTACCATTTGAGAACATCTGCAAAGAGACCTGAACAAGTGAATGAAGTCACAAGTCAGACGCAGTCTAAACAAACTTTGGCAAAAATAACTCAAAGAAGTCCAAGACTGAGAAATTTAAACAGGAGATACAAGGCTCCTGAATGGACTTACGTAATAGTCGAGGAATTTGAATCTCTAGATCTGACTGATGAGACAGAAGAGATTCATATTGTTCAGATTGATGAAAACAATTTGAGGCCTCCTTAAAATAAAAAAAGGAAAAGTTGAACTGACAAAGAAAAGAGAAAGAGAAAAGAAATTTTCTCAAGATTAAAATGGCTGAAACTGAGGTTACCGAGAGACCAAAACGTGGATTAAAAAGTAAATGTTTTAGATTTTGTTTTTGTAGTATTTTATTAGCAGCATTAGTATGGTTATTCCTAACAGTAGGAGGACCTTTGTTAATGAAAACAAATGAAAAGAATAACACAAATACTAATGATAGGGTAGAGATAATAAAAGATACTAAGATAGAAATAGGAGTAGAAGATGAAGTGAATTATCATAATGAATCAGATTTTCATACATCTTCAAATGTTTTTATTAGATTATTATTTCAGTATGTAAATACCATGGAGATTAGTAACTGCTACGTGTGTATGAAGTTACCCTCATCAGTCTCAGAAGGGGTGACGTATCACCATATACCTTTGACGTATGGTGTGTCATGTAGTATTTTGTCAAGTTTATTTTATGCTACAGGGAGACTTCAATATTTTTATTCAGATATAGATGTAGTATTTTCAGAATTACCTATTAGAAAGAATATGAACCCAGTAGCCAGTAGTAAACATGCACAGTTTATGGGTGAATTTTTCTTAACAATGAGTTCAATAGACATAGTACAGGCACATAAAGATAATCTAACATGTACATTAAGAAAAGAAGAAAAATAATTTTTAGATTTAGTAGAAGAAAGGAGACAGGATTTAATAAAGAAAGCGAACAAACAGAAAACCCATGTACCTCCATGGGCTGAGAAAGAGGGAATCTATGCAAATGGCAAGGCTCATGCTGCGATGTCCCTGGATTTCGTGAAAAGGGGAAAATTCTGCCTCCATAGATTAAAGACAGATTATAACAATAATTACATTGGTTCCAGTGAATGTGAACACAACTTCCTAATTTTAGGAGGGTGGGGACTAAAAGGGGGAACTGATCCTGTATTTCCAGGAGTGTATTATGTTTGTGGGAACAATGCCTATTATAGGTTACCTGCAAGATGGTATGAGAGCTGCTACTTTGGAATAGTTTTTCCAAAAACATATCATGTAGACAAAATCAGTGGAACCAATGGAAATTCTAATAGACTAACACGTAGAAGAAGAGCAAGTTTTTCTGAAAGTGTAGGAGATATTTTTAGTGCATTGATACCCTCAGTTGGAGTCATTCTTAATTCACGGAAAATTTGTAAGTTATCAACCATAGTTGATCGTCTTTCTACAGATACTGCAGGAGGATTTTTAATGATTAACACAGAAATGGTTGCAATTAGATCTATGGTTTTGCAGAACCGTCTTGCTCTTGATATATTATTAGCAAAAGAAGGAGGAGTCTGTGGTATGTTGAAAATTCAACATTGCTGCACTTATATTCCGGACAAGAGCAGAGAAATTAAAGGATATATTGAAAACATTACAAGAATGCATAAAGATTTGACCCAACTGGAGGTTGACGGTGTATGGGGAAGACTAACAAAGAGTATAACATCAATAGGGAAATGGTTTGTGAATTTTGGGAAAAGTTTTCTAGGTCAAATAATAATACTTTTAGTCATGATAGTAACCATAGTAATGATAATGATGATTACCTATAGGTGTTGTAGAAAAGGAAGGAAGGAGAAGATACATTTTGAAAGAAAAGGAAAGGGACAGAAACAGAAAAGAAAGTATGAGGAGATACAGTTGGAAGAAATGAAAGGCAGGTTATATAAGAAAATGAGGGACATAGAAGGAAACTAATTGATTGATGAAAATTTAAGAGGAGAAATAGAGAGAACTGAGAAATGTTAAAGTTGGTATCTGGGAAGGGATGGGAAATTTTGTGATGGCTTAAGATGCCATCAGAGAGGGGATTGATGGAGCAAGGACTCGCAAATGAGACTTGCTCGGAAGCAATCCTCTCATTTAACTCACTAACGAATTACTAACAACGTGTTTTGTGATTAATAGTACGCATTTCCTTGATACGCGGGAAGAAAACGAAGCTTGCATATGTGTTTACTAACTGCAATAACATAAACGAAGGACTAATTTGCATTCTAACACGGGATCTTTACTGCGCATGCGTCTACTGCATCTACGTAGTATGACGTATTTAAGCTTGGAGGGAAATTCATGCGCTTGCGCAAAGCTAACAAAAATGGCCGCTTGAAACTCACATGCACGGCACCTGCCTGGCCGAAAAAGAAACTAAGTTTTATATTAACGCAAATGCAGATAGATAATAAATGGAGTGGGTTAGAGTAGAGGTTGGTGGTATATAGTGAAATCATTTTATTTTGAAAAATAACATCTCTTCTTTTGACTTTATTATTAGTGCGCATTTGGGCCTCAAAGCTTGTCTGAAATTGAGCTGACTGATGTGGTCTCACGCAGGCGCACTCGAGAGAGAATGTGATCCGATGAGTAAGGACTTGTCACGCGTCCAAGGCCAGAGAAGATGTGCCCTGGGAACATGAGGGTGAAAAGTTCATATGAAGAAGCTTTATTCATCAAACTGTTACATTTTGTATTAATAAAGGTTGGAGATGTATGGGAACGGAAGAGATGTAATAAAGTTTGAGGGGAGGGGTTTGAAAACAATGGTTTAAAGAAATAAGTGACATGTAAGTATGGTGTGACGATCATCCCCCTTTCGCCTGTCCAATCAGAGTTAGTAATTTACCAAATTTGAAACATTAATGGGTGGTACATGGTAATAGAAAGGTATAATTGAGGTTGTTTTAGTAAGTTAGATGAGATGTCGTTGGGAGCAGATGCAGCAGAGGCGATACAGAGCTCGGGGTGGTGCTGATGCTGTGAGACGCTGAAGAAGAATTTGAATGCAGAACCATCTATTTAATTTAATTGGGTTAGAAAGAAGATCGCGGAAGAACCACGAGGAGGAAGAGAGTGTCAGAGAGGGGTGCGATGCAGTCGTCGGTATTTAGAGAGGTGAAACATCCTGTCCTGAAGATCTTTGTCTCCTGAACCTGTCCTGGGGACCCTTTACCAGCCCTTTGTCCAGAGGGTTTGGTCTTCACACCATTCTGGGTAACTATGAATTCATCGCATTGATAAATGTTCTTCTCTCTCTGTCCTCTTCTTTCTGAGCACAGTTATTGTATGGATCTGATTTGCTATTGATTTAAATGCACTATGATTGAATTGACACTCTTGTGAATGAGGGTGTTTGTACTGAAACTTTGAGATGGTTCACACTCAATTAATTTAGATAAAGACTTTAAAACTTCCAGAGTCTGTGATTATTTTCATTCAAAATAGAAGTATTAATTAGTTATGTTAATATCGCCATCAACTAGATTATCTAACAGGTCCATTGACCAGAGGAAAGAACTTTATGATCAATAAAGGTTTAGTTTAATAAAAATAACTAATCCAGGTAAAGGAAATCTATAAAACTCAGTGCGAGAGGCATTTTTCCAGCGGTTTTACTAGGTAGGCAGGTTCGTTGGTGAAAGTGAGTTATATGGGCCCAGGTGAGTCTATGGTAGTGGAGTACCTGCTGCTGGTGCGCCGCTGGATCAGAGGTTCCTGTCAATGTGTTAAAAGTTTGACGGACAGTACTGTCAAATTGACGGCCACCCAACAAACTTTTAACACATTTTTGTTTTTTTAAACACAAAATCCCAAAAGGGAATTTTGTTTTTTATAAAAACCAAACACTAATTGCCCCCATTCACCGTAGGAGTTTTCTTCCGATGGTGTGGAGGCTATATATTTTTTTGTGTGCTTCACCAGCACGTATTACCTGGCAGTAATGGATAACATAAAAAGCCACATGAAACCGTTGTTGTATTACTCTTAGGGTGTCCATAAACGGGCTTTCCAGTATCATGTCCTTATATAGGCACAATTCGCCCTGACCTTATATAGGCATAAAATCCCAGTCCTTATTTAGGCATTAAACCGTGCACTCCAAATACAGGCATGGTCTCCGACATCCGTCCACCCTAACGTCACAACGAGTTCATGAAGAACAGACCCTTAGGCTGCGGGAGTTTCCCTAGCACAGGATTATTGATTTCTTCAAGGACTCATATATTATGCATGAACCATTATTCCTTAGGGGTTCATTCATGACGTCTTCCTCTGTCCGATTCACGTCAATGCTAACATTCTTAGGTACTTCTCAGGTATAAATATACCTTCCCTAGCCCCTGTAAAGCAGAGGAGACCTCGACTTCAGAGGAGCCCGTTTCCCGGCCTGACGCACTGAGAAGACGCTGTCATCCCTGCACGCAGAGAGTCCAGCTTCCAGTGATCTGACTTCCCTTGCGGGGTGTTGGAGTTCGAGTCTGGCAAGAGATTCCCACCTCTCTCATTCTAAAGGTATGGAGCTGACTAGAACCTAGAGGGACTCTTGGCATACTAGGCATACTAGGCTTAACATACTCTTAGTATACCATAGTAAGGAATACTTCACCTACTTCATACCTCTCCCTACACCTAGGTTAGGTTAGGTACATTGGGGTTGAACTAGTTTAGAAATGCATCGTATGAGTACTCGCATTTTTAGTCTGTGTCATTTATGTAAATGCATATATACTAAAAGATAATGCTATCGCAGTATTATTTATTTCTACTGCTCACACTGTACATTATTTATCTCGCATACTGTCTTGTGATCGTAACAGCACATTTTACTTACACCAGAAACAAGACTGTTCAATAAATCTTTTATTGAAACGCCCGTCTGTTCTTTCTGTGTAACTTGGAGAAAACTAAGCATGCACGATTGAGCTGAGTTAAATAGTTATCTATTGTTTCCACGACTCTGGGACATGTTCTTGTCGTCAAGGAGTTTCTAGTGGCCTCTGAGCTAGCTGGCACAAGTAATTAAGTTTAATATACTCGATAGGGACATACTGACCTTAGTCCTATGTCAAACCTATAGGATATATTATTCCAATGCGCAGAGCCTATTAGGGAAATAGGAGCTACACTACATGGCGCCCAACGTTTGGTAAGGCGGTAATTCAACGTTAGATATTGAGTAACTCAGCCGTGCTTTTTCTTTCAGAGACCCCTACCCATATACTCCAAAAGATGTCTGGAGTGGGCAGGGTTAAGTATCCACCACGGCTACATAGGGCAGTACCCTATATATTAGCTGTTTGGTTTGCTCAACGTTGAAGGATACAGTGTTCCAAAATATTGTGCACCTTATCTTTGTTTCCTTGAAACTTGTTCTACATTTTTCAAAAAACAAAAATGCCTGACTCCAACAATGACGCCGGAAACGGTGGAGCTGCGGCTAATCCAGCCCAAGTAGCAGTTTTTAACTTTACAGGTTTTATTGAAACCGAGGAGGGTGTTATAGACATCACTCCAAATTTAAGAAGAGCCATCACTCTAAAACTCACAAAACATGGCCTACCACCAAGAGGAGGTAGAGCAGTTTACGTGATAGAGGCACACGAATCCTTTCAGACAGAGGTATTCTATTCATGGGTAATATTTCCTGAATCCAATCCACTAACACACATGTTTCACTTCTACAAAGAAGATGATCCACCAGAGGAATACATTCCTTTCGAGGATATTGAAATTCCATTAACATACCAGGAGCATCAGCTCTGGTTTAAAGGCGCCCTAAAACATCACAAAAACATTACCAGGCTCGGTCCACTAGGTAGACCAGGAGCAACTTGGCCGATTCTAGCCGGCTACACACCTCATCCTGACATTGAAGAAATGTCGGATGAGGAATTACTTACTCTACTCACAGAGTTAATAAAAATCTACAGACAATTGGTCCAATATGTCATGCGGACTTTCACAGTCCAACCACCATTGACACTTCCAAATCAAACCCCTCAACCGGGGAATACACTAAAAATTACACCACAGACTCTATACGCAGTCATGGGTAAAATGCCCACAAAACGTGAGCAAATTCCATTCTGGATAGCTCAAAAGATTACTCAAATAGAAGCAGTATTTCCAAATACTAGCCCATATGAGAAACACAGAATACTGACAATCAGTTTACCAATGGGGATCACACCACAACTGGAAGACTGCACCACTTGGGGCTCAGTCTTTGCTGCCATCTATACTAAAACACATGGCATTCCGTCAATTGCGGTAATACCTGATGTCCTGAAACAAATTCAAAATGAATACGGGGCAGAGCCTGCTCTAAATTTAGGTATGAAATTACTGAAAAATTTCGACCAGTTCTCAACAATAATATTATCTAATATTAAAGGGGAGGCAGCAGCAGTGGCGATCCGCCAAAAATTAAGGGAATTTGATGTTACAGAACATCAAACTGAGCTACCCAGAATAATAGAACAATCTTATGCAGAATTAGGCAGAGATAGTTTGGGTGGAAGACCAGTGAAGCCGAAGCTATCTGAAAGTCCTGAGAAGGACTCAATTAAACAAACTCCTACATCTTCTAAAAAGAAGTGGGAGATTAATAAACAAAATTCAAATGAGAAACGTTCTCAATCCCGAGGTAGGTCTCCTCAAAAGGAGCCCTCTGAAAGGAGGTATAACCTCAGGAATAGGGATAATTTGAGAAAGCCTGACAGGTATCAAGATACTGATACACGTTCCTCTCGTCCCTTTCAGATCTCATCACAGACTTCGGAAAGAAGAGGACGATCGGAACATAGAGAAGAACGCGTGAAATCGAAAGACGAAAAACACGCTCCAAAAACTAAAGCAAAATCTCAATTCTCCAAAAGAAAGTAGCAGGTCTAAAGATCAGACATGCCGAGAATACTGAGAACACAACTCAAGAACGGAGAATGGGCTCAGACAATGCTGGACAGTGCAGCAGAAGTCACAATAGCTCGCCAGAACCTGAAGGAACTTCTGGAGATAGTGGACTAGAATGAGTACATTACAGTAGAGTCTGTAGACACCAGGGTTAGTACTCCACAAAAGTTATATGAAATAACACTCCGGATGGAGGGAGACATACCTAGACAGGTGAAAGCACTTTTTTGGGAAAGACTATCAAGGTGCTATGACATACTTCTAGCAGAAAAAGACTGGCCACCACAATTTGTCAGGGAGTGCCCACACGGCGAGGACATTATTATGCCTGCCTTCTCTAACCATATTCCAATTCACCTCAAATATACATATGCCAGGAAATGGGCAGTGGCCCAGGCCCCAGCATTATATAAAAATCATGTAGGATGGGATGAGGACTCACCTCACCATAAAATACATCTAAAACAAGAACCAACTGCACAAAGGCAGTATCCTATAAAGCAAGAAGCTAAAAAACAGGTAAGGGAGATCTTCGATCAACTTGAATATCAAGGGGTGATTGAAACATGCACCTCCTCAATGAACAATCCTTTGTTTCCTGTCTCCAAACCAGACAACACATATCGTCTAGTTTTGGATTACAGACACTTAAACACTTGTTCTAAAACATTTGCAGTGCAAAATGCACATAGCACAGCATTAATGAACAACATTGTGCGTAAAAAATATAAAACAACATTAGACATCTCAAATGGTTTCTTTTGTCAAAACATAGCACCTGAAAGCAGGTACTTAACAGCATTCTCCATAATGGGGACCCAGCGTCACTTTTGTCGACTCCCACAAGGGTTCAAGAACAGCCCAGGGTTATTCTCAGCGAGGGTAACGGAGTTACTACAAATTTATGACAATGAGGCATTGTCCTATGTCGATGACATCTATCTGACAGACGATGACCTGGACAAACACTTGAACAGGGTGAGCACCATTATACTGGGTTTCGCCTCTGAGGGCTACAAGTTCAACTTTAAAAAGTCCAGAATTGCCCATCTCAATGTCCTATTTTTAGGATATGAGCTTTCAAGTGAAGGCAAGAGCTTTGCAGCTAGCTTTCTAGAAAAATGTGCGCTGCTCCAACCTCCAAAAATGCTAAAAAACTGACAATCCATCCTGGGTTTCCTAAATTTTGGAAGAACATACATACTAAATTACGCAGAAAGGGTTAAACCTCTCTACGCATTAATCAAACCTGATTTTTCAATCAAAAACTGGACACAGGAACACACAGAAATCTTGCGTTCACTACAGGCTAACATGTTAGCAACAAATCACTTACAAACACGTGTAAGTCAACGAAATTTGGTGATCCGAATAATTTCGGGTCAATGCGGATTCACCTACTTAACCTTCAATGAGGGTGAGAAAATACCAATCGCATACAAATCTCATTTGTACACACAAGCGGAAATGCCCTTCAGTTCAACTGAAAAAATTCTGACAGCAGTTCAAACGGCTGTAGCAAAAGAAAGAGCCTTAGCCCAAGGGAAACGCATTATTGTCATAACCCCGGTACCAGCTTTAGAAGCGGTCACAAGAGCAAGCATTCCAAATGCTAAAGCATTACATCCAAGATGGATACAATGAGTTAATTCTCTTGCTGCAACAGATGTTGAATATGTTTTTGATCCAGATTTAAAAACACAAGCATTCCTGCAATATGAACAAGAATGTCCTCTGCCTACTGAAATTCTGCCTCTCGATCAGTACGAATTCATAATTTACACTGACGGATCCGCACAGCCCGCAACAGGGAGTAAGCAAGCTTACAGTGCAGCATGTGCGATCGTTAAAGGTCGCATGCGAAATGGCATCTTCAGACCTATGGTCACAAAAACTCAGTCTCTAGGAGATTGTACAGCTCAGCAAGCTGAACTACAAGCATTCAAACTGGCACTTGAAAGTACAGATCGAGAATTCCCCACACTAATAGTGTGCGATTCCTTTTACTGTGTTCAGTCGTATAATGAATATATACAAAACTGGCTTGAAAATGGTTTCAAAGATGCGAAAGGCGGCACAATAAAGCACAAAATGCTTTGGGAACAAGTAGTTCAGTTGAAAAACTAACTACCAAAGGCTCACGTGATCCACACACTGAGTCATCAATGTGATGGCGTTCACGTTGCAGGGAATTCATTGTCTGACGAAGCCGCAAAGGGGGTTGTTCAGACAACTTCCGTAGCTGCGATCACTCGTTCAAAAACGAAAATAGACGGTGAGATAATGTTGACTGTCAATGCTTCAAGCAAGGGCAGCAGTGCAGCGTTACCAAAAAAGTTTCCACTCAAGTACTCTTATGTAATTGATGCGAACAACGTTCCTTTTGCTCGAATCCCTGGAGTGGGGGATAGGGTAATTCCAAACAAGGAACGCAGATTAGGACTAATCCTAGCAGCACACGAAGGGATAGCTTCTGCACATGCAGGTGTTTCTGCAACAGTATCTATACTCAAGCTAAGATATTGGTGGCCTGGCATTCGGAAACAAACTAAGAATTATGTTTTAGAATGTGATATTTGCCAACAGATGAAAGTCTCAACAGTGAAACGTCCTGCGCAGACACCCCTGTTAATTTCAGACAAACCATTAGCTTGTGTTTACCTGGACCACTGCGGTCCCTTGCAAAGGGACGGTAACTATAAATATATCATGGTTGCAGTGGATTCATGCTCTAGGTTCCTATGGATATGGCCTCAGCGCTCGGCTGACGCTCGAATTGTTATAAAAGATTTGCGAGTCTTTATCGGCACATACGCAATAGGCACGCTACATTCTGACCAGGGTCCTGCGTTTAGCTCTCGGGCTTACAAAGAAGCCATGGCCAGTCTGGGCGTTGCATTGCGGTACTCCTCTCCATTCCATCCTGAGGGAAATTTGGTTGTGGAAAGGAAAAACCGGGACATAAAGCAGTCTATAACAGCTAGGGTATTAGGTTCGGGTGATGGGTGGGTCAAACACCTTAATGGGGTCCAACGCTCATTGAACAACCTGCCAAGAAGTTCTCTAGGGGGGGGTCACTCCATATGAGGTCCTATTTGGGACAAGAATGTGGGTACCAGACCTTGAACACGTAGGCACAGTGGTGGAAAATAAACCGTTTGATATCAAAGATCGTTTGGCTGTTTTACAGGAACTGAATGAGTTAAGAACGAAACAAAGCAACGTATTCCTACAGCCAACCACCACTGGGGAAAAATCGGCGGTCCCAGCAACGCCTGTCTGGATTCCAAAAGTTGGGGATCTAGTCAGAGAAAAGATTGCGGACAAGAAGGAATTTGGACCTTCTTACAGACAACCAGTATCTGTCCTAGCAGTTCAAGGAACAAGAACAGTACTTCTGCCGCCCCTTGCTGGAAGAAAGGAGAAAAGATTTGTGTCCATCGACCTCATCAAACCACAGTATGTGGCCAATACTAAATAGTAGGCCTCGTGGACTCCGACCTAGTAGCAGACGCACTCCTCTCGCTACTATCCAAGAGGTTCAGACTGAAAGACTGATAACAATCGAGAATTCAGCTGTAACAGATGGAGGACTAAGCAACAACGCTATGGAACTCATCCCTCTTGAAAACCAAGTAACAGTTCGTCCAAATACACCTGTCTACACCAATGTAGCAAGTGATCAACTGGTTCCAGTGATTTCTACAAATCCTGATGCAATTCCAACAATTGATAGAACTGCTTCTGGCTATTTCATTAACTTTGATACGTTCTCAGAAGATCCGAGTGAACCTGAAACGACGCCAGCATCATTCAACTTCAACTTCAAGCAGCAAGTACAAGACTTTCTTCACTTTCTGAAAAATACTTATTTGGTTTCTCCATGGATTGAACTCTGGATTATATCTGGACTATTTGTTTTCCTGCTCTGGCTAGCTTTGGTTACAACTGTGAGCGTGCTTATAAGTGGCAGATACATCCATGTGAACACTGAAGGAAAAGATGTGAACGTACTTTTGAAACCTCATAAATCTTCCCATCGTGAGGCATGAGACTTGTCATCAGTGAACATCACAGCTGTTCCTATACAGGATGGTATAGTGTGGGACAAAACAGATTTTGACATCTTTGGCCCGACGGAACAATTGAACATTCCACATTTGTTTAAAATTTCACTAAGTGATCTAATTACGTCCAGTACCTATTCAGATGATTGGGACTTTGAGACTGTTAACGACATAATGTATGACCTAGAAAAATCTGCTGCATTTTCTAAAAATGAATATTTAGAGGGTTCATCAGACTATGAACAACTGTATTGTTATAACCACTATGGTCATCATTATTTGCATAAGTCTGCATATCCAAGAAATGTGTTTATGTTTAACCAATGGGAACATTGTCCTACACCACCAAAAGGTAGTTCAAAAACATTTGCTAGTAAGTTTCCATATTTTTCAGGTTACAATACATCTGACCCAGAAACATTTTACTTTAGAAATGTAAACCAAACGGGACTGAAAATTATGTTAACTAATACAAAACAGATTTACTCTGCAGCATTTATTCCCCAACTGTCTAGACAGGGTTTCGACTTATGGAAAGACACAATGGACACAAAAACTGTCTGGGGTACTAAAGATTGGCAAGTGCAGGGGATAGAAGCTTTATTTAGAGCCTGTATCATCCCTGAACAATTAATGTTCTTGAATGAAACCATCCAACAAACATCTTGTCTTGGACTAGCCAAGATCAAGTAGATGAACACACCTTCTGTACCAACACCTGCAAGTGATAACAATACACAGGCAGTGGTGACAGTTGACAATATACTACAACTCAACAGATCTAATCCTGATTGGAAAAAATGGTTGATCTGGCCCGCAGACACGAATAACTGTCAGGAAAGATTCCTGAATAAAACTCAGGGCTTTACTATTAATAGGCCAGACCCAAGATACGTCCAAAGACAGCATCCGGGGGTAGTAACAACATACAGTGTAGGAAAATTATGCCTCGATTGGCTGCATAAATCTACACTACAGGATGTGAAACAACACTTATCCTTACTTAAAAAGGACGCAGACCTTCGGGAATTCTTGCTTGGACCAAGAAAACCGCGTCAAAAACGTTTCATATATGCCGGCATTTATGCTGCCTATAATGAAGCATGGAAAGTATCACAGATGGAGGCCGCAGAACGAATACGTGAACTTGATCGTATTAATTTAGAGAAAACACTCTCTGTGGTCGACAATGGGTTAACAACTTTGTCCTCCAGAATATATTCATTGGATGGCATTGTATCCTCTGCTATCGACACACTAGAACAAGATTTGGCGATGTTACAACACGGTCAGTCTCAATTACGTTCTATTATGTTATTAAGCTGGATGCTGCAATCTTTGCGAGCGGGCTATGTGCCTTGGCGTTTTATCAACACATCAGCTCTGTTTGCAGAATACAATATAACTGATAAACAGATCGAACTGGCACAAACAGGAGCAAAGTATACAGTGCTGAGCATTGAAAAACTGGAAAAGTTACCATTCACAGTGGCAGAAAAACCAGCTACAGAATGGCTTATTCATGGCAAAATAACATTACCTGTGACTACTTTTCAGTTTCAGTATTGCCTCAGACAAATGCAAGCAGGCAAATATGAAAGGTTGGGTAAGGAATACATTAAGACATCTTGGGATTTACCGTATACATATAGATGTTGGAGTGGGGATCGTGAAGTGTTTTTGAGCAGTACACACTGTAAACGTGCACTGAGCGGTCACTTATATGTCAGGACATTTCTTTACACGGGGCTTGTAATGGTTCTGTGGCAAATTTGTCTTGCCATCAGCAGGGTACACCAGCTGCTGTGATTAATCCAACGTTTGGACAACTTTCTAATGGGAGTTACCTCATGTTGAATGATCAGAGTTGCCAGGCATGTTGCCAGGCATCCCATATCTAGTAACGGTCAACTCCAGGGTCACTTGCTGTATGCAAGTATTGTTTGCCCCAATAGACACAGTCAGGGAGTCACCTCTATGGCCTTCGCTGAACGTCTCTTTTATAAGATTTGAAACTTTGAGCAGAATGAAAGCCATGCTTTTACAGCAAACAGTGCCTTTGACCTCGGCCAAAGAAACCTATGATCTACAAGTAGCAAGGACTTCGGCTGAGATACAGACTTTAATACGTACAAACTGCCCTATACATTTCGTGGAAATGATAGGACGTATCTTTAACATGTCTGATACAACCGCAATTGTACATGTATTTAAGAGCATCTGCTCCGGTCTGTTAGCACCTTTCCAGGCAATACTCGGAATCATCCCGAACTTTGCACATTCGGTGTTTGGTAGCATACCATTAATTCTAGCACTTGTTGCCGGAATTCTATTTCTCTTCCTGCTATTGCGCTATGGCCAGCCTATTCGCAGACATCACTCCGAGCGAAATGGAGAAAGCTCTCCTTGAAAGAAAGTGCCGTGAGCGAATAGTACAGCTATTGGGCATGACTCGTCTACGGGACCTGAATTCCACGTGGTTCCTGTCATTCAGACCAATCTGGCAAGATTGCATCTTACCTGTTCTACGATGCCTGCTATGCAGTGAAGAATGCGTGTTAGACACTTGTCTCACATTTCCATCAGCAACGCCAACGGACGTCGATACTCTGCTGGTCCCTATAACGGCCCATGCTCTGAGTTGTCCCCAGAGGCTACCAATCCTGATGTCAGCATTCATTGAGATCTCACAGACGCTTCCGGCTGCTGCTGAGGTACGAGAAAGATCTACAGGCACACAGGTAACAATGGACACGAACATTGCTGCGGCAACCTATGCTGAAAGCAATGCTTCACATCTCTGTGCAGTTAATCTACTACACGAGGTGTTCCAACTGACACCAACTTCAGTGGATGATGTTTTGTCTATAGAAATAGATGATCTCATGTTTACACCAGACCCGTAAACTGACTCTGATTCAGCATACAGTGTTCCAGAGATGCAGTAACAATTTGGCCTTCATACTTCAAAATCTTGGAACTCTTCCAAAATTGAACTTTTTCCCATTTTTTCGAACTAAAATGGGACTTCAATCTGCTTAAAGTAGAACTAGCCTTATAGTACAGACTTCGCGGTACTTCCACGGACACTTAGTCATCTTGTGTGTCGAAAACAGTTCATTAATTTTCAAGACATGAAATGATTTTGATTTTTTGAACAACTTATCGATCATTTTTGTCACATGTAAATATTACTGCTTATTTTCATTCAAATTGCATTTAATTTTGAACTTTATGCCTGAAATGAAAAGCATTGCTTAATATGTACAGTACCTTTTGCACTTTTACTATGTGTTTTAATACTTTTAAGACATATTTTTTAAATATGCGGTACTCCATTTAATGTTTAGCATTTTAAATGTTTAGCATTTTAGTATTATCGTACACACGAAAGTGGAGTGGGTGTTGTATTCCTCTTAGGGTGTCCATAAACGGGCTTTCCAGTATCATGTCCTTATATAGGCACAATTCGCCCTGACCTTATATAGGCATAAAATCCCAGTCCTTATTTAGGCATTAAACCGTGCACTCCAAATACAGGCATGGTCTCCGACATCCGTCCACCCTAACGTCACAATGAGTTCATGAAGAACAGACCCTTAGGCTGCGGGAGTTTCCCTAGCACAGGACTATTGATTTCTTCAAGGACTCATATATTATGCATGAACTATTATTCCTTAGGGGTTCATTCATGACGTCTTCCTCTGTCCGATTCACGTCAATGCTAACATTCTTAGGTACTTCTCAGGTTTAAATATACCTTCCCCCTAGCCCCTGTAAAGCAGAGGAGACCTCGACTTCAGAGGAGCCCGTTTCCCGGCCTGACGCACTGAGAAGACGCTGTCATCCCTGCACGCAGAGAGTCCAGCTTCCAGTGATCTGACTTCCCTTGCGGGGTGTTGGAGTTCGAGTCTGGCAAGAGATTCCCACCTCTCTCATTCTAAAGGTATGGAGCTGACTAGAACCTAGAGGGACTCTTGGCAGCCTCTGCTTTACAGGGGCTAGGGGGGAAAGTATATTTATACCTGAAAAGTACCTAAGAATGTTAGCATTGAAGTGAATCGGACAGAGGAAGACGTCATGAATGAACCCTAAGGAATAATGGTTCAGGCATACTAGGCTTAACATACTCTTAGTATACCATAGTAAGGAATACTTCACCTACTTCATACCTCTCCCTACACCTAGGTTAGGTTAGGTACATTGGGGTAGAACTAGATTAGAAACGCATCGTATGAGTACTCGCATTTTTAGTCTGTGTCATTTATGTAAATGCATATATACTAAAAGATAATGCTATCGCAGTATTATTTATTTCTACTGCTCACACTGTACATTATTTATCTCGCATACTGTCTTGTGATCGTAACAGCACATTTTACTTACACCAGAAACAAGACTGTTCAATAAATCTTTTATTGAAACGCCCGTCTGTTCTTTCTGTGTAACTTGGAGAAAACTAAGCATGCACGATTGAGCTGAGTGAAATAGTTATCTATTGTTTCCACGACTCTGGGACACGTTCTGATTCTAAAGGGAAACAAAGTGGTCATGTTTTGCGGCTGCCAGAAACTACTCCCTTCTTGTCGTCAAGGAGTTTCTAGTGGCCTCTGAGCTAGCTGGCACAAGTAATTAAGTTTAATATACTCGATAGGGACATACTGACCTTAGTCCTATGTCAAACCTATAGGATATATTATTCCATTGGCAGAGCCTATTAGGGAAATAGGAGCTACACTCCACCGTCCACTCTAAATAAGGCTGTTTGAGGAGTATGTCAGTGACGGAGCCAGAGTAGGCTCTGATGTCAACATACTTAAGGTCTGCATTCCTGTAAATCGGGCGGGCCGACTGAGGATTTGGTGTTATGCTATAATATGTTATGTTACTTAAGTCTTGATATGGCGCACAACTCATCCCCGAAGAGACATCTTGGCGCTGAATCAACAGGTAGATGTGAAAGAGGCAGCATTTAAAACAACCAGGTTTTGAGGTGTTTTCTTAATTCTGCAAGACTAGGGCATATGCAAATGAACAGAGGAAGTTTGTTCCAGTGAAGCGGAGCCAGATAGGAAAAGGCTCGGCCTCCGTATTTTAGAGGTGCGAATCCGTCAGGGGCATAGAAGAGATTAGTTGCTTGATTGCAGGTTCCTGCTTGGGGCATAAGGGATGAGCCTATTCTGAGGGTATTTTTGGCCTGATTTATGTGTCTGGCAGAGCAGTTTAAACAGTGCTTTCTTGCAGATGGGGAGCCAGTGTAGTACTCTAAGTATGGGGGCTGTCGAGGTTCTTGGAGGCAGATTGCTTATCATACGTGCAACGGTGTTTTGGACGACTTGTAGTTTTGACAGAAAAGATTTGTTGGAGGCAAGGAACAGGGCATTGCCATAATCAAGGCAGCTGATGACTAGTGCCTGGGTGAGTGTTTTGCCTAAGCTCAGTGGAAGCCATCTAAAGATTTTGTTTGAGTAGAGACATGGTGCCAAAACCGGTGCCACATATGGAGGCAATCTGGTAATGCATTGATAGCTGGTCATCGAAAATCATGAATAGGTTTTTTGAAGTTCTAGTGGGCAAAGGAGGCCTAGTTCTGCTGGCCAACAATCCTCTGTCCAGTAGCTTTGAGCTTTACTAAACAGTAGAATTTCTGTCATGTCCCCATTGAGTTGGAGACGATTGCAGGATATCCAGATGGCAATCTCCTTAATGCAGGTAGAAAATCTCTGTTTGATATTTTTGATGTCCTGCCCAAATGAGATGACCAATTGAGTGTTGTCTGCGTATGAAAATGTCTTGAACCCAAAGGATTTGATTAGTTGGGCTAATGGGCTACATAGATATTGAAAAGTGTAGGGCCTAGGGAGGAGCCCTGAGGGGCTCCTTTGTTCAGGGGGATGGTCCTGGATTAGAATGTACCCATGAAAACTGTTTGGACCCTATCGTTTAGGAATTCTACCAACCAGTCCAAGGCTGATCCCTGGATGCTTATCTGCTGAAAGCGCTGCACCAGGATTGAATTTGAGATGGTATCGAATACAGCTTATAGATCAAGCAGAACCAGCATAGCTGGTTGTTGATCATCTAGGGATACTCCGATGGTGTCGACTACTGCAAGTAGAGCAGTGTCAGTACTGTGAGATGGTCTAAGCCTGACTGAATGATGTCTAACAGACTATTGCTCTCTAGGTAGGATGTGAGCTGTTTGTTGACATGGGTCTCCAAGATCTTTTCCAGCATGGGGAGGAGAGATATGGAACGGTAATTCAGAGGGTCGTTGGGGTTGGCGGTTAGTTTCTTTAAAATGGGTGTTACCTGAGCTGCTTTCCATTGTTTCGGGACCATAGCTAGGGTCACTGATTTATTACATATGGTAATGGTTGGGGCAAGAAGTGGGGCAAGACGTGTAATAATTCTTTGGGGGGAGGGGTTGACAGGGGATCCTGATTTTGCTTTGGCTAGTATGTCCAGCATCAGTGTTAGTGAAATAGGCTCGAAGCTATCTAGTAATTATGGATTGAAGTGATGTGGTATAAGTATGGATGAGTTGGTTACGGATTGAAAGCTATTATAGATAGTATTAATTTTAGTTTGAAAATGAGTAGCCAGAATGTCGCAGAGTGTTTGGGAAGCTGGGGAGTCAGAGGAACATGCCTGTGGTTTGACAAAGGTTTTTATGATTTTAAATAGTTCCTTAGAGGAGTTGCCTGCCGGATCTATTTTATGAACGATATGTTGTCTGTGTGCTGTCTTTATTTTGGCATGATATGCGTGTAAGGCATCTTTAAATAATTGTTTATCTGTAATGCTTTTGGCCATCCTCCAGTTGACTTGGAGCCTTCTACAGTGGAACTTATCCGTTTTCAGTTCAGCTGTGTACCAGCGGTTTGTGGGGGCCACGATGTCAAGTGCATGGGAGAGAGCGTCATTGAACTGTGCCAGTGCTGAATTGATATCATGAGAGTTGTCTGGGATGAAAGTAAGTGGGTAGGGCCACTTGAAATGCATCAGGAGTGATCTGTTTCCAAGGCCTTGTGGTAGCATGGTTCTGGGCCTTGGGTCTGTCAGGAAGAATCGTTATTGGAATTCGGAAACTGATCAAGAAGTGGTCTGTCCACGTTAGTGGCAGTGGGGTGTCAATTTGTGGGAGCTTAGCAGTGGAGGAAATGAGGTCTAGCATGTGTCCAGTAGAGTGAGTGGGGCCAGTATTTGTGAGATGTAGGTTTAACCTTTCAAGATTTGTTAGCAGAGTAGGGACATCGGGGTCAGTGGTCACATTGGTGTGATAGTTAAAGTCTCCAATCAAGAGGAAGTCTTCTGTGGCTAGTGTGTAGGGTGCTAGTCGCTCTTTTTGGTTGGGACTGATATCCTTTTTTTGTCCTGGAGGGCGATAGACAAAACCATTCCAGGAGATGGCGCTTGGCGGATATAATTTTAATATATTCAGCTCAACCCAATCTGTGAGTAGGGAGTCATGTATTTTGACTCTCAGGGAATCCTCCTGGTTTGTGTTCCCTGTCTTGACTAATTAATTTGTAGTTATCTGGGAAAGCTAGGGGGATACTAGGTAATGCTGACTGGTGTAGCCATGTTTCTGTGAGGAAGCACAGATCTGGTTGTGTTGATGTTAAAAGGTCCCAAATTTCTACAGTGTTTGGGAATTGACCTAGCATTGAGATAAATTCATTTGAGGGAGGAGGGAAAATTTGGTAATTTATTGGAGGACCGGGATGTGGAGGGTGAGAGCTTCAGGGAGGCGTTGTAAACCTGTTTAACTAAGGCAGGACAATTGTCCTTGTCCAATAGTACTGTAGGTTTAGTAATAGAGCATGTGAACTTGCATTTCTGGCAAGCCAAAGGACTTTCAAAGGTGATAGGGAGATGTTGGATGCAATGTGAGTAGTTAGTTCTCAGGTTTATTAAATATTTTTGTAAACCTGTTTAACTAAGGCAGGACAATCGTCCTTGTCCAATAGTACTGTAGGTTTAGTAATAGAGCATGTGAACTTGCATTTCTGGCAAGCCAAAGGACTTTCAAAGGTGATAGGGAGATGGGAGATGCAATGTGAGTAGTTAGTTCTCAGGTTTATTAAATATTTTTAATTGTAGTGGAGTGTTAATTAAAGGGTAATACCTGGGGGTGAAGATTCAGGGTTCCCGGTGCCTGGTGACTGTCTGGCGAAGACAGGCGCAGACAGGCACAGGCAGGCTTGCCTTTGGCACGCCATAGGCGCACCAGCGACGCATCCACTGCGCATCGGCTCCAGGCTTGTAATTTATACAGGAGAGCTAGACCACTGCCGTCCGGTGATTGGCGGTCGTTGTGGAATAGCCGCGTCACTGCCAACGTGTCCTGAACTCCCTTCGGCCAGCCAGCCGTTCAAAGGGGTACAGTAGGACAAAAGTGGGCGCACTACCTTGATGATAGTGTGACAACAGGAGACTCCCACCCTGAATAGACCATGCAGCAAATAGCATTTTATACATAGGTTAAATAACCAAAATTCTTCAATTGAGAGGTAGATCCTCTCTATGGGGCTGATTACGAGTCCATTGGGTGATTGGGACCAGCCGCCAGACATGCGATTAGGATGTGTCCGCCATACTGGCGGGCACATCCTGGGCCTTTAACATTGCGGGCGGTGCTGCTGGCTGCAGCACCGTCCACAATGTTAAAGGTGCTTGCACCGCATTTCCCTGCACCACGTGGCAGGCACCACGCGGTGCCTGCCACTTGGTGCATGGAAATGCAGGGGGGTACCATGGGTACCCCCCAGTGCAGCGACACCCACCCCCCACAAGGGGGGCCCGCAACGGGCCCCCAAACCCAATCCCCGCCAGCATTGCCATGGCGGCATCGCCGCCATGGAAAGGCCTCTGCACGAGCACATCCTAATATGGCAAACGGTGCCTGCTGGGGTCTGCCACCATATTAGTGGCCCTTTTCCGTCCGCCAGGCAATCGGTGCGATTGCCACTGGCGGAAAAGCGGCGGACGGACTTTGCGTCCGCCGCGATACCCACCGCCATCCTAACATGGCAGTGGGTAAATCTCATTGTTATGGCGGAACGATCGCCACTGCCGGCCCGGCGGTGGCGATCGTTCCGCCATCGTAATGAGTCCCTATATTCCCTATAGGACTCTGCACTGACTTTCCTGTGGTGTAGGGACGCATAGACTTAGCCCTGATGAATGCCTTAGACTTCTTGGTTTATTATAAGCAGAAGCATGTTGGCATGAGAATATTATCCAATTAGTGACGCATATAGGTCATTACACTGCCATATGCCTCGTGATAATACCCTCTGGTATTTTTGAACAAGCCTAGGATTCCACCTTAATAAAGGAAAATGTTATGGTTTATCCTAAGGCTTTTTTAACCAAAAAACTGGATCCTAGTATTTTATCCAGATTAAATAAGTAATTTCTAAGAACTCCCTCAGGTTAGTCCCCCCTGAGGTTGAGTCCGCCCTGGTAGTACCATCTTACCAGGTTGGGACGAGGTGGGAAATGATGAAGCATGTCACATTATGTGAGTGAGCCTACCTCGCCCAATTCTTGGATTTTGCCTTATTCTGGGATTTTGCATTTAGTAGGTAGCTAATAGACATTAGGGAGTTTCTTTCTGCTCATGGCCAATTAATCCGTAGCAAAACCCCAGGTGTCACACAATTTCTTGGTATTGTGACATGATTTCCAAAACCAGAACTAGAACCTTGTTGTCCTGCTGACATGAATTTATCTGTTCAAACTTCAACTAGTACAATTTAAAAAATATTTTATCAGATCAAGAGAATTACTATTTGTTATGTAAATCTGAAAAAAGTGGGTAGAGCTTTCTGAGTAATTTGATAGATGTTGCCCATGCATATGAGGTGTGTAATTTGTTGTCCAAATGATGGACAACACCTGTTTTATTGTTTTCTGTATGAGATGTGTCAATGACAATTTTTTACCAGAGTGAGTATATGGGAGATTATGAATACACAGAGAAAGTCGTGAGTTGTGAGAGTCATCAGTTAACATACTTGTGTGAATAGGTTGTCTTAGTGTAGAGATTAGTGTTAGGGATTAGGAGTGTGAGAATGTGGAGGAGGTGAATTCGTTATTTTGTGAGAGGTAGTGTTTATACTTACAAGTCTCCACTCTGCCTGCAATTCCCATGAGGCCTTTACTGTGGAATATGGACAACACCTTTTCCTCCCAGAACATGAGGTTTAGAGGTCTGGGAGAGCCACCACTAGTTGCTAGGGCCTCTGGGTGTGCCCTGGAAGTGATAGAAGAAAATTTCCCCTGCAGGTTGTTCCACCACTTGAAGATGTCCTCCAGTGGGCATCTGATGTTGGAGTCTACATTCACCTACCCCAAATTTATATTTCCATTCCCCTGCTAATGGTTGCTGTCAAGACCAGTGCTCCAAACATCTAGGGCTCAATCCTAATTATATAATTCACCATCACAGTTAACTCATTTTCAGAGAACCTAATTGTCTTCTTCCAGACATTTTTCCCCAAAAAAAGAGAATGTACGTCTGCTTCAGGTGCTTCATGTTGTGACTGGTAAATGGGTTTGTGTGGTTAGAGGAGTGTTATTAGTAGCGGCTGCTGCAAGACACGTCTGCTGCTAGAAACCCTGGCAGTCTTGCCGTCCTCAGTCGTGAAGGTCCCACCACTCCACTCTGATGGCAGACTTCTCTAAATATGGTTGACCCACATCTGCCATACCAACGTTTAAGAAGCTGTATCTATTGGTGGTGAACTGGGGACAGGTGATGGAGGACTGAGGTTCAGCTGACAGACCGTCTTCCAGCATAACTGACCCTAAATAAGTCAGTTGGATGTCTGCGGGCCTTATTGACAGGTCAGTCCATCCATTTGGCGATGCAGCGCGCGCAATGTAATTAGTTTTATTTATTTATTTATTTACTTAACTCCGTTCGGCCGTATGCCGGAGTTTCCTACCCCCCACCCTGCCCCTCCCCTGCCCCTCCCCTGCCCCACCGCCCCGCAGCACTCCCTCGAGGAGCCTCTACTGCCAATGTCACCACCTACATGTCCGAAGTCACCAGATGGATGAAAACTAACTGCCTCAAACTCAACACAGACAAGACGGAAGTGGTCATATTCAGCAGACACCTCGCTGTGGAACTCCACCTGGTGGTTATCTGAACTCAGACCCACACCCAACTGAACCAACTATACAAAGAACCTCAGACAAGTAGTAGACAACCAACTCACTATAACCAGCTAAATGGATGCAGTCTCCGCCTCCTGCTTCAACACACTCGAGATGCTCAAGAAGATTTTCAAGTGGATTCCTCTCAACACTTGTAGAACTGTCACCCGGCCCCTGTCACAGCAAGCTGGTCTACAGCAACACACTCTACATAGAAATCAACACACAACTTACCAGAAGTCTCCAGACCATACAGGATATTGCAGCAAAACTCATTATCAGACTACCCATCCTGCACCCAAATTACCCTTCACTTCAAAGACCTCCAATGACTATCCATCCACTAATGGGCACTCTTCAAGCTCCTCCCTCACACATACAACGCATTGCACAACATCGGCCCCACATACCTCAACAATCACATTAACTTCCACAAACTTCTTAGACACCTCTTCTCAACGAGACTCCTACTTGTACACATTCCCCACATACACAGAACCAGAACCAGCGTCAGGACTTTTCCTACCTTGCACCAAAAGTCTTGAATGTCCTGCCTCTGCACATCACAACCACTTCCCCAGTTCTTGAATTTCACAAGAAACTGAGGACGTGGCCCAGATTTGGCCAACGTAATTCCTGCTATCAGCGCCAAAATACCCACCCGGGCGAGTTGTGCACTCTGCACTTAAACATAAGATAACAAAGCATAACATAACAACATAACATACAATAGTGGCTGTTGACTTTTGAAAGTGGATAGGTGTAAAGTTGGTGAAGATTTTGGGGCAGATTTACAAGCCCCTTGCAACACTTGTATGCCGCCATTGTGTCACTTTTTATTCAGCATTAAAATGATACGCCAATTATGACCCAATTTGGCATAGTAAACCCTTGCATCAACTCTGGCCCACACATTCTATGTATATGCTGCCTTCCCCTCTTAAGATGTGACACTTGACCATAACCTGCTTTTATCTTAAATATTGTACTTACCCGATGCCAAGTACCCACTCAGGATTGCCTCACCTTGGGCAGGGCCTGCACACACACATGCCATGACTGTCGGCCAGGGAATGAGAGAAGACATTGCGCAGCGACTGTAAAAACTTACATTCCTTTCCGCAAGGTGCCGTCTGGCACTGCATGCAAAAGGCTGTGACTGTAAAAACTTACATTCCTTTCCGCAAGGTGCCGTCTGGCACTGCATGCAAAAGGCTGGGCATGCAAAAGCCACTGTGTGGCTTCTAAATAAAGCCAAACAGTGATTGGTCATGTTCTGTCATCCACCTGCCCCTCGCTTCCGTGCTTGCCCATGTACATGCCACGCCAACGGGGACTTTGCATCAACCAATCCAGACACTGCTCCCATGCTATTTATGATAATAAACAGCATGAGAGCAGCGCCAGGATTTGGCAGAGCCGGTTAAACCAATACTCCATCTGTGTTTTTGCTTTACCTGGCTCCCTGACAGTCGAGATAGTGGAGGCCTGGGCTGTGCATGTGAGAACAACAATTGATGGACAGAATGCAGAACAATGTCGTACATTCACCCCAGTACAGAGATCTGGGCCTAAATCCATCGTTTTTTTGCTCACCATGCCATTCCAGTTTGGACCCAGCCATATGCAAATCAGTCTTGACCCTGCGCCCAATGGGAACAGTCCAGCCCGAACTGCCAGGCCAGGTCTTCCCTGGACTGGAAACAAGCATCCTAGGACCGGTTTTGGGCTTTCAGCCCTCATCAGCCAGGATAGCTTGACTCCAGTGGCATGGAGAGCATGGGACCCACGTCTGGGCATACCCGTCCCACTCGGGGTGACAAATGCAAAAACAACAATTGATGGACAGAATGCAGAACAATGTCGTACATTCACCCCAGTACAGAGATCTGGGCCTAAATCCATCGTTTTTTGCTCACCATGCCAGTCCAGTTTGGACCCAGCCATATGCAAATCAGTCTTGACCCTGCGCCCAATGGGAACAGTCCAGCCCGAACTGCCAGGCCAGGTCCTCCCTGGACTGGAAACAAGCATCCTAGGACCGGTTTCGGGCTTTCAGCCCTCATCAGCCAGGATAGCTTGACTCCAGTGGCATGGAGAGCACGGGACCCACGTCTGGGCATACCCGTCCCACTCGGGGTGACAAATGCAAAAACAACAATTGATGGACAGAATGCAGAACAATGTCGTACATTCACCCCAGTACAGAGATCTGGGCCTAAATCCATCGTTTTTGCTCACCATGCCATTCCAGTTTGGACCCAGCCATATGCAAATCAGTCTTGACCCTGCGCCCAACGGGAACAGTCCAGCCCGAACTGCCAGGCCAGGTCCTCCCTGGACTGGAAACAAGCATCCTAGGACCGGTTTCGGGCTTTCAGCCCTCATCAGCCAGGATAGCTTGACTCCAGTTGCATGGAGAGCATGGGACCCACGTCTGGGCATACCCGTCCCACTCGGGGTGACAAATGCAAAAACAACAATTGATGGACAGAATGCAGAACAATGTCGTACATTCACCCCAGTACAGAGATCTGGGCCTAAATCCATCGTTTTTTTGCTCACCATGCCATTCCAGTTTGGACCCAGCCATATGCAAATCAGTCTTGACCCTGCGCCCAATGGGAACAGTCCAGCCCGAACTGCCAGGCCAGGTCCTCCCTGGACTGGAAACAAGCATCCTAGGACCGGTTTCGGGCTTTCAGCCCTCATCAGCCAGGATAGCTTGACTCCAGTGGCATGGAGAGCACGGGACCCACGTCTGGGCATACCCGTCCCACTCGGGGTGACAAATGCAAAAACAACAATTCTTGGACAGAATGCAGAACAATGTCGTACATTCACCCCAGTACAGAGATCTGGGCCTAAATCCATCGTTTTTTGCTCACCATGCCATTCCAGTTTGGACCCAGCCATATGCAAATCAGTCTTGACCCTGCGCCCAATGGGAACAGTCCAGCCCGAACTGCCAGGCCAGGTCCTCCCTGGACTGGAAACAAGCATCCTAGGACCGGTTTCGGGCTTTCAGCCCTCATCAGCCAGGATAGCTTGACTCCAGTGGCATGGAGAGCACGGGACCCACGTCTGGGCATACCCGTCCCACTCGGGGTGACAAATGCAAAAACAACAATTGATGGACAGAATGCAGAACAATGTCGTACATTCACCCCAGTACAGAGATCTGGGCCTAAATCCATCGTTTTTTTGCTCACCATGCCATTCCAGTTTGGACCCAGCCATATGCAAATCAGTCTTGACCCTGCGCCCAATGGGAACAGTCCAGCCCGAACTGCCAGGCCAGGTCCTCCCTGGACTGGAAACAAGCATCCTAGGACCGGTTTCGGGCTTTCAGCCCTCATCAGCCAGGATAGCTTGACTCCAGTGGCATGGAGAGCACGGGACCCACGTCTGGGCATACCCGTCCCACTCGGGTGATAAATGCAAAAACAACAATTGATGGACAGAATGCAGAACAATGTCGTACATTCACCCCAGTACATAGATCTGGGCCTAAATCCATCGTTTTTTTGCTCACCATGCCATTCCAGTTTGCACCCAGCCATATGCAAATCAGTCTTGACCCTGCGCCCAATGGGAACAGTCCAGCCCGAACTGCCAGGCCAGGTCCTCCCTGGACTGGAAACAAGCATCCTAGGACCGGTTTCGGGCTTTCAGCCCTCATCAGCCAGGATAGCTTGACTCCAGTGGCATGGAGAGCACGGGACCCACGTCTGGGCATACCCGTCCCACTCGGGGTGACAAATGCAAAAACAACAATTGATGGACAGAATGCAGAACAATGTCGTACATTCACCCCAGTACAGAGATCTGGGCCTAAATCCATCGTTTTTTTGCTCACCATGCCATTCCAGTTTGGACCCAGCCATATGCAAATCAGTCTTGACCCTGCGCCCAATGGGAACAGTCCAGCCCGAACTGCCAGGCCAGGTGAGGCTGGGCACCGCCAAACTTGTCCAACCAGACATGCACACTTCAGTTACATGGCACCACTTCGACTCAACGATGAAACCATGCCCTAAATGAACAAGAAAGTTATGCCCACATAGGGTAAAAAATAATGGAATGCATAAGCTAAAATACTTATGTGGAATTTATGTGGCAGTTCGCAGTGAGAGGGGCAATGCTCCAATGCCTCCCATGGAGAACCCACCATTGAGAACATAACATAATATAACATAGCGTAGCACAACATAACATAATGTAACATAACAGAACGAGGTGTGGTAATTTCTTCAGAAATATTAGAAAGAACAGTATTGGTGTCATTGGCTAATCTTTTAATTAGCTGAGCTTGTTTTAATATTTTTACTACATTTAGTGCTATGCCAACTGGAGAGTTCATTGCCATAAAGATATCGAATTCATTTTCCCCAGCATCCCTCATCTAAAGATGAAAGTTAGTGTTTATTAGTTTTCTTTTGTGATATATTCATGGAATTATTAAAGACAGATAACAAATACCACTCCATCCAATTAGTAACAAAAATATGCCTTTTCCTCACAAACATGGTACAAGTCTTTACATTTTTTCAGTTTCTCAAATTTCATAAAATTTTCTGGCTTTTTGAAATAATGTATAATTACTTTCACCTACATCTACCGTTCCTCTACGAGTTGGACAAAGCATTCCTATTTTCTCACGCCATAAGTTCAAGGTTGGAAGTAGCTTTTTCTTTAATTATTGACTCGTCATCAAACCTTAACACTCCTCTTTGTGTATATAAATGTTGTTCACTGTCCATTTCATAAGACCTCAAAAATAATTTTTCTTTTTTGACAACATGCATTATTCTTTCTGGGTTCATTTGATGTATTGCTTTCTTGTTGGTTTCCGGTGACTCATCTGCTCCTTTCTTCTACTGATTCCTCCATCAGAACTTGGCACAAGAGACTTGTTACAAGAGTTCCAGGATCTTTACTACCCTCCTCTGGTGCTCTCAATTTCTTTGTATATGATGCATGAATCCAGTATGGTAATTTCTCACATTTTACAATGTTATTGGTAACCAAAAGTATTTGAGCTTGTCTGTGTCATTTTGGCTTTTCCATGAATAATTCTTCACAATGCTGCATTTTAACCCAATCTCGCCTTGGTATAATTCACTTCAGGGTGGCACACCCTATGCTTGGCCATTTGTTTAAAGGAAATAAACTTTGTCCATGTGATGGAATGTCGGCTCAAAGCACTTTACACCTAGCCTTTTTTTTGTAAGTTTTATAAATCGCCTAGAGCTTGCTTTTCAGAACATTTTGTAACACATTTTAAACAGTGTAGGCATGCTCTTTTATACCTTCAATCTCTTCCATCCATTCCTCTTTGTTTTGCTGGGCTAAGTTTTGGAAACTGTACTGTAAGGAATCGGCTATGCATAATGACTGTATTTGATTTTTTATTTTATTGTATTTTGTTATATTATCTTTTATGGTTATGAAATATAAACCAAATAAAGAGTTTTTGACTTTGACTCTTCACTAGAACCTAGGGGCATATTAGCAAGGGCTTTATCGCCGCTTTAGCGGCACTTTTTGCCGCTAAAGCGGCGATTTTTTTATCGCCCTATCAGCAAGCTGTCGCTAACAGGCGTAAGCGACAGCTTTCTGGCGATAGCGGCCCGTTTTCCCATCGCCTTGCATGCCAGCGATAATTATCGCTAATGACATGCAAGGTAGGCGTTCCCAACTAAAAGCGACTGAAAACAGTCGCTAACACAACTTCCCCCTATTAGCAACGCAGGCGAAGCGATAAAAAAATTCACGCTAAGCGCGAATATTGCTAGAATTTAACACCTGCTAAAAACATGACTTACCTGTTTGTTGTATGGGAGGTGGATTGTCAGGCTAAGTCCCCCATGGCGTTAATGCGTGAATATCGCTGGATTTCCAGCGATATTCACGCATTTCGTCGCTATCGCTGGATATTTTATCGCATTGGAGATAAACGTTGCTAATAGCATGTTATCTCCGCAATAAAATCCAGCGATACGCGGCGATAAAAAAAAACGCGCTATGCGCGGTTTGCGATAATTATCGCAAGTTGTTGCTAATATCCCCCCTAGTCTCCTGCTTCTAGATGATGCCACACAGTTGTCACTGGTTCTGGAGCTGCTTGTTGGACTTGACAAGATATAGAGCACACCACATCAGATAGTCTTTTACAATAGGTCATAATCAAATCATCTGTTATAGATATCAACGATGTTATTGGCATGCAAGCTACTCGCATAGCCTATCAACATTTTATACAGTGGTACACTATTTCTCTGATTTGAGTAGATTGACTATTCATAAGCACCGGAGGTAAATCATAAAGCTAAGTTGTTGATGCACACAGTTTTGCAAATTTATTGTTATTCACCCCATTTGATTTTTCCACTGGTCCTGAAGACTGGGGATGATAAGCACAATGCAATTTCTGAGTGATGCGTACAGCGGCGCAGATTAGTCTCATTATGTTATTTTAAAAGTGCCCTCATTAAGCACTATCAATGTCCATCGCTATACCATACAGTGGAATTAATTATTTGAGTAACATTCTTGCCATAGTGATTGCATCACATCTGGAACCTTTCAATCTGAAGTCTCAGAAATTGTCCACACACTAACGAAGAATGACTCTCAGTAACCACAGTTCCCTTTCCTGCATTGTTCTGTTGACACACTAAACATTGTGAACAGTATTCTTGCCTACATTTTTGAAAGTTCTTGTTGCATCGTCGTTGAAAACTGTCTGTCACTACAACTCTTCCTGAATAAGTATAGTATGTGCACAATGTGACATTCCCTCCTCCCCAAATTCCATCACCTTACCGCCCGCTACGCCCAAGAACTCTCAGAATCAGGGTATGTTGTCCACGGCGTAGCCTTTTATTTACATCAAACCAAGTAATTTACCACAGACCATTGCCAAAGAAAAGTATCCTTCTTGGATATATAAGAATTATTCACAGCATCACACTTTAGCTGCATCAACATGTCAACGGCAGTAAGGGAATTGGGCACGTCATTACACTTTAATTTTAACTCGGCCATACACTAGAACAACTTGGCCATACATTTGAACGTTACACTTTAACTTTTTAACTCGGCAGTACACTAGAACTTGGCTGTACATTTGAACTTGGCCGTCTCAGCCACCAATGTTCCACTCTGCTGCGCACATTGTGCCGGCAGGCCCCAACGCGCTACAGCCAACAGTTGCACTACTTGACATCCAGGGCACCGCATACCGCACCGGCCCACCGGGGTACCTGAACTCAGGCAGCCTCCCCAAGATTCTACTCAGTCCATACGTTGTGGGTTAGGGCAGTGGAGTCCAGGACTACCGGCAGGTCAGTCCCTCCTCCCCGCCGACCCACTGTACATGTGGAATCCACCCCCTCCTGGGGTCCATCGAATGGCTGCACCTCCATTGTTGTGCATCCCTCTTTGTTGTTAACTGTCAGCGCTCCACCTCTGTGAAGCCTTGCTCTTCTGCCGGTTGGGTGGGTGGTCGCCGACGCTCCTGTGGCCAGGCTGTGGTCCGAGGGGACAAAGAGAACAAAACCCCCCAGGGCACAGCCTTAAATACCCACTAAGTTTAGTTTCTGCTAGGTTTCATTTTACCTAACCTCACCATGACATCACCTCAGCCAGCCAACCCCTTCCTTGTCCAGGGGCCCCGGAGAAGGCTCAGCCCCGTGGCGCAACTAAGGGCGCCCCGCCCCTAGGCGCGGGGGACGCCTGTTCAGGGCTGTAAAATACTTTTACCATTTTTTACAATAAAGAATTCGGTAACATCACTTCGTCTTCTGGACTCATCCACAACCCTTCAACACTGAGTTAATGTCCTGCTTGTTTACACTTTGCTTTTTTGCCATTTCTACACTTCCCCGTGTGATACTAATATCTTCCAAAGTCTGTGCAAGTACTTCAGGGATTATCTCCACTACTAATAAAATAGTATATTCAGAAGACACATTAACAGGCACATGCATCAACCTTTTTTGCGAGCGCAAACGGTGCGATTCGCAAAAATCGGCCGTTTGCGCCCGCATAAAGTGCTTTTGCGATGCAACAAGGTACAAGGCACTCGCAATTTAAGAATTCACAATTTATTGCGATTTCTCAAATTGCGATTGCATTTAAGGAATCGCAATTTGCGATTCCTTAAATGCAATGCAAGAACCACTTTAAAATAGCGATTTCGCTATTTGAGTCCGCAAGTTACCGAGCAATTAAACTGGTTGGTAATTTGCAAAAACTTTGAAAAATGCACTAAAGTGCATTTTCCAAAGTTTCATGTTGCTTACACACATGCCCTTGGGGCATGTGTGTGCGCAACATGGGTGCACATAACAATTTCAGGGGTGCAAAAGGGTGTCCTTTTGACACCCTTGCACCCTTGAAATTGCATGCGCAATTCGTGAGTACCTACTGGTACTCGCAAATTGCGCATGCAATCCCCCATTCATTCCTATGGGCCTGTAGGCCCATAGGAATGAATGGTGAGCCATTCCTTAATTGCGACTCGCAAATTGCGAGTCGCAATTAAGGATTGTTTTGGAATCGCTATTTTTATAGGGATTCCTACATGCATAGGCTTTTGCGAGTCCTTAATTGCGATTCCTTAATAATCGCAATTAAGGACTCGCAAAATCCTACCTTGATGCATGTGCCCCTAAGTGCGTAGAACCCAGCCACTACATCAGCAAAATGATTGCCTTTTGAAACTTCATCTGACACTTCCTGATATGCTGCGCATTTTACTACAGGTATCTGGGCGGCTTTTGCAGAGTTCTTCCCAAAACTAATACCCGAAGTTGATTACGTTTCAGGTTCCAGTAAAATTTATGAAACCTCTTTGTGACCAAAGTCATAGGTAATTATGGACTACCCGAACACGTAATTGGAATCAGTAAAGATTGTCACCTTCACATTCTTTGCTGGAAAACAAGTTCTTGTAAGGGCTACTGACTTTAAAACTTGTGTTGACCATACATTTGCTAAGGAAGATAGCCCAATCCCTTTTTTCAGCTGTGCATAAGTGGTTTTTAGTTTCCCGACACTATCTTTAAACTTGAACCATTAACACCCAGCACATTATGACGGTTCTCCAAAAGTTCATTTGTGATGTCTGATCAGGGTTTTGTGCATAATTTAGTTACTTGCATATAATCGTGATTCTCCTTTTCATCTTGGTGGGTAGGTAAAGGCGTCAATGAAACAATATTTAAAATGTATTTATTTATATAGTAGGGGTGGCAAGCAATGTTATCTCATAACTATTAACTTATACATCAGTCAAATGCAGGGTTTTACATTGAGTAACTAAAATTTCAACAGAAAGTGGTACATGCATTGTCACAGGGTGTCCTAACACAATATTATCAGACTGTTCTAGCGCAGTCGCTGTGGCAGGTACTTCTCTTAAACATCCAGAGAGCCCTGTCACTGCAGGATATAATGTAGCTGAGAAATTCGCAACTGTGCATTGTCGATCTCCTTGATGCTTTGTCAATAAGGAAAATTGGTACCCTTCTCGGTCAGTACAATATAAGAAAAATTATTTGTCATAATCTGGGATCTGTAATGCTGGGGATGAGTAGAAAATGTTTAAATCCTAGAAATGACTTCTGACCAGGGCTTGGATCATCAGAAACATCTTTCGTCATCACTCATTGAAGGGACTGAACTATAGAAGAGAAATTTGAAATCCATTGCTATAGCCCCCACCTTCCCAAAGAAACCCCACTCCCTTTTCTTAGTGTTCATGGCGGTGTCATCTGTACTACAGCTTCCTTCTTTCTTGGGACACCTTCCAGGTACCCTTCTCCAATTCATGAGCTAAGTAACTTAGGGGGATATTCTCAAGAACGTGCGACAAACATCGCCAAAATAGGTTAACGCAAGTTTTCATATCGCCGTCTATCGCGGGAAAATAAATCTGTGTTAACGTCGTATTCTCAACACGGCGGTAACATGTGATAGTCTCCCGATAACGCCTCAAATGTCCGCGATAGAACTACCGCGACGCTGATAAAAAAGGAAACCTGAACGTGAAAAAAGTTGCGATGGGCCCAACCACAATAGAAAAATCGTCGACAAGCAGCGCCAGGCTTGCAATTCCGACGTCAGGCGGGAAAAATCACCATAAAAGCAGCCAAAAAAACAGAAAGAAATAAAAAAGACATAACAACTGCGAAGCACAATGGAGGGAGCTGGAGCAAGTACAGAGGACAACCTGAACCCCACAAGCCCCACGGAGGACCAGCCTGGGACCTCGGGGACAGGGAAGGGTAAGGAGAAGAAGAAGAGGAAGACGCGGTTCAGTCCGCAGGAAAACAGGATCCCGATAACGGAGGTGACACTCCCATCATCCAATTGCCATTGGTGAAATTGACAGCACTAAATGTTACACATACACTTGTCAGAGCGATGTGCCAATGCAGAGGAGAGACATGCACACAGGGAATGTGTCTAGGAATTAACTTATTTGCACATGCTGTGCCTGTGGTCATTTTGACCTGTCCCATGATTGCTAAGGACAGTCCCTATGTGGCGTGCTTATGTGAAGAAATTGTGAATGATAGTGTCCCTTCGGGCTATTCCAGCTGCTGCTGCACTGGGGTGTGGTCCACCTGCCTCATCTTCATCATCATCGTCCGGTGCATCTGGCACATGGATCCATGGGCATTGGTGCGTACACATATGTTGTGCAACACACAACATGCAATGATCATCTTGCACACTATTTGCGGGCTGTACAGGAGTCTTCCACCTGTGATGTCCAGGCACCTGAAACGTGACTTCAACACGCCAAATGAGCACTCCACAATGCCCCTGGTGCGTATGTGGGCCGCATTGTACTGCCTCTGGGCCTGGGTGTTCGGGGCTCGGAGGGGTGTCATCATCCAAGGGCAGAGTGCATATCCTTGATCACCTGTGACAGGGGAGAGAGATATGTGTCAATCGGTGGTTCTGCATTCTGTGTTGGCAGGCTTATCAGTATATTGGTGTGTGATGTGTGGGACTTTGGGATACATGTCTGACATGTCTTGCATGTGGCACATGAGCGGCATCCATGTGTAGTACGTTGCCTCACAGCTGCTCCTCACTCCCCCTGAGCCTATTTACTTGTGTGCGCTGCGCTATTGCAACACTTGCACTCCTAGGACACACCATTGTCATGACTGTCTGCGCATATCTACAAGCCTGACAATGACACTGTGATATTGGCCGTTGAAGGTGGTCGGCCACGTATGTGTGTAGGCCTATGGTCAGGATATGGCGGAAGCAGAGACACACGCAGTAGTTGCCTTGGTGGCCATCCCGGAAGTGGACCACGCCCTGAGCCCGGGGCTATTGATTCCCACTCCTACGCTGGCCCAGCCCACTCCTGCTACGCTTACAGGGGGGATGACATAGCTACATGTCCAGGGTCTACCCCACTGCCTGAGGTAACATGGTTGCGCCCACTGTCTACGGCACTACAAACACCAGCAGTATATGTCCACATGGACATGTCTGTGCTCTGCATACTTAAGTCTGTCCAGCACATCCCCGCCACACTTGGCATTGTGTACATTCTGATTCATGGGTCACTTGCCTCCCTGGCACATACTTGGTTCCCGCCTCTCACCACATCCTGCTATTGTGTGGCAGAGGTGCCATGACGTGGATGGCTTGTCTACATGTCTGGCCCCTGTTACCATGGTGCCTTGTGTTGTCGTGTCTGGTAGGTGGGCATGTTGTTTTGCATGTCGTATGTGATGTTGTAACGTGTGCATCCCCACAGTTGCGAGTTGCATGATTGTGGATTAGAGGTGTGTGGTGTGTTCCGTTGGTACTTACCAATGAGCAGTGCATTTCCGTAGGTGCCATCCTCGAAGCACTGGTTGATGATGGACTGTCGGAAGATGTAGGAATCATGCACACTGCCTGGGTAGTTGGCGACGACATTGGTGAAGAGTCCCCGGTGGTCCACTATTGCCTGCACATTGATGGAATGCGTGTGCTTCCTGTTGCGGTAATTGTGTGCAGTGTCGGCAGGGGGCACAAGTAGGACATGTGTGCAGTCAATTGCCCCCAACACGTGCGGGAAGCCAGCTATGGCGTAGAAGCCTTGCTTGGTCTCCAGCTGTTCCTGCGCAGTGTGGGGGAAGTGAAGGTACTGGGGTACCAAGCTGATGATGGCATCCACAACAGGTGTGAGGAACTTTGATAGGGCTGGCTGTGAGACTCCTCCGACTCTGGCAGTTGTTGGTTGGAAGGTACCAGAGGCCAACAGGTGCAGCACAGCCAGCAGCTTTGTCTGCGGAGGGATGTTGGTTCTCCGCTGTGTTGGTACCGCCAGCCTGTGGGCAATGTGGGTCAGGATGCGGAGGATGGTCATCCTTTTGAGCCTGTAGTGGGCAATGACTTCCTCTGGCTTTAAGTCTCCTAGGCTGGTGCATTTTCAGAAGGACCGCTGTCTCATTCTGCACTGCCTAGTGGTAGTCTGGGGGGGGAGGGGGGCCTGGGGGGGTGGCGGTGGGTGTTGTGGGCCTCTTGGGGCTCCGAGCTGCATGATCAGTAGCTCCATGACATGTGTTGGTCTGCCGATGTGGCTCTGGGCTGGGCTCCCTTTTATACTGCAGTTTGTCGTCCTGCTTAACACCAGTAAAAGGCAGGTGTTAAATGCCTGCTGCTAACGCGCCTTATCGCCTGTTTTTGGATCGCATTGCAGATCTGGCTGGTCGTTGTGAATATCGCGAAGTGGAGTTTTCGTGAGTTTTTGCACGGGAACGCCTACTCTGCATATCATTAGCATTAGTTGTCTCTCTCATCCGTGGCGATGTTTTTTGCGGCAGCTATCGCTGGTATACTGGCGATGTGGGGAGTTTGCACCAGCTTGTGAATGGGGCGATAATTCTTTCGCCAGTTTTGCTGCGCTAAAGTGCCGTTAACTCGGCGATAAGTCCTTGAGAATATGCCCCTTAGTCTTATTAGACAATATTGAAGCGTTGCAAGTAAGACCTTATGTCTACTTTACACCCAAAGGTTTATTAATGCAATAGTGTTAATTTTCATATATGTCTTGTTGAAGAGGCATTCAACAACTCATCAATTTTTTATGCTAATACTGATCCATGTAGTAAATGCTTCTAAAAGCTACTAAATCTTAATTATTTATTTATTTTTGAGTTTTATGTAGCACTGGCTAGATCTGAGGGTATCAGAGCACTTTACATTAGTACATGTTCACATCACAAAAAACAAGTATAAAATTAACAAGAATCAAATTAAGTCAGTGATTGAGCACGAGGGAGGAGGAATAACGGGAAGGGGTATAGGGAGAGTGGGGTAGGGAACCTGTCACGTTTGGCGGTTGAGGGCGCTCTAGGTGAGGTGCCGGTTGAGGACGAGATCCTTTAGCTGTCTCTTGAAGCTCAAGAAGGAGGAGTTTGTCCTGATATGGACTGGTATGGAGTTCCTGATTTAGGAGCATTGCTTGAGAAAGAGCGGGCCAGTGTTTTTTGTTTGTGGGCATTGGGCAATATTAGGAGATGGGTGTTGGAGATTATTAGGTTTCTCGTCTGACCTGCCTTCTTGAGTTTTGAGGCCAGGTAAGCAGGTCTTCAAGTGTAGAGGGCCTTGTGAGTAATACAGGCGGTTCTAAAGCAGCAGTGAGCTTCAATTGGGAGCCAATTCAGTTCTTTCATGGCAGAGGAGATGTGGTCATATTTTTTTATTCCTGTGGCCATTTTCGCTGCTGCATTGAGAGTGGTTCTGAAGGGTGCACAGTGGGATTTGGCAGAGCCTGTGAAGGTGGTGTTCCCATAGTCCAATATAGGCAGCTCAGCACCAGCGCTTGCATGTCAGATTTGAGATCATTTGGCAGTAGGTATGGTTTGATTTTGATCAGTAGTTTCAGGTTTGAGAATGCACATTGCAAACTTTCGATTATATGATCTTTCATGATCAGTTTGGGGTCCAGTGTGATTTCTAGAGATTTAACAGAATCATCTAGGGTTAGGTTGCAGTTGAGAGCATCTATTGAGTTTATCCATTCTTGCATCTGGGGGACTGCTCAGTCTTTGATATGAGGAAAATGTCTGTCTTATCTTGGTTGAGTTTTAGGTGGTTACGAGTTAGCCAGTGTTTGACGACTTTGAGGATGGCATTTAATTAGTGTATGTTGTCTAGTGAGGAGATTTCCATGTAGAGCTGGATGTCATCAGCATATAAATGGAAGTGGATGCTTGCTAGGTTAGGGGTTTCATGTAGATATTGAACAGTGTGGGGGAAAGGACAGAGCCTTGAGGGTCACCCCGGGTAGATGCTGTTATATCAGAAGATTGATTGCTTATTTTTATTTGTTGAGAGTGGTTTTGTAGTAAGGATGTGAACCAGCATAGGACCATCCCTTCCACACTGATCAATTTTTGTAGGGAATCTAGGAGAACCTTGTGGTCGACCATGTCAAATGCCGCTGATAGGTCTAGGAGTATGAGGAGGAAGTGTGGTCTGTATCCAGAGATTTGTGTAGGTCATCTACTATATATAAAATAGCTGTTTCCGTGCTGCATCCTTTTCATGAAGCTCGATTGGTGAGGGCCCAGGAGATTGTTGTTTTCTATGTGTTGGTTAGGTTGTGAGAGGACACATCTCTCGAGAGTTTTGGCTTGGAAGGGGAGATTTGAGACATGTCTGAAGTTACAGAGGTCATTCAGATCTGCTCCCGGTTTTGTGAGCAGTGGTGTGACTTGCCAGAGTTTCAGACAGTTAGGCATCACCCCAGTCATTAGGGAGCTGTTTATGATCTTGGTCCAGAGAGCTGTTGGTGCGTGGTTGAGTTTTTTTGCCAGGGCGGCCATGAGGGTGCCCGCTAGGTGGAAGGAGAGTTTGGACATAGCCAACAGAGCAGATATGTCCACCTCCGAGAGTGGGTTGAATACCATCCAGTTTCTAGGAGTTATGTGAGGCCCTAGGATACTATTGCACCCCATTTGTGTCTTGTTTAGTGATCACTGCTAGGATGACCATGGAGGGAGAGGGGATGTTGTTATCTTCATTTGTGAGTGGGGGGTTCCCCTTGGAAGACTGGTTGTGATCATCAAGAGAAAGCTCGATCTTCGTGATTTTTTCGTTGAAAAAATTGGTGAGTTTGTCACACCTTTCTTTGGATATCAGAGGGTTTTTTAAGGCTGGTTTGGAGGTTTAATGTTTGGTGATATTGGAGAGCTCTTTGGGGTGGTTTTTGGCCTTCTCTAGAGCATTATAGAAGAAGGAGCCTTTTTCATTCATGGTGTGTTTTTTATAATTCTTGTTTTCCCTCCTGAGCTGGTCATAGTGTGCTGTGGAGGGATTAGCTCGCCAGAGTCTTTCAGATGCTCTGAACTGTCTTCTTTCAGAGTTGAGGTCTTTGTTGACCTAGGATCTTGATGTTGTGTTACTCATCTTTTTTAGTTACAGAGGAGCTACTTGGTCTAGGATGGAAAACATCTCTGGGTTGTAGTGAGAGTTAAGGGCCTCATTAGGATGGCGGTGGGACCGCCACCGTCAACCCGTCGGTGGCGGTCCCACTGCCATCCGTGACTGTGTTACCGCCTGTCTCATTATGATGGCGTGCGGTTCTTTGGCGGTCGGAGAACGACCGCCACGGATCTGACAGGCTAAAGGAGCCTGTTGGTCTGTCAGAGGTGCAGTAATACCTACAATGGTGGTGGTGCCTGCCAGGCACCGCCATAGGTATTACAATGTTCCTTTCCACTGGACCATTTATGGCGGTGAACCCACCATGAAAAGGCTGGCAGAAAGGGACATTGGGGGCCCATAGCAGGCCCCCCTTCACCCCAGGGCCTCGGGGTTGGGTCCTACATATCCCTGCACCATGTGGCAGGCACCGCATGATGCCTGCCACGTAGTGCAGGGATATGTGTAATGTCCATTTTTTGTACTGCAGCGTGTGCTGCAGCCCGCATCACACGCCGCAATACAAAATATAGACATTGCGCCTGCCGTGGTGGCAGTCACATCCTAATTTGGCTGGCAGGACCCCAACTTGTAGTCGGGCAGTCCCATTCCCGAATTGATGTCGGTCGGACGTAAGTGGTCTGACCAGGCGACAGGGAGGATGTTGTCAATATATAGTGTGTCTTCTTGAGATATGATAGCGTCTAGGGTTGAGCCTTTGTTGTGGGTTGACCTTTGCAATGCTGGTAGAGGTTCTTACTGAGTAAGAGGCTGCTTAAGGATTGGATTAGAGTATTGCTTTCGTTGTTCCAGTGAAGGTTGAGTTCACCTTGGATGATGTTATTGGCGTGTGAGAGTGAGCAATGTGTAGTCAGATCTGCTAGATGATCACAGAAGGAGAGTATGTTACCTGGTGGGTGGTAGAGTAGGTGACAGTTCATTGTAGTGTTGTCTTTCATTCTTATGTGGTCCTGAAATATGCAAATGTGTTGTAGGTGAAGGTGACTGCTTCATCCACAGTGATGTTGTTCTTATGGATGATGGATATGCCTCCGCCGTGATGGTCCTTCCTGTCTTTCTTGATGATTGAAAACCACAGAGGGACTGGCGTGTCCATGATTGGTTATGAGGATCCATTTAATCATGTTTCTGTGATGAATACGTTGTCAATGTCATGGCTCAGGATGGATTCCGCAAGTTCTGTTACACACTTGGTTGAAGATCTGCAGTTTCTGAGCACGCATTTGGTCTCTCTGTAGTTCTTCGGATTTTGAGGAGGGGAGTCAAGGAGCTCTTGATGAAGTGTGCTGGTGACCTGATCACTCTCATTAGTGAGGGGTTTCTTCCTATTTCCATGATAACCTGGATCTTAGAGGAGGGGTAGTTTATCTGAGGTGTAAGCTTTGGTGAGCTCCTCCGCCTCGCTCTAAGACATCATGGAGCTCGTTCTGTTTGGTCTCTGAGCTTTGCTGTTGAGCGGCTTTGTGGTCCAGCTGTGTGGCTGTGTCTCAGTTCTTTGTGAAGATCGTGTGAAAAAATGGATTGTGACTCATTATACCCTTGTGGGATTTTTTCTCAACAGAAGTCCACATTTTTTAATGTAAAATGGAATAGATATCGGCTGTCTTCATGCAATGTTACAGAAAAAAAAGTGTAACACAAATCAATTACTGTGAACCACTCTGCACTGGCAGGCATTTGAGATAAAATCACAAATGGTTTAGGAACGACCGAAAAGCTTGGAATACCTATATCATTCACAACTCTAAGATTTTACCACATCCCCCAACAGCCATGATTTGACTTGCGCACAGGAGGAAGGGCGGTGTTATATGGACTTGATTCTTGTCTCCTAATAATGCCTGCCGCAATAAATCTTGTATAACTGGCTCAATCGCTGCCTTTGCTTCTTGTGGCAATTTATATTGAGGAATTTGTGGCAATCTTGCTCCATCTTTTAACTTAACATGTGCTAGCGGGCATTGCACATCCTTCCTATTTCTCCACCTCTCGTTGACCAATGCTAAGTTGGTACTGTATTGCATAAATCATCTGGTATTTCTCTTATATGTGGAGGAGAAGCATTTTTCATCATCATCAATGTCATTACTTACAATATGCATCAACGTCTTTTCTCTTTACAGACCCACCCTCAGGAGTACAAAACACTGTGCAATTCAATTTACAGAAAAGATCCATTCCTAACAATTTAACGGGACTGGAATGATTAACTAGAAATTCATCTTGTTCAGTAATGGGTCCCATAGTCACAGTAACAGGGTTTGTTATTAGATGTGTAATAACTGAATAGGAAATACCAACTGCTTGCATTAACTATGCCAAGAGGGGTAACTGGGGAACCTCTGAAGTTCTTATGGTACAGCGTGCAGCACCAGTATCAACCAAGAAATCTACAAAATAACCAAGATGGATAACAAGATAACCATTCACTCTCCTTTTCACATAAGGTCCTTCCTAGTCTACTAGAACCTCAGCCACTCCCCCCCCCCCTTTGGGTAGCCCTATGGGGTGAAACTAGGGCTTGTGGGAATCCATGTGGCAGCAGCAAAATAAGGAAAAACATCATTCAATACAGACATGCTTTGTGCTGTAGGTAACACATTAGGTGGAGGGACATTCCTCTCTGTGTATTTTAATTTTCTTATTCCAGGTAATCATTTCTCCAATACCCCAGTTTTCATTCACTTAAAACATAAATTTGATGATTTCCCCCATCACCTGTCCTCTGCCCCTTCCCCTTTTGAGCCCATCACCTCCTCTCCCTTCAACACCATGGGGTTGTTCATGAGGTATGCGTATTCCCATTGCCTGTGAGACTGGTGGTGTTTGTTGAAAAAACTCTGTTTGCACTACCATTGATTTATCTTTATCGTTTTTTTCTGTTTCCAAACAAGATATTCACTACAATACCGTGCACATGCCAACAATTCTTCTATGGTTTTAGCTTGCCAACACAGTACTGACTGTTGTACTTGAGTACTAATATTAGCTCTGCCTGGTCTAACCTACCTTTACTCTTAGACGTATCCATGATTTCAGGTCGGTAAAACTACAACTCAAACATCTCTGGAGGGAAAAACCCTTCCTAAAACAATTTCATGCTCATGACTTTTAAGGGAGAAACCTGGCACAGTTCCTCTTGCCTTGTGAGAAGACATGAATAGGGATAAGGTTCTCTCTCACTCGCCTCTACCTATAAGCTGCTAAAAACACACACACCTCTGAAAGACCTTCTTCATCTGCAGACTCACTTATGCATCAGGAGAGAAAATCATCTCTCTTCTGAAGGTAAATGCACACAATTTCTTGCACTAGTCTGCCCATTTGCGTTCACTCCCTGGAAATGGGAAACTGCACAATACCTAGCATGCCTTTCACTTTTCATAAGCGCACTGACTGCAGTCTATCAATTTTTTCCTTGGCTAGCCTCTTACTCCTCACCCCCCCACCTAATGCCTATAATCTCTCTCAAAGAACTTCTAAAGTTTAAGCGTGTGCCTCTTAGTAAAGCAGCCTAGCCAGGTCCATGAGCAGAGGTCAGACTATTAGGGGAATATCACTTTGTTTGGCTCACTTTTTGAGTCTGCCTGGATCATTGGGGCTTGGCTGCCATGGATCTCCACTCAGACAATAAGTGTTAACAGTGTTCCTGTGTTGCTAAACCAACTGATAACATCGAAGTTCTTAAATAAATCTTGATTGCTGGATTGTTCTTTGAGAGTGAGACACAACTCCAGCACGAGGCTTAAGCAAATGTTTGACGTAAAACATTTTACCCCTAATAGTTATACACTTCCATATCTCAGGAAAATTACGAGCAACACTCAGTTCCTACAATGGAAGACTGTTGAGCATTCATTTAACATGTAACAACTCTGTCCTGGTACACTGTGATAATTCTTGAAAAAAAGGTGCATCCTTCCCTCTGTGGCTATAACCTTGAGCAATAATAGTAAATGCTGAAATGAGAACATCATATCTCACTATCATTGTATTCACTACTGAGCTCTGCAAAATGGCATTATAATAATGTATTTTGCGGCCTGTGTGTGGTTGTGTGTGTTAATATTATGACAAAGTGTTCATGCGTGACTCAACAAGTTCGGGGTGCATCTTCTCGGGTTTCGACCTCTCGACTCTGGAAGATCTCTGGATGTCCCGCGGCAGTGCCGCTTGTCTCCTACACAGCTTCCTTGGCTTTCGGTATGTGTTACCACGAGCGGTGGTCTCAAGGGCAGATTCCTCTTGGTTGATCTTTTGCCGGGGAACCTCTTGGCATGATATTCCAAAGCCATGGCCCAAATCTTCACTGTGACACTCACCTGTTTTACAGGGGTCATCTATTTACACCACAGCAAAGGCGATGGCCCTAATCTTCCTGGTGGCCCCTACCTTGCATACAGGGGTCTCTGACTTACAACACAGCAAGGGTAAAAGCCTTAACCTTCACAATGGCCCCCTTGTGGCATATGTGGGCCACTGACAAACAACGAGAGGGGCAGATGGTCTGCACTCTTGTAATGGTCCCGACCAGATTGGGTGTCTCACAGTTCACTCACTGGGATTCACTCACTCTGGCCTCGCTCGGTCCAGGTACTCTTCTCCTCTTCACAAGGTCCACTGGTCTTGGCCGGCAGGCAGGGGGCTGGCATTCTAGGCTCAGGGGACGTGGACTTGACTTCCTGGGTGATGGCCTCTCACCCAGCAAGGAGACTAGCAGACCTTCATCTCCAGTCCTTGTTGCATTATTACAAAGTCTTGATGATCTTCTTTCCATGCTGATGAACAGCTTGTGGGACTCATGCTCCCACCTTTATAGTCCAACTCTAGACACATATATGATTTACTGTCTGGTTCTTTGAAATTTGTGTTGTAGGCGTTAACGTCTTTGAAGTACTATCTCTTCTGTTCTATCCTTTGTCAAAATGTCAGTCTGCCACAACAGGAGCATCTGTAATTCAGACTAAACCACCGCTTCTGCCTGGGGATGAAGTCCTCACCTCCTACTAGCCTTTCCAGGCTCTGGGCTTCCAAAATGGTACCAACAGGCCTCTATGTTATGTATCAAGCACAGGCACACAAACAAAACAAACGCATATGCAAGCATCATGCCTGCCCGGTGCTGCATTCAGTCATCATGTAGGCCAAGGGTGCATTAAGTAGACAGCAGCGGAACTGTACATGAGTGGGCCAGAAGGCACCACTCCAATGACACAGGTAAAAAGGTCTGTTCAAAGTATTGATTACTACAAAATGCGTATGCTGCCACCTTGGTGCTCATGTCTTCTAATGCCTGATAAGGGTACTAGATCTCTACCATTATGAAGGTAGTGCTTGGTGCACCCTCTGGTCTAACAAGACCACATTACCATGAGATGGGCCTAGGTCATGTTGCACATGCACGATCTGTATTAGCCCATGACCAAAAATCTGTTCCATGGGGTCCAAATATCCATGTATCAGGGGCAGTTAGAGCAGCGGTGTACGCCCATCACCATGGAGGGAACATTTACATTATTTCAAAAATCTAGTTTCTAAGAGGCTGTCCAGCTGTTAATATTTGAAAATGGTGTGTAAATATAAGCTCTTCATTGCACTAAGTGAGTGAGCTATGCAAGTGAGCCTGCCTTTTGGCATGGAATTTGGTGAGATAGCCCACTGACAAAACATTTAAAAAATCAGGCCAACAAGTGATTTTTAGAACACAGTTTTCTCATACATGTGCAAACAAGCCGGTTGGTCTGATGGTGCATTCATGAAATATTTTAGTACATCAATAGTGAGCCAGGAAAGCATGATCCACCCTAAGAAACATTTGTGAAAAGAGTGGCAAAATGGTGTCTTTCGAATAACTTCCTTTGAAGATGCGTAAAATGTCTAATTAGCCATAAGAAGTTAAAAAAATGCTATTTGACATGGCCTGTAATTTTTGATTGCACTATTCTGCACGTCTATGTTTCAGGTCCTTTTATTTCTCCATCCTTCCTCTTTGAAAATTTTCTCAGTCATATGTTATGACTAGGAATTTCATTCAAAGGAGCAAGTTGGATAGATACACAAACCTCACGATCCATGGCTGTAGACAGCAGAGCTAGGCATATTGTATAGACTCACTAAGATCACTATAGGTCACTAAGGTTAATGACCGTACAGATTCAGATAGCTGAATAATTACACCCATATTTTTAGATAGTAACACAGTGTCAAATTTAGTTTCAAAACTTTTTGTTGGTATTTAAAAAATTCTTTTGACAAAATTTCTAGTTTTTAATACTGTGATACAAAAACATTGTGGCAAAAATATTGTTAGTGCAGAAATATTGTGAAACAGGATTTTGTTATCAATAATATCATTTTTTGGCATATAATGTAATTTTAAATATTATTGTTTTATTTAATTTTAATATTGTTATGAGCCCCAACATACCCCAATATAGGCCTAGGTATTTGCACAACCTTTTACATACATTTGTCCTACCTTGCTCTACCTAACGGCTCTGGTGCTGACCTTTTACCTAGTTAACTTAGTGCTGAATAAATGTTGTGTGGTTTTCTTCGAAAACTAGCCTAAATTATTATGCATGAGGATTCTTAGTATCACAGCAGGATTACCATCTTCTGCATAATAACTCTGTACAAAAGTCCCCACTATTGTCAACCTTAGCCGACAGGCCCACAGTACCATGACACATCTAGGTAGAACCCCTGAGGGTACCTTTAGAGTATGTAAGTCTCACATCTTCGCTGGGCAAACCAGAGGAGAAGCTTCCATGCTGACATGAGACACTGAAGTCCCTGCACGCACACACTCCAGCACGCAGTGGTCTGACATCCCTTGTGGGGTGTCCAACTCGAGATCAAGACGGGGTCCTTCATTCTCTCCAATCAGGTAATTTGGTTGGCTCTTTCCTAGGGGGATTCTTGGCTATACACCGACATACATGCTAGGTACACTTAGGTACATCAAGTTATGGTTTGCATCGTAGGAGTAATCATGACTACTGCCATGTATCTATATGCCTGCATATATTCATTGTTTTAGCACCATGGTAGAATTCTACCTTTTATTTTCTCTGTTGGTGCTTATAACCGTATATATATGTTTCTGTCTAATAGTATTTATACTAGAATGACGCTGGTTCACTAAATGCTTATTGAAAAAGTCCCCACCGTTTATTCTGCATATCTCTCTGAGACCGAGTGAGCACGAGTGACTGAGTGAAAAGCACTATACTGTTTCCACGATCCCTGAGGGGTGAGGATTGTCATGTTCGATAGTTGCCAGAAACTATTCGCTCCTTGGTAAGGTTGTGGGGCTTCTACTGGCTCTGAGCTAGCTGGTCTACAGACTAACATGTCCTTTGGGGGTGCCTGGAATCAGTCTGGACACAAATCCCTTAGTTTATGTTGTCTAAATGCACAGATCCTATATATAGATTTGTAGGAACTACACCACAATATCGTTTGCTTAACTTAAGTTGCAAAAAATATAATTTTTGTGTAATTTAATATAGGAGTTATAATAATAATTGCAAGTTTTAGTATTGTTAGTATAATTGTTATTATTGCTTTAGATTGTAATTTAAAATTTCTAATGTAGTAGCGGGTTGTTGGGTTTGTAGGGGAATTGGGCAGGAAGTAATTTTAATTTTAATTAATTTAATGCTGCTGTAAATTAATCATTGAATTGTAAATACATATTTAATCAGTTTATAACTATTTAAAATGTTTTGTTGTTCAATAGTTATTTTAAAAATTTAAGTTTAATTTGATATTTATAATAAATATTTCAATTTAAAAATTTTGAATAATATTTTTTTATTGTAGTAGCTGGTTGTTGTTGGGGAATAGGTGGAGAATAGGTGGGAAGTTTTTTGAATAATTAATAACTTTATATTAATGCTAAATAATTATTTGTTTGCTAAATGTGCAATTGATTATTAATTACTTAAATTACTTGAATTGTTTTCTCTTTTTATTGTTGGATTTTTTTATTTTACATATAGAAGCGGTTTGTTTGTTGTGAATGGAAATGGGTTGGGAATTTAATTAAAGTATATATAATTTTATTTTAATGCTAGTTTTTTTTCAATGTATTCATTGCATTTGCTGTTAACAACAACAGAGCTGCATCCACTGGAAACAGAAAGGAACAATCTTAAGTATATTACATCCAAGTGCCATATAAAAAGAAAGTCATATATGTATGTACAAATTCAGTCACAAAGGGGGGTACTCAGGGGTGGGGTGCGGAGGAAGCGGTGGGGTGTTATCTTCGTAAACACTGATGGTCATGTGGGGACAATGTCTGAGATAGCAGTTCATCGTGCAAGTAAATACGCAACCGGCACACAGACAAAGCACAGGCATATCAGCCGGTGGTGTTGTCTAAGGTACCAGAGTCCAGCGTCAAAAGATATGCATGAAGGGGTGCCCAAATGTCCTTAGGCCTGGAAGTGGGTGGCTGTAATGAAGCATAGCGTTCACAGGCCACGCTAGGGCCTGAGGGTGATGTATGCTCGATGTAAGAATTTGTAATGAAGTAGTTTGTGTCGGCTGTTAGTGGATACTAATTTAGTTTGTGTGCAGCAGTATTGCCACATGTTATCTGGAATAGGGTAGCCCAGGTCACGTCCCCATGCCGCCTGTGATGCAAGGGTCCGCCCTGGCCTTATCTCTAAACACGAGTAGTAAAGGAGGGAGATTAGCCTGGTGTCCTCAATAGTCGATATCACTAAAGTGAGAGGGGGGAATTCTGTGGTTCCTTGGGGGGTATGCGGTTAATATGTCACGTAGCGTACTGTATCTGCAGTGGAGGTGTCTCAGCGGCCTCAAATGCTGTATGTAGGTCCTCTTTTGCCGTTTGTGAAGAGGTCACCCATTGTGTTTAGATGGTGGGTCGCAAGTGTACGCTGCACTAGTGTTTCTTGTATCATTGGGAGCCATGGTTTGTTTTTAAGGGGATGTCTAGGGAGTACAGGAGTTTGGCGCCTAGGTGCCTATGGAGTTTGGGCCATGCCCAGAAGGTTGCAGAGAGTGTGTGTGTATATCTAAGGGTTTGCACTGTAACCCTTGAGGAAGAATCAAAGACAGGGGGTGTTGTTCTGTCTGTTCTTGCTCCAGTTTCAGGTAGGGCAGTCTGGCATCCGGGTGGAACCAGTAATAGGACAAGTGGCACTGTGCCACCAAGTAATATAATCTTAGATCCGGCACACCAAAACCCCCTTAGCATACAGGAGGATCAGCGTCTCCCATTTCATTCTGGTGCTGCGGCCCGCCCATATGAGGTGAATCAGAAGGCTGCGTAAGGTGGTAAAAAAAGAGTTGTTTAATGCAATTGGAATGTTTAGGAAAAGGTAAAGAAACCATGGGAGCGCCTCCATTTTAAAGATGGTGATGCGCCCAACAATAGAGAGTGGCAACCGGAATCACCTGTCAACCTGAGTTGTTAGCTTGTCGACTGCAGGCTCATAGTTTCGACATAAAATCTCGTCCCTACATCTATGAAGGAAGACACTGATATTTTTAAGGGGGGTTATCACACCAGTGCAGTGGATATTCCAGAGTACAGGGGACAGTGGCTTCTGTAAGTGGAAATAACTCAGATTTATTCCAATTTATCGAGAGACCAGAAAGAGCCCCGTATCTTATGATTTCCCAGATGATGGGGGAAGGTGTGTAGGGGGGGTCCTGCACAAACAAAAGAATAATATTGGCATATACAGATGCCGAAGCGTAGGCCTCTGTGCATATGTCGTTCTTGTAAATTTCGGGTCAAGTGGTCTACGACTATATTAAAAAGTAGGAGAGATAGGGGGCAACCCTGGCAAGTGCCTCTAGAGATAGGAAAGACGTCACTGAGTTGGTCGTTCACCCTCAGCAGGGCCGTGGGACTAGCATATAGCAACATGATGAGGTCTCGAAAGCCACAGAGTATTTCGAATTTATTAAGGGTTGCCTTCAATAATGGGCACTCCAATGAGTCGAACTCCTTTTCCGTGTCAAGGATGGCAACTGCAGCCGAGAGTGTTGAGGAGATTTGATTCAGGACAGGAATAGGAGGTTAATAGTGGTGGAGCGATGTGGTTTAAAGCCCATCTGAAGTGGGGAAATTATTTGTTCCATGAGGAGCGCTATGCACGTTGCAATGACCTTGGTGAATATTTTATTGTCATAGTTTAGGAGGGACAGGGGCCTATATGAAGTGCAGAGATGAGCTGGCTTGCTAGGTTTGAGGAGGAGAGTGATGACTGCCTCACGTAGGGTGGGTGATAGAATGCAGTCTTCAAGTGCCTTGGCATAGACCTCAGAGAGGCGAGAGACTAACACATGTTTCCAAGCTTTATAAAAGTGACCCATAAGACCATCTAGGCCAGGGACCTTGGACCCTCCCATTGCGTCGATGGCCTGCGTAATTTCCTCCCGTGTGATGGGGCTGCCAAAAATTGTTGCTATCCATCCGTAAGCCAGGTCATAGCTATCTCAGACAGGTTAGCCCCATTCTTGTCAGCACTGCCCATTGACTGTGTGGTATGCAATTTCTGGTAATAAGCGAGGAGAGTCTGGGCTATCCTGGTGTTACCTGTAAATGTTGTGCTATCTTCAGTAAGAAGACTCGTAATGTATGCTTCTTGATAGTTAGGGCATAGAAAAGCAGTGATAAGGTGCGGTGTGGTCTTTCACCCTCCCAGTAGCGTATTTACAGAGGTAGGATAATTTGCGGCCTGCCAGGTTCCAAAGTTTCTGCAGCAGGGTCGAGAGTCTGTGCAAATGGGAGACCCATGCACCATTAGTGGTGGTGGAGTCAATGGCCTGTATGTCCCTCTCTGCTCGGGCCAGGTCTCCACGGATGCGCCTCAGAACCCCTGCATGTTTACATATGCAGACGCCTTGAATGTAGGCTTTTAAGGCCTCCCATAGAGTAGCATGTTTAATAACAGAGCCTGAGTTTAATTTCAAATACTCGTTAATAGCATCCAGGAGTTTGGATTAAAGCGGGCATCATGAAGTGCGCTCTCTGGGAACTGCCAATGTATGGGCGCACTTCCAGGGTACGGGATAGCCAGTGCAAGCTTAACAGGAGTGTGGTCGGACAGGGTGCAAGGCTTGTGTGTCACCTTTGCCAGTCAAAGGAGGATACTTTGGGAGATGAACCACTAATCTATGAGGGTCTAGGTGCCATGGGGGGCTGAGTAGAAGGTGTACCCCTTGGCATGTGGGTGGCGGGAGCACCAGGTGTCAGAAAGGTGGTACGTGTCAATGAGGTCTTGGAGTGCTCGCAACGATCGAGGTTTTGTACTGGTGGAAGGGCCAGTGGAGTCCATGGATGGGTGATGAGTGATGTTAAAATCGCCTCCCAGTATAACCAAGTCCGTCTGTAGGCATCATATCAGGGCAGAAAGAGTGTGGTAAACCTTGGGGGCATCTGTGTTAGGTGCATGGACATTTACCAGCAGCATTGCACTACCAGCTATAGTGCTGCATACCACTACATATCTCCTGTCGCTGTCAGCGATGTGATCATGGTATGTAAATTGGAGAGTTTTATGCATTAGGATACAAACCCAGCGGGAGTAGGAGCTGTAATAGGAGAAGTATCAACTAGCGCCCCAGGTGGATGCTTAGCAGCAACTATCATGGTGGAAAGGTGAGTTTCGTGAAGAAACGCCAACTTGATGTGGTGTCTGTTGAGATAGGATAATACCTGTTTCCCTTTCCTAGGTTTATTTAAGCCATGGATGTTCCAAGTTATGCATGTCAGGCCTAAGCCCCGGGATGCCTTAGGGTGATGGTCAGCGTGGAGCGTAATGGGGTATCATCATGTGTATGTCGAGACTGCACAGTATGGGGATATAGTGTAGCAACAAAGCAAATGTGAAACAACTGCAAAAAAAGATACAACAGCAATCACCCTTCCCACCACCCACACTAGTAATACCAGTAACTAGTGAATCCCTGTTAAACAGAAAACAAACCAAGAAAGCAAACATTCAGATGTACACCTTTCGAGGGGTGACATCGCCTCGAGAAGGTACTGCCCACTATAAACATTTGAAGATCGTTCATGTCAGTGGTCCATAATCAGAGTGTTTGTAGGGCTGGCATATTTGGCGACGGGTGCGATCACATCTGCATAGAGAACTCGAGCAAGATGACCTTTCAAGCAGCAACAGATTCAGTCCAGCAGGTCGCTTATGGGTGTTGAGACAGAGGCACCGGGTGAACGCTCTGGCGTCGCCTGCCTAGGGGATGCCCCACCACCATTCCGTTGTTTACAAAACTGAACTACCTCCGCAGGATTATTGAAGATCTGGTGTCAACCATAAACCTCCACTCGAAGACATGCCAGGTATAGCATGTTGTATTTGACGCCTTGCTTATGGAGGGTGTTTTTCACATCAGAAAATTTGCGTCTGACCTCCTGTACAGCAAGGGTGAGGTCCCAGAACAGGGACAGTGTTGAGCCTTGATATTGAAGAGTGTCACGCTCTCTGGCCAAGCGCAGTGAAGTTTCTCTATCCCAGAAGTTGAGGAGCCGAGCTACAATCAGGGATAAGGGGGGCCCCAGCAGTTGGGCGTGGGCCCAAGTATCTATGTGCTCTCTCCACCATGAAGGTATCAGTGAAGGCCTGGTGATTGAAAAGTTTGGTGAGTAGTTTCTCCACAAAGGTGTCTGGGCGCACATGTTGGTGGATTCGACCATGCCCATTATGCAAGATTGCTTTGCGGAGATCTAGCTTCAAGATCTTCATTTTTCACCATGGCTGTTTTGAGCAGGCATTCCAGGCGCTTCGTGATGTTGGAGGTGTTGGCCTCCATGCCAGAGATTCTGCATTCTGTTCCGTCAAGGGGTTTAGCATGGTGATCCAGGTGCTCCCCCATGCAGTCTAGACGGCAGTTGAGGGTGTCAAAGTAAGTGTCAATCACCTGGAACCCAGCAAGTAACTCTGCCATGATGGCGGATGTGCCATCGGCTGATAGAGTAGTGGAATCACTGTTGGGAGGCTCCTCCGAGTAGTAGAGAGAATGTTGCTGTCTGGGACCCCTAACATAGTCAAATGCCAATTTTCTTTGCTTCAGGACTCCGCGCCCCATTTTGCTGGGCTGATGGGGGATCAGGAGATATGGGTGTACCAGCAAGGCAGCTTTGGTGCTACAGGTCTATCAATGGGAGCACCCTACACCGGCCGGGTGGCGGGCCATAGTGTGCAGCAGATAGAGCGTAGTATGGGGTCAAGAGCTGATGCCACTCATACTGCTGTGCAAATGTCTGTCCGCATAGGGTGCCACTAGCAGCTGTGAGATAAGACCACCAAATGCAAATGGTAGCAGGTTCACAGCTGAGCAGTCTCCTCTCTCAGTGTATGGGGGGACGGGTGTTTATTTAGTGGCCGGGTGCTGGGCTCACCAAGCGTGGAGACATAGGCAGTCGCGTGGGGATCCGCTCAAGGAGGAAGGGCCGCAGAGTGGAGGGCACATGTGCCCAGGCCAAGGGCAGCAGGCAACAAACAAGCAGGTTGCAGGCTTACTTACCTCCTGGAAGGTTGGTAGTGAGTCCACGACTCGTGGGGGCCAATGGACACCACCGCAATGCGTGCTGCAGCTCCAAGCAGGGCCCACCAGGGCGCGTCCGCCAGTTCCCTCATGGAAGGTGGGCCACGATGATGAGACTGGCAGGGAGGGAGCTGCGCCGGTCAGAAGCAAGTTACAGGAGGATGATGTTGTATTGGAGGGCAAAGGCAGCCAACAGGATCTGCAGAAGGAAGGGGGGAGCCAGGGGCAGAGCCCAGACACTCACCACCTATGCCTTCGCTCGAGTGCCGGAGTGTGATCCTCATCTGGATGACACAGGAATTAGCAAAACAGTCACCAGCAATTTACAGCGGCAGCAGGCCAAAAAGCAACTGATTACTGTCCCGTTATCCCCTTCTAGGAATAGTGTTTTGTCATCAATTTTTTTAGCCTTTTAGATTATTCTCCCCCTTAAAAATTCCCTAGAATTCTAAACAAGCATTTGCAATGCAATAGGTCTCGCATTTGCGAGAGTTTGAGCTATTGGCATTGTAAATGACAATGCCTTTTATTTATGTGTTCGTTTTCAAAACACATAAGTAAAAGAAATTGCCATTTATAATGCCACTAGCTCTAACTTAAATGCGAGACCTATTGCATTGCCAATGCTTGTTGACTAAAGGTGGGCCCATGAAAGTCCGTATATCGTTGCATATGTGATTTAATGGAAAAGAAAGAATAAGTAATAGAAACAATTACGCGCACACACATCCTCCCCACACACACATTTATACCATGAAAATAAAAATAAATGTCCAATAATATGTTATATAGTGCAACTTCACTAATACACGTTCACACATTTATTAGTAGTACAAAGGTCAAATTTATTGCCACAGTAGAGCAAAACTGGTAGCGAAAAACACTGTTACTGACTCACAGACTGCATACTACACTTACTTCACACATGGAAACAATTCTTCTATAAGGCCTCTTCAGTGTAATTTTTCTGAACAATTACAATCCCTTGCATCCTGGTTTTAAAACAAACATGAAAAATGCCATGGCATAAACAATATATGCAGATGGATGCAATATAATGTGGTATTTAGTGCCACTGTTGAGGAGTGGAGGGGCATCGAAACCCACTGAGGCTTCGTCTCTCAAAAAGCATTTTCCTGTGTCCGAATTTTAAATGCTTGTTACAGGCGAAGACCGGTTCTCTGAAGGTCAGGTGTTTGTATCTGTCCAACATCAGAGATTGAACACCAGAGGTAAACAGTTGTATTGGGAGCCAAACATGGATGGATTCATTAACATATGTATGTGGAATTGGAAAAGTATGCAGCAAATATGGCTCAGATTCATTAACATTGTTGTACACGCCCATCTTCATCCTAGCATTGTCAAATGGCAGAGGGCATATTTATAGAGCGGTAAGTACACAAGAAGTATGAAAAGGTTTGGTTTAAACCAGATTAATGCCAAGCAGCAGCCTTATATTCACTCACATCTGTCCCCTTAATTAACCCTTATTACATGAATGCCACTCACTTCAGACTACATTTCCGCTGCCTTCCTTTCTTAGAATTACTCTAAATTATTGTCATTAAGAACAGCAAGGCGTAGCAGTTTTTACTTCTACTACGGTTAAGAAGCTGACGACCATGATGATCACTTCCACCTCCTCCAGTTTTTTTTTTTTAATCCCGATACATTTTTGAAGGCCTTTATCTAAGCTGTATAGAGGAACAAGTGTCAACTGAAAGTGTACTTTGGGGAAGAGAGAGAGAGAGGCGAGAGAGGGGGAGAGAAGGAGAGAGCGGGGGAGAGAAGGAGAGAGAGGGAGAGAGAGGGAGAGAGAAGGAGTGCGACAGGGAGCGAGCGCAGAGAGAAAGAGCGGACAGTGTGGAGGGAGAAATAGCAGAGAGCAAGAGAGTGCAGAGGGAGCGAGTGTGAGACAGTAAAGAGAGCAACAGCGCAGAGAGAGCGAGCAAGAGAGCAGAGAGAGAAAGATCACGGGGTAAAGAGAGAAGGAGCAGGGGGAAAGAGAAAGAAAGCGGAAAGAGTGAAGCCGGGTGGGGAGAGCCCCTTCGAGAAATAAGCACACTTGGTCTGACAGCATTCTGTGGAAGTGTGTAGGTGTGACCTCGTACTGTGGTGTGGAGCGGTGTGTGTGTCGGGGGGGGGGGTCACTGGGAAGGTGGGGCCACACACAACTACCGGTTCAGGGGTGGCATGTGTCGATCTGAGAGCCGGAGGGTGGTTTCAGCACACACAGCCTGCAGTCTGCCCGCGGCTCGGCAATGCTGGCTGTTTGTGCCCGAGGCGCATCTCAAGATACCCACTCACCCCGCACTGTCCTGTGTTTTATCCCTCTGCGCAGGTGTTTTACCCCTCCACAAATCCCACGAAACAATACTTTGTCAAACTATTCCAAGTTTCGCTGCCCTACTAGGGGTAGGGAGGGAGCACCGTGCGATATTCCCATATCACCGCCCCACATGCGGATATGTAGAACTTGTAACGGAAAGGTGATACCCCCGCAGTGAATCCTGCACCCGTGGTACCTGTATGTGCCGGGAGTGACGTCACACCCCTGGATACCGGGGAGCCCCGGGTGTGAAGTAATCCTGGCTCGGCTCGAGATGCTCTTGGAACCACCACCCCAACACGAGCCGAGCTTTCACGGGAGGCGCTATGGCCTTGTGGGTACCGCTGCCAACCGTTTAACACAGGCAACCAGGTTCACATACTGGCCCCGGCTCAGCATCCCGTCAGTGCCAGAAAACAGCCCAGTGCTGCAAAAACAAACCAGTGTAGTACGCCTCCCTAATCCACTAGCACTCGTCACCTCACCTCTCCCTGCCGTCCGTTCCCAGCCGCCTTCTTCCCCAAGCTGCCATCTTGGAGAGTCGGCACGCAAATGTCTCCATGGAGCAGGCCGCGTCACGGAGCTCTTGGGAAAGCCGAACACAGACACGCCGTGAGCGTGCACATCGGCTGTCCGGGCAAGTGCACATCAGAACGCGCCGTGAGCGTGCACATTTGCTGTCTGGAGATCGCCAGAAAAGACCAGCGTGTCACGGCGGCCGCATGGGCTGCGAGGTACACCGATCACCCTGTGAGCTCTGGGGACACGCTGCAGGGCATCGCGTGAAGCATGGCGGAACGACGGTAAGGTGGGTGGGTGGGTGGGGGGGTGGCAGGCGCATGGCTGACTGACACTGGAGGGGGTGCAAGGACAGCTGGGGAGTGCGTGCAATGCGGCTGGAGAGGACGGAAGGGGGACAGGAGATGTGCACATCGCGTGCCTGTATGTGCGTGTTCACATTTCCAGTCCGGCCTGCGCGTGCACAGCTCCTGTCTCCCTTCCGAAGCAAGTCAGTGACAATAGATCTCGCTAGCGACAGCGCTTCGCGCTGCGTCGCCAGGCGAGACCTAAAAAGGATACTATAAGGCAACCATCGGGTAATCCGTTTTAGCACTGAAAGGTTGTAACCCTTTACCATTGTACTGCATCATACGACAACTATGGACAACAGCCAGTATAATGCACGGATGTTTTATGAGACGTTGTTTTTAAATCTGTCAAAGCATTTTACCAAAGTATTGAATAACAATTTTTGATATTTGTTTCATTGATGCTAATACTAGGAATGGGAGTTTAAGAAATGCTGGGCCATATTATCAAGACCGTCGATAACATTATCGCCGCTTTAGCGGCAGGAAACTGCCGCTAAAGCAGCGATAAGGGGCTTGATAATATGCCCTATAGAATTCCAATAGAAGCCCAGGTTCTGGTGTCAAAGACATCAAACCTGGGCTTCTATTGGAATTCTATAGGGCATATTATCAAGCCCCTTATCGCCGCTTTAACGGCAGTTTCCTGCCTCTAAAGCGGCGATAATGTTATCGCCGGTCTTGATAATACGGCCCGCTATTTTTAATCTGTTTAAATTGTGAACCCTGCTGCTATAATTCTTCTTTTATGGATTTGTATAGGTTTTAATAAACCAGACAATAAATTACTTACTTACTTACTTAGTCATTGTAGTCTGACCGTAGTAGCCACAGCCCCACCCTCAGACTCACCCACGGTCCCTGTTGCCGCAGGGCCTCTGAGGGCCGCATCAGGCTGCGGCAGACTGCTAGTGCTGTGCCACTGTTAGGCGGCCCTCACAGGTCACAGGGGGAGGCATCGCCAAGACAGCCTCAGCACCGTTGTCGGAATTCAGTGGCAGATAGAGGTGAAACTGCTACATTTTGGGGCATACGATCCCCGAGCCTCAATGTCATGTGGCCACCTTGGTCACTGGCTTGGCCATGTCCCTGCTAATTAACTGATTATTAATTATGGTATTTATAAATAATGATGTACATTTTTTTATTTTCCAATTGTTCTATTAATGTATTAATTTGTTTAATTTATTGTATATTTAAATGTTTTCATTTTTGTTGGTAAAGTAAATTTGAGTAGTGGATTGTTGGGTTTGCAGGGGAATAGGGTTGGAAGGTATTCGAATTTTAATATATGCTTAATTAATTGCTAATATTAGTTAATTGTTTTTTTTATTTAATTAATGTTTTTTGTTCAAGTAATATTGTAAACAATTTTGCATGTATTATGCAATTTATTGTTTTTGGTGTTTCCAGCTTGTTGTAGGGAAGTAAATTGTATTAAAATGTATTTTAATTTTTAATTGTATTAAATATGTATTACTTTTTTGTATATAATATGTTTTTTCATAATATGAATTTAGTTTGTATTTGATGTTAGGTATTTACATATTTTGTACAAAATTATTTGGAGATGGATTGGGTCTGTAGTCCCTCCAAAGTCCTACATGTTCTGTACTTTTGGTCACATGTGAGTGTGAATAGTAAATGTAACCCTTCCAGAGTCCAACTCTTTCCCACTGTTGCGTGGATTGGTATAGAAATAGTAAATGTAACCCATTCAGAGTCCAACACTTTCCCTACTGTTGCTTAGACTAGAGTGGGAAAAGTAAATGCAATCCCTCCGGAATCCAACACTTTCCATACTGTTCTTTAGAGTGGAGTGAGAATACTAAATCTAACCCCCTTGGAGACCAACACTTTCCCTACTGTTGCTTTGACTGGAGTGTGAATAGAAAATATAAACCCTCTGAAGTCCAATACTTAACTTAGGGTTAAATAGGATGAAGTTTGAACAGTGAAATAATTTTTGGGGAACTTAATTGCTTTATATAATGTTTGTTAACCTGCATTTAAAGTATTTTTAATAGCAATTTAATATTTCATGTAAATATTTTTTTAATGATTTCTATTATTTAGAGTTTATGTTATGTTTATAAAACTGTCTTTTAAATTTACGTTTTTTAAATTAATTATATTAGTTTAATAAATTGTTAGATTTTATTATATATGTTTTTATAGTTGATTTTACTGTTAATAACATATTTGGATTTTGTTTAATTCAACTTATGTTGGTAATATTTTTAAATGTATGTATGTATATGTGTGAGAGTGTGTGTTTGTGTGTGTAAAAATATGCACAAAAGTATGTAGTTTACTTTGAATCTTGTTTAACTATCATAGTTTTTTAAAATTATTACTTTACCATTTTCATTTATTTAAAAAATCAATATTCTTACCTTGTTTTTGACGATATTTCCTTCCACAACATTTCTGTCATTCCTATTATAAGTATGGGAAGACCATGGGTCCCTTGCTCACTTTGCCACTGGATTCAAGCTAGCCTGGCTGATGAAGGGTGTTACCCAGAAACCGGTCCCAGGATGCTTGTTTCCGGTTCAGTGAAGACCTGGCTTGGCAGTTCGGGCTGGACTGTTCCCATGAGGCACAGGGTCAAGACTGATTTGCATATAGCTGGGTCTGAACTGAGGTGGCGAAGTGAGCTAAAGAATGATGATGGATTCAACTCAGATCTATGACTGGGGGTGAGTGTCTGAAAAGTTTCAGTGCTCCGTCCATCATCCCCTTGTGTTTGTTTTGTTCGCCCTAAGTTGGCAGGGTATGCCCAGACATGGGTCCCTTGCTCACTTTGCCACTGGATTCAAGCTAGCCTGGCTGATGAAGGGTGTTACCCAGAAACCGGTCCCAGGATGCTTGTTTCCGGTTCAGTGAAGACCTGGCTTGGCTGTTCGGGCTGGACTGTTCCCATGAGGCACAGGGTCAAGACTGATTTGCATATAGCTGGGTCTGAACTGAGGTGGCGAAGTGAGCTAAAGAATGATGATGGATTCAACCCAGATCTGGGGGTGAGTGTCTGAAAAGTTTCAGCGCTCCGTCCATCATCTCCTTGTGTTTGCTAAGACCATATTTATGCCAACAACATTTTTTTGGCAATATTTTTGTGTGTCAAAATTTTGGACTTGATATTTTGTCAAGGAACCTGTTGGAAAATGGCCCTCTCGGAAGGGTCACTACAAATGTTTTGCCTTTCTCCTCCTCTTTTTCTGACCTTCTATTTTTGGCTTTAGGACTCTGAGCACCACTGCTACACAGTGCTAAAGTGCATGTGCTCTCTCCTCTAAACATGGTATAATTGGTTTACACCTGTTTGGCATATTTAGTTTACTTATAAGTCCCTTGTAAAGGGGCATACCATATACCCAGGGCCTGTAATCTAAATGCTACTAGTGGGCCTACAGCACTGGCTGTGCCACCCACACAAGTAGCCTTTGAAACATGTCTCAGGCCTGCCATTCCAAGGCCTCTGTGTGCAGTTTACTGCCACTTCAGCTTGCCATTTAAAACCACTTGCCAAACCTTAAACTCCCCTTTTATTACACCTAAGTCACCCCTATGGTAGTCTCTAGGTAGCCCTGTGGGCAGGGTGCTGTGTAACTAACAGGTAGGACATGTACTTTTAAGTTTTACATGTCCTGGTAGTGACAAACAGCTACATTCTGTTTTCACTACTGTGAAGCTCACTCCTCTCATGGGCTAGCATTGAGAATTCCTTGAAACACTTTTAAGGTGTGGTTCCTGATTAGAAAGAAGTAGCTGGATCATGTTTCATATCTTTGGAATGGTAATGATAAATCCTCTTACTGGTAAAGTTGGATTTAACATTACGTTTTTAGACATGCCACTTTTAGAAAGTGGACATTTCTCTGCTCTTACTCCTCCGTGTGCTTTGCAGCCTGTCTGCAATACACATCTGGGATGGGGGACAGCTATACTTTGTGCAATCCCTCTAGACAGCAACAAACAAAGGAAGGTTGTGTGAGACAGAAAACTAATCTGCATTCATCTGCATTCTGATAGCTCTTCCTGGGCTGGAAAAGAGAGGGGAAGCTGACACTTACACCTGAATAGACATTGTCCTGTTTCCCACAAAAGGGTTGATTACCCCCCACAGATTGCCTGCTAGATAGAGTTGGGATAAAGGGGGACCTGTGCACTTCAAGGGCCTGCTTTGTAAATATGGTACCCTTTCACACAGTTTTCTGCGTGAAAGGGGCTTGTAATGGGTTCCAACGCAACACCCATTGCTTTTTTGACACTGCCCCAGATTTACAAGGATCTGTAAATCTGAGTCAGTGCCCAAAGCTAACGCCATGCAAAAGTAGGCGTTAGATTGGCGAATGAGGAGAAATACTTTCATTTCTTCTCGTTTTTGCTTTTTCTATGTGTGCTGCAGAAGCACACATAGGTAGAGCAAAACGCCTTTAATGATTGTTTATGTGCAGGAAGGTGTCCCTTCCTGCACATAAACAATCAATAATGGTGATTTGCTACTTCTATTTGTACTGCGTGGTGGAGTTTTTTTCTTCCACGTGGCTCGCCAACATTACGTTGGCGAGCGCAAGCAAGAATTTACATCCCCTAGTGAGATTATTGGGCACTAGAACGCCACCCGGCAAGATTTTCTCAAATGTGGGCGGTCGCAGCAAGTTACGATCATTCGTGTTGAGAAAGCTGCCACCCGAGTAGAAAATCTTCTTGAGCTGCAGAAAGATGCAGCACTCGCTGGTGTGCTGCGTGGTGCGGTTCATGCTGATTTTACAGCATGGAACAAGCTCCCGGCACTAAACATCAGCACGAGCAGCGTGACTTGCCAAATTCCGCCCAGTGGCGGAACTCCGCGGAATCTCGCAGTTTTTATGTAACTCTGTGGAATTCCATGGAGTGAAACTCTGCAAGTTCCACCTACCCCTAATTAATTCCCTCATTTATCACCTGCTCTGAGCAGGTGGGAAATGGGAGTTGGGTAGTAGGTGCTGGGCGGGAGGTGGAGGGCAGGGGATGTTGCAGCCAATGCTTTGTTAAATTTTACTGGTCAGAATTACCAGCCAGTAAACTGGAGTCCAGTGTTCCCACACTTGGGACACCGGAGTGCGGGGACACCAGGCCATTTGTGATCAAGCAGAGTGGTATCTTACCGAGGAGTACAGCTGTGCCTGATGCTGTATGTAGTAGCTCATTCATTTTCCATTAAATTATATTCACATTCTTACTATTCTTTAGAATATATACCATTATTATTTTCGTTACGAGGGTTTCCATTGTTTCCCCTATTTCCCCCCTATTGCACACCCCTGCGACTTTGAAAAATAACCCCCCCTTGAAACTCCTGTGGTAACCCATCCTTGGAGAATCTCCATAAGCTCAGAGAGCCCAGGCTCTTCTGGAATCGCATATTGGTGTGCACAGTGAATATTAAACTAAGGAATTCGATTTTATTTATATAATTTTTTACATTTTGTCTTTTACAATATCTATTACATTCTAGCAGTCTGTTTAATAATTAATGTAGATCATTAAGGTTAATGGAGTTACCCAGTATCCCGCAGAACCTGGGACATTTAGTGGTATGTAATGTAACAACAATTGGTTCTGTACAGAGTGAATTGTTTTAATCTAGAATTTACAAAAAAGAAAAGCAGCCAGGTTGTAGGAGACTGCACTACCTGGATGTGTCACGTGGTATAGTATTATTGCCCGCCTCAAATGATCAGCTGCCTCTTGATCATAAATATAAACATGTATACAGGTTGGATGAGAGGCAATACGATCGAATGGCAAGTAAACAGATGCAGCATATAGAAGTTAGCAAACAAAAACAAGTCGTTGGCAGAGAGTCTTTTTTGTGGCTTTATTTCAGGTGTGCTTTGTTTGTATTCATTTGGAACAGCCAATGCATTTCGCCCAAACAAGGGCTTCTTCAGGGCGATTAGCGATGCCGTGTAGCTGGCATCGTTGGTTGCACGGAAAGGAAACGGCTGTTAAAGAGCCTTCCGGCAGACCTATTATACGGACGTTGTTACATCGTGCCCTGCCTTCTGCGTCTTCCACCCTATCAAGGAGACTTGCGAACTGTCGTAGTTGAGATATGTGTCCTGCATGTTCTTTGTGCTGTGGCAGTAACTCCGGCAGGGTCTGTTTCTTGTTTTTTACTGTGGTGGATAGTTTCTCATGGTCAGCCTTGAGAAGGGTGAGTCCAGTGGTAAGAGTTCCTATTTGTTGTTCCATAGACTTCCGCGAGTCTCGTATTTCCTGTAGGATTAAATCTAATTTGTCCGGGGTGGGATCCATATTAGCCGGCGGAATGCAGCTTAGCGAGGGTGCTTGGGAGGCTGTATCTGATTCCTCTTGTGTTGGAGAATTCGCAGGTGGCATTTCCAGCATTTTGCCTTTTGTGTGCCCCATGGTGCAGTGTTCGGCGAGTGTCCACTGATCTATTACTGCCAACAAGGTGGTGCCACTTAGCTGTTCTTATGCCGGCTGCTCTCACAAATTTCAAGGGGGGAAGAGGAGGGAGGGAAGAGGAGGGAGGGAAGAGGAGGGAGAGAGGCCCGGAGAACAACCAGCGGCGCGAAGGAACTATTCCTGTGTTGGTTTCAGCCTGCTTCCTGGGTCCCTTGTGCTTTACACATGTGATGCTGATCAATGTGTTCAGTCGTAGTATGTGTGTGTGCTGGAAGACCCAAGTCCGCAGGCCGCTCACGCGGCAAAATGGTTCAGCAAATAAGGCACAGCAGATGGGGCCACGGGTCGTAGGAGCCAGGCTCCGGTAGTGTAGTGCTTGATCCTGCGGTTATTTAGGCCTTTCCCTGCATGGTCTTGGCACACCAGGGGCTCCCTCATTCACAGGCTCGATCCCGAGCAGAGCAATGCCCAAGCTGGTCAATGCGGGCCCAGCTGTCCTCCAGCAGCGGTAGGGGAATGCAGGTTCAGAGTCAGAAGAGGCCCAGGAACTGGGGCCTCACCTCGCCGAGCAGAAAAGGGGGGGGGATTTTGACTCACAGAGTCTTCCGATGGTGTGTTTCTGTGCGCAGCTTCCCACAGCACCACTCAAGTCCCATCCAGTATACCAGCGGGCTTCTGGCTGCCATCAGTGCCCCTCACAGCCTAGCTCGCCGCAAAAGAGATCAAGCAAATAAGGCACAGCAGGAGGGGCCACGGGTTATAGAAGTCAGGCCCCGGTAATGTAGTGTTTGATCCCACAGCTATTTAGGCCGTTCTGGCATGATAGTGGCGCATTCGGGGTCCTCCCACGCACAAGCTCGATTCCAGGCAGGGCAATGTTCAAGATGGTCAGTGCAGGCCCAGGACACCTTGCTACACATAAACAATCATTAGTGGTGATTTCCTCGTTCTATGTGTGCTGCAGAATGCAGCATGCATAGAAAGAGGAAAAACAAGGAGAAATTAATACTTGTCTTCTCATTGCGCCTCCCTATGCCTCCCCTGGGGAGGCGTAGCATTCAGACGCATTTCCAGATTTACGATTTCTCGTAAATCTGGAAATGTGTCAGGTTCCATGGGTGTTACATGGGAACACCCACAGCAACACCCATTGAACGCCCCTTTCATGCAGAGTGTTGCGTGTAAAGGGGCCATATTTACAAGGACACAAAAAGCCACGCAGGGTGGCTTTATGTGTCCTTGTAAATATGGGGCAGCATGTTGCACCGCCAGTGCGTCACAAAACGTGATGCACCAGCGGTGCAAGGGGCTTGTAAATAAGCCCCTACATATCTGTAAAAAACTAAAATAGAGGCAAATTGACACGTTCGGTGGGTTCACGTGAGTCCTGCAATTAAAGTGCACACACGTAAACCGAGATTTTAAAACGTTTACATCTTTAAGTTAAAAATAATATGATACTTAAAACTATGTTTTCAACTGGCAAAGTTAACTTTACAGTTAGACACATCCATTACAGAGTGAATATTTTGCTTTATTAATCCAAATATACTGCTCGTCATTAATTACCCATAGTTTATTCTTTATTTTTTTTTTCGCAGTTTAAATAGCTTGATGGATATTATCTAATGCTTTATACAGTACATCAAGACGAATTCCATTTCGAAACCTGTTTTCCCAAATTTAAAGACTAAGAGGTCGATTCCGATTCGGGCCGGAAAAAGCACCGACCAACTCGGAGCCGTAAAAATTACCGACCGACACGTACCAGTGGCGCCCGACACGCCAAGTACGATGCAAGCCGCGATAAATCCGACCGACACGTCAGGAAACCAAGCCGACCGACCGAGCCGCTCGGAAAATAGCAATCCGGCCGGAAAAACACGCGAATCCAACCGACCGACACGCACCCGGAACAAATCCGACCGAATCGTACCCGCCAACTCCAACCCGCAAAGTACGATGCAAGGCGCGAAAAACACGACCGAGTCGGACGGAGGACAAGCCGTACGACCGACACGCATACAAAACCGAGCCGAAGCAACACAATACACCGCGACCGACGCGTACGCAGCATACAAAACTGCACAAACACAGCGTGAACGAAACGGAAAACACCGTACGAGACCAATGCAGGGTCCGACTCGGTCACAAGAACGTTTCCAACATACACAAACAGCACAAAGGAAAAATCAACCAAAAAAAGGCCAAACAAGCAATTACCAAGCCAATAAATACTGGGGGGGTGGGGACAGAGAACAAAGACACACCCACAACTCCACCTATATAAAGGACACAAATCACTACCATGAGCCTTTGCAAATGCCATTCCACTGCCAGCACCCAAGAGAAAGCAACCACACACCCACAGCTCATCCCTCACACAAGCCACACACCAGCAGCACACCAACAAATACCTACCTCACATACACCCAGCACAACACACACCCACACACCCTCACCTGCACACCAACACACACATCACCCACCATCACCACCCATCACCATGCCCCCCAAGAAGAATCACAAGTTCCTAGATTGTGAATTGGAAGTCCTGGTAGACGAGATCCTCAGGGTAGAGCCACAGCTGTTTGGCACATTGGTCCAACAGACCCCCATGTCGCAGAAAACCAAGATGTGGGAGAGGATCATCAACAGGGTGAACGCCCAATCACCATGTCGGCGCACAAAGACCGACATCCAGAACAGGTGGTATGACGTGCGCAGGAGGGTACGGAAACTGCTGAAGCAAGACTACATCAACAGCCAACACACCGGCAGTGGCCCTCCTGCCAAGCCAATATACCTCAGGCCCTGGGAGGAGAAGGTGCGGGCCATCCTACCGCCAGTGAGCATATATGGACTAGAGGACATCCCAGAGCCTGGTGAGTACACAACAAATGTACACAATATACTGCCACAAAACACACACACATCACTGTCAAGGGGAGAGTCAAACCATGCACTCATAGCAATCACACAGCAACCAGAACAGAATCATCCCAAAATGTGTATGTCAGTCAGAGAAACACAACACATGCCATCAAAAAAGTCACATCCAACCGTGCCAACACATGTACAAACACAACCACAACTACAGCTAGGCAGTGGCACAAATAGAACTAACAAACACATCCACACATGTAGCCACCACAACAACACCAACACACAGTGAAGACCACTCAAAGGAAGGAATTCTGTGTATGCTGGCCAAGTCAGTGTAGCCAATAGCATCATGGGAGTCGCAGTCACACATATTGCCCCCCCACAACTGTCCCATCAACACCACCATGAACCATGCGCACATCACAGGGAGTGGAGAAGGACTCACAAGATGGCTGACACTGGCTACTGCTGTGAGGAGCACAAGGCCCTGCTGGCAACTGTGCACCAACAAACAGCAGGACACCACTGACTGACATCCTGAGAGACAACTTCCACTCCCTGCAATGCAAGCACGTTCCATGGTGGGATATCTGGCTGGCTGGGTGGGAAGGGGGACTTGCAGCACTGACCATAGTCACCAGCACCTCCCCTCACACCCCCCAACACAAACTCCACAGTACCCACCTGGTAGAATGCAATGCCCTCCATCCTAACACAAGATCCCACAAAGCACCACCACCCTGGGTTATGTTGTGTGAAGCACAGGGACACTCTTGGGACTCTTAGCCAAACAACTGCCAGGACAACACTCCCAGCCATCCTGTCAGCACAGCCAGCCCACCCCACAGGGAAGCAGAGTCAAAAGGAAGGAAGCATGGGCATGCTGGGAAGGGGGTGGAGGCAATAGCATGATGGGAGTCGTAGTCACTGATATTGGTCACCCCCACAACTGGCCCATCAACACCACCCTGAACCATGCTCACATCACAGGGAGTGGAGAAGGACTCACAAGATGGCTGACACTGGCTACTGCTGTGGGGAGCACAAGGCCCTGCTGCCAACTGTGCACCAACAAACAGCAGGACACCACTGACTGACATCCTGAGAGACAACTTACACTCCCTGCAATGCAAGCACGTTCCATGGTGGGATAACTGACTGGGTGGGTGGGTGGGTGGGAAGGAGGTCTGGCTGTCAACCAAACACAATCAATGCAGACCATGTTCACACCCCAGAGAATACATAGAAATGCCCAAATAATGCAGGAGAATGTGCCACACCAATATCAACCCCTGACTGTGACGACTTAGGACAATACAATGTACAGGCCCGCACCCCGAGGCACAGTCACAACTGTCAGGTGTGTCAACCACTGATGCCTGCAGAAACATGACATACATTGTTTGTGTCTCCCAAAAACAGGTGATGATAGGGACACAGCAGCAGACGCTGAGGAGTCCCAGTCCCAGGCTCAAGAGGATGCCGAGCTCACTGGCGTCGTACAGCCTCTGTCCTCCTCGGACGATGAAGAACAACCTGGCACATCCGGTGCAAGTCAACATGCTGCACCAGCAGGACCACCAGCTGCAGCACCAGCAGGTCCACCAGCTGCACCCCCTGCACCCACCCCTCCAACGACTGTCACCACGAATACCATCCCTGCCGACATGGACAGAATAAGGAACAACACCAGCGCAGTGACCCTGGACCAACCTGGGGCCATGGACACCACCACCACCACCAACCCCCAAGGTGGACCAGGGTTATCTGTGCGTGCAACTGCACACACTGCACATGTCAGCAGGGGTGGTGGGAGGGGTGGGAGACAGAGGTCGCTGCTTGCAGACGTTGCTGGTGTGCATGAAGACCCACAACTGGTACGCATAGCTGATGCGTACCAGTCCAGCACCGGAGAGCTCAGCCAGGTAGTGGGGCTCCTCAGAGACATCAAACAGCAGCAGGCTGCCCATCATGCCCGCTTGGACTCCCACATGTCCCACGTGGAGTCACACATGTCACGTGTGGACTCCCACATGTCCCGCGTGGAGTCCAAGTGGGATGTACTACATGAGATGACGGCGGTGCACAGGGACATTTTACAATGCCTCCGCCAGATGAACAGCAACCAGTCCACACCTCCCTGTGTGCCAACAACATCTGGTACCGAACAAACTGCAACTGCCACAGGGAGGGAGGAGGACTCTGGCGGAGAGTCCCCTGCACCGCAGCAGCCTGCACTTGAGGGCCCCCCCCAAGAAGAGGGGTCGTCCGAGGAGGGGAAAGTGAGAGGCTGATGGCCAAGCGCAACTCCCAGGAAGCCTGAACCTGTTCTGGATTTTCACCTTTGTGCACAGACTGTTCACCCTGTTGATGGCAACACTACTCCCACACATTGCATGGGGAGTACAAGTTGGAACAATGTGTCAGACAACTGTGGCCCCGATACTGGGGATCCTGTCTACCTGGACTTTCTATTCATCTAGGAACTTGGGATTGCAAGATTCATGTACAGCACAATCCATCCTATGCACTATTATCACAGATGTATCACAATAAACACAATAATACACCATACTTGCCTCTGTCGTGATTCCAACGTGGGTGCTGTTATGGGGATGATGAACAGCAAAATTACACTGTGTATGCGAACTGCAACAGCAAGGACAACACAGGCATGTGAGTACAGGCAACGTGACACATATGAGGGAGACACACCACCAGGGCTACACAACACATACACACCTAGGCCATCTGACTCATTGCCTACACTGATGTTGCCAGGGAAGACGGTGCAATGCACAGACACCACACCCATTCCCAGTTGTAGTCAAGTAGCCCACAGGTGCAGTAAGCAAATGGCAGTCAAATGTGTGACCACAGACAACGCACATCACTAAGTGAAGCACAGGTTTATTACACAGTAGCAACATGCCGTAACCACTACAGATGCAAGGTAACCCCACCTGGTAGCGGGCACACAGTCAACAACTGTAGACAGAAGGAAGTCCATGGGTGTGGCGCACATCACCTGTAGGGACACAACAGCTACCAGCCTGGATGTGCAATCACGTCGTCGGTGGACACAGTTGACCAAACGAATCTGAAAGTACCCTGTGAAGGACAGAAATGACACACAGTCAAAAGCAATGCAGTACAGGACAGAACAGCAAAACTCATGCACAATACATGTTACAAGATACCCACCCAGAACCAAGTTAGCATGTCAACACTGTTGGGGAGTACAGCCCACCTGTCACCACACATCGCAACACACATCCTGTCAAGTAGCCCATGGACACACTCCAACAGCACCAGAGCACCACCCACACATCATGCCAACTCACATCATTCACATGACACCTCAGGATACTCACATTCAGCTAAAGAAGTTGGTGATGAGCTGTGTGCGGACATCACCATCACCATCATCATCATCATCGTCACTGGCATCGTGGTCCAGGCCAGGATCCTCCACAGGTGGCGGATGTTGGTCATCGTCATCCTGGATGAGAGGCAACTCCTTCCGCACTGCCAGGTTGTGGAGCATGCAGCAGACGATGATAATCTTGCACACTTTCGCAGGGGCATATGGGAGGGACCCTCCGGTCTTGTCCAGGCAGCGGAAGCGGCTCTTCAGGAGACCAAAGGTCCGCTCAATCACTCTCCTGGTCCGACCATGTGCCTCATTGTAGCGCATCTGGGCAGGTGTCACAGGGTTCCTGAGGGGTGTCAGCAACCACGGCATGTTGGGGTATCCCGAGTCACCTACGGACAGACAAGTGCACATCAGCTGACTTGGAAAAGTGGGCGGAATACTACAGATCAGATCACACACAATGGCACAAAGTCAGTACACACCGACAAGCCAGGCACGCTGGTTCTGCATCTGTGCCATCAACCTGGGGATGCGACTACTCCTCATCACAAAGGCATCGTGTGCTGAACCAGGGAAACGGGCACACACGTGTGTGATGGTCATGTCTGCAAGACACACCACCAGTGCATTGATCGAGTGGTAGTGCTTGCGGTTCCTGTAGGCCTGCTCCTGGGCCTGTGGTGGTACCAAAGCCACATGTGTCCCATCAATGGAGCCAATGACATGCGGCATCCTCCCCAGGGCATAAAAGTCACTCTTCACGTCAGTGAGTCGTCGCAGTCTAGGGAAATAGATGTACCGGTTCAGGAAGAGCAACATTGCCGCCAAGAAATCGCGGAGCACACGGCTGAACATGGTCTGTGACATCCCACCAGCAGACGCCACAGTATGTTGGAAGGTACCGGTGGCAAAGAAGTGTAGGGCTGCCATCACCTTCACCTTGGGGGTCAGCGCTGTAGGATACGGCCGGCCAGGCTGCAAATGTGGGGACAACTGCACTGCCAAATCCTCAATCAGCTGCCTGGTGAAGCGGTACCGTCGGATGCTGTCCCGTTCCACCATCGTTGCCAGGTCTGGGAATGGCCGATGGACAGCAGGAGCCCTGCAGTGCAGAGGAGAAGTAAGCAAGATCGTCAGTCACCCCACATATGCGGCATTGAACACACTCAAGATCCCAACATACATCATCATGAGGCACAACTACATGAAGTGTGCAGTACCGGAACGACATGTATGGTACATACATGGCCAACATCTGTCAACACGGTCCTACAGGTGGCATCAATTTGTCCCAGATTGGCCCATTGGATATCATGATGCTGTGTCACAGTCACCCCCCAGTGACATGTGAGGACAGATGTGCCCCAGGCACCACAGCTCAACGACAGGCACATTCCCAGGGACCCTGTAATGCCACATGGACACTGGCATCACCTGGAGTATCATGTGTACACCACAACAAAACAAACATGACCCCCACAGGTAGTGGCCACACTTGCCATGGCAGGAGAGCCATGGACGTCTGTGACACACACGCACAACATCAGAGTCCATGCACACACAACGTGGATGTGGAGACTGTCTCCCATTGTGCACATGAAATCAGAGACATTGTAAACACTACATGCACAAAGACTGTGGAGGGCCATCACTATTGTGCCACTGGGACACCCTGGCTCAAACATACCGTCCCACATGGGACTCACGGGGTATGTGACATGACATACACAAACACCACTGTGAAATGTGACCATGGCACATGCACAGATATGAACAGTTGCACATCACAGTGGTCACGTACACGTAACACCCAGGATCCTGTCCCCATTAACACGTGCACAGCCTGGGGGTGGCTGCCCACAGGTGACACCCACAGGACAACATGTACACCAACATACACACAATAGGAAATGCAGCCTTACATGCCTTATGATAAGGTTTGGACAGGCTGTCGTGATGTAGGTGTGCCCCTCACTCCCTGGGAGCTATCTGTGGCTGGCATATGTCCATCTGAGACAGGCATGCTGACATATGCCAGTCACATGTACAGTGATGCGTTGAACAGCAATGGACCGATCGGTGTCTCCGGCCGGCCCATTGCTTTCAATGTGTGCGGGTACGCGTTGTACCCCTGTGCGCGTTGTACCTCAATGGACCGATCGGTGCGCACCCATTGACAATGGGCTTGCCTGGCAACGGACGCGTTTTCGAATATTCGAACGAGTCGGTTGCTGGAAAATCAGTTGGTCACCCACAACAATGTTGCAAAATCATGTATGTCATGAAGTTGAAATTTTGAAGGATGCTGTGGGCGTGTTTTGGTGCTGCTATTCCATGGATTGGCCAGATTCAGAAGATGCAAACGACTTGGACCTATCACTTTGGACACAAGGGACAGTATCTGCCTCTCCAGCACATATATATTGCTGCATGTTCCCCTGAGAGCCCACTTGCCTGCACTACATGCTCCAGGACGACATCTGCCACTGCACTGCTGCTGTCTCTGCCCCTCTGGACCCTGCAATGGCACGTACTGTGGAGAGAGCCCCAGCCTTCAGCCTTGAAGAGAACCAGGCCCTGCTGGACAGCCTACTTCCACAGTACAGCAAGCTGTATGGGACACCAGGGGAGCAGGTGAGTGTTCTGTGCACTGCCTTTCTGAATGTGCATTTTGTCTGACTAGCAAGGCTGAGAGTCAGCACACCACTGGCTAGCAGGCTCACTGAGTAGTTGTCACCCCCATAGTGTGTAGTGACTTGCACTGGACAGGTATGGTGCAGTGACAGTGCTTCTGAACAGGGTTTTACTCCCCATGCAATGATACCATGTAGTGACTTCTGGAAAACTGTCCATGGGCAGCCGTGCACTGCCTGGGTACACCATGTGCCCCTGTGATTGCGACATGTATATGCAACTGTGTCATGCACGGATATGTTGCATGTGTAGTAATGGCCTTATCACTTTGTCATCCTGACAGGCTTCTGCCCATCGGAAGCATGAGATCTGGAAGGACATCGTCCGGGCTGTCCGGTCCGTGGGGGTCTACAAGCGCCGGATCCGCAACTGCCAAAAGAGGTGGCAGGACCTTCGGGGCTGGACCCGGAGGATTGCACGGGTCCAGCTGAAGCTGTCGCCTCCTCGCAGGAGGGGCGGAACACGGACCCTGACCCCCACATGCTCAGGATCCTGGCGGTGGTCTTTCCAGACCTGGATGGGCAGCTGAAGGCCAGAGAGCAGCAAGGAGGGGGTGAGTCAAAGACTGCACTGTGTACTCTGTCTAACATGCTATGTGCCCTCCTCGGGCCAGGTTGAACTGCCACAGTACAGCAGTCATGTTGTCCAGGAGCCATGTCCCTCTATTGTGCACTGCCCACTCCTCATCTGATACCCAGGTGTGGCCCTTACATGCAGGGAATTCTGTCACTTAGGACTGTGTCCTTGCAGTTTGCTTGACTCAAGGTGGGAGACAGCATCTGTTTCCCTGACTCTGTGGTGGGCATCATGGGTGGGTCCATTGCTTACACAATGCCTGTATTCTGACATGTATTCAGCGTGTTACTTTGATCTGTGGTCCAATTGCTGAGCTGATCCACCACATGTGGCTGGGGTACCTGGCACACACCCATGCTGCGGGTGGGAACAATGTTTGGGCCCCAGGAGTATGTATATGACGTGTGTCACACATACTTAGCCAGCTGCCTACAGTCCAGGGCTCATCCCTCATTCATGTGGGGCTGGACAGTCATGCCTACTCCAGGCCATACAATACACTCTGTACTCCCACTCCCGTGTATCAGAGGACACATTGTGCACAGTGATTTGACCCCTCAGGTGTCTGCCTCTGTGTCAGTGTGCTGTGGATTAGTCGCCAGGACTGCTGTGGAGTTTCTTGGTAGGGGCTCAGCATGCCACTGGAGATGTGACCATAGGAGACGATACTTGTGTGACACATAGGTGTCTGATCAGCTGCCCATGCAGACTGGGGCATGTAAATGTGAAGTTCAGGCAGCTGTTCCCCATGCACAGCAGAGTGTGAGGGGCTCAGGTTCAGAGGGTAGTGTCACAGGTCTCCCATATGTCCAATAGGTATGACCTGGACAGATGAGGGTTAAGAGGATGTGTTGTGGGGGGGATGTACATGTGCACTTGTGCAGCTCCAGGACTTGCATTCCCCATGACCTACTATTGTGACACAGTGCAGAGTGTTGTTGTCTGGCTGCAAAGTCATACATCACTGAGACAGTGATGTATGACTTTGCAGTCATGCCTCCGCCATGGCATGTGTCTACTGATTGGTGATCCTGCAGGGGAGTGACATGTGCTACATGCACACCATAGTGGCGCTGGCTATCAGGACATGGGTGCATCATGGTGTCTGTCGCTGGTATGCATCACATGCATTTCCTATTTGACTCTGGGCATCCCTTACATCCGTAAACCTGTACTGACTCAGTGGCAAGAGCTGTGATGTGTCCACACCGTGTCCTCTGCACTGTCCAACTACTGTGTACTTGGTGCATGTGTCAACACTGGGGTGTTGCAATCCAACAGACACCAGACAGATGGGTGCAAGGCCATGTGGGATGTGAGTGCCATGCTTGGCATCAGACTGACAATTGACTTCTCCTGTTCAATTAGTGCACTTTTAGCAATGTACAACTAATGATGCCAGGGCTTGCTCTGTGATGTGCTGTGCTCACAGTGGTGTGTGCGTTATGTGCAGGTGACTGATGTCTGTCTGTTTCCCCATTGTTTGCAGATACATCCACGGCCACGGAAGGGGACAGCTCCACGGACCAGGAGGAGCCGGAGAGCCAGACTGGGTCAGCAGCCGAGGAGTGGTCGGAGGGACCCAGTGGCACGGAGGGCGAGGGGAGCCACACCGAGGAGTCCTCAGCAGCATCCACCTCAGCTGAGGACCAGAGCAACTCGGAGGATGACTCCCTTGTGGAGGCGGGTGTCAGCAGCCACCACACCCCAGCTAGTGTTGCTGTCCCCGCCACCACCAGCACCACCACCGCCCTCCCATCGGCTCCCATTCCCCAGGTCCGTGGAGGCTCCCATGTCCGGGAGCGTGTCTCCTTTGGGCCAGGCACCGCACCCCCTGCCCCTGTGTCCCCTGCTGCCCTGAGTGAGGAGTCTGTGTACCTCCTTCGCCAGCTCCATGTAGGGCAGACAGCCATGCTGAGTGTCCTCCATGCGCACACCGCGCTGTTGACTCAGCTGGTGTCGTTCATGGAGGGCATCTCATCGGGCATGTCTGACCTACAGAGGGGCAATAGGTCCATGGACTCCTCCCTGACGGCAGCAGTGTCCCTCCTCAAACGGTCCCTCACCCCTCCTGCCTCTGCTCCATCCACACTCCCCAGCACCTTACCCATCCCAGGCACACACACACTGGCACAGGCACACACCAGCACACACACATCCAGCACACTGACACACACGCCAATGACAAAACGCACACGCACGCACATTCAGGGGACTGAAGCCAGACTCACAGGGGATGGGGCCCTGGAACACACACACGCATCCACATGCACTGCGCAGTCCTCAGTTCCCTCTCCCTCCAAAGCACCCTCCCTTGCCTCACCTGCAACCCCAAAGTCACAGCAGCTCTTCCTCTGTGACCTCGGCCTCTTCCCCACCGATGAAGCTGCTCCAGCATCCCGGGGGAAGAGGAAGCCCACCCACACGGAGCAGAGTGCCCCTCGCCCCCGGACACCCTCCCCCAGGCGCAGACGGACTGAGGCCCCCACCCGCAAGTCCCCCCGGAGTGCTAAGAGCAAGACCCCGCCACCGCCCTGCAGCTCAGGCACAAGGTCTCCGTCCTCCATCCCTCAGGCCCCCACTGCACAGGTGCCCCCACCACACCCTGCCCCAGGTTCCCCCACCCACAGATATACCATCCCCAAGATGCTCCGGCCTTCTCCCCCTGCCACTTGCTCTCCCAGCACCACACCCCCCGCTGCGCTTGTCTGTGCCACTGATGTGGTGAGGGTGTCCTCCCCTTCTGTCCAACCCACCTTGCCTGTTCCCCATTCTCCTCCCCTGGAGGTAGGCACTGCAGTGGAGTCCACTACCGCCCTGTCTGACTTGGGCACTGCAGTGGCGGACCTGTCCACCCCATCTGCAGGGTCCACTGCAGTTGTGCCGGCACCCACGACATCTGTGTCATGCCCCCCAGTTGTGCCGGCACACACCATGTCAGACACCTCCACTGCAGTTGTCAGTGGCTCTCCAGCACCCACCACCCCTTCCCTGACTCCCCCTGGTGAGCCCTGATCCTGTCCCTGCGGTGCCTGGCCTGCCCCCCGGTTGCCCCTCCTAGTGGATTGTCCCTGGTATTGTGCAGGCATGCGTAGGGTGACATCTGCCAGTGTCACCCTGTTTGAACTTTGACAATGGACTGGCCATTGGCCTTTGCTCTAATTTCTTCTGGACGTCGTTATCAAACAACACATATGCTGAATAAAGCAACTTTCTTTTCTCTAGTGCTCATGCTTCAGATGTACATGTTGTTGGTGCAGCTAACCATGCCCTTGCTGCAGTGATGGTGATATCTGGTCTCATGATTATGAAGTGTTACTGTGCAGGAACCCATGTGGTCCAGGGGGAATGTGTCCTATCATGTGGTGTATCCATGTCATCAATAGCAGCATCTGAGGGTGTCATGTGTTCAGTATTTGGCAATGGGTTTCCTACTTACATTGGCAATTTCATATCTGTGGCTTCCACCCCTGCACATCTGTTGTGCCTGCCATCGTTGCATTTGTCTACTTCCCTGACCGTGTTGCCATCTCCAGTGGACATGCAGGTTTGGGCATCAATGGGGAGGGACTCATCCGTGTAGTCAGTGCAACATTGCTATACAAGTGTGTTGGATCTGTGCTGATGATTCCGTTGGCACATCCATGACCAGGCTGATGTGATGGGAGCCCTCATTTGGTGCTAATTGTTGATTGTGTGACCAAGTGCTCAGCTGACATGATGGGGCCCTACTGAGGCAACATATGGCACAGCTTTCCTCACACAGGAGTGGAGTCCCCTCATGGCAGTGTGTACACGTGTGACATTGCCTGCGCCCAAGGTGTGTGTTGTATGTGCATGTCTGTGTGTTCACTTTCATTCATCTGCGCATGCTGTGATCCCTAGTGTTGTACCTGTTTGTGATGCTTGCTGACTTGAGCTATGTTCCCCCAAAGTCTTCTCCCTGTGTTCTCTGTGATGTGGGTGCATGGCACATTACTGGTCATCAGGGTGTCACCCATAGGTGTGTTTGCTGTCAGGGCAGAGTTTGTGTGCTGACGCAGATGGGTCACAGTCAGGTTTCCCTTTGGCACTTGTTGTTTGCCCCTGTCATGTGATTTCCAGTTTGTGTTATCTTTCAGTGATTGTGACACGTTGTGTGTGTGACTGCTGGCACTCCTTAGGGTCCGGGCTGCAATGTTGGTTGTTGTCTATGTGTGTTCTTTGTGGGTGACCTTGGCTTCTTCATTGGTGTGTGACTGTGGCTGGGATCCCATTGGTCGGTGTGGTATTGCCGTCATGTCCATGTACAGCGTAGTGTGCAGTGTGTCAGACATTCAGGAGTCTTGTTGAGTGTCCATGTGTGATGTGTTTCTACACCTTGGTTCCCACCCACCACCCTGGAATAGTCATGGGTGCATGTGCAATGTCACCAGTGCATGTGTACTTCACTGCTGCACATTGTTGGAGGTCGAGGGGTGTGGTCTTGAGTGTGTGCAGATGAGAGTTGTTGCCCGGCTAGTCCCCTGCCTCCATGTTGGCCTTGGCTTACTGGCCATGCTGATTGATTTGTGCTTGTGTAGGTGTGATGGTAGTTAGTTGCTCAGGACACCTGACTGTGGTTCACAGTGTGAACGACATTTAGCTTTGTCATCACAGTGGTATTTTTATTCAGCCCAGGGTCACCACATTGTGGGGGCCCTGGGGGTGGTGCTGTGGTGTGTCTGTGACTTGCTGTGTCAGTTGTTGTTCCTACGTGCCTGTGTGACATGTGTGTTTTGTGCTCCCTCTCACCTGTCAATGCCTGCTTGCCCACATAGGGGATTTGGATCCATGAGTTACCTTAGTGTGGCAGTGTATGCACATCTGTATGATTGGTATTCAGCTCTCCTCATGTGTTGTGTTGTTGCCTGGGGACACTGGCACCCCCACCCCTCACCTGCTGTGTATGATGACAGTGTTGGTCTGCCTGTTTGTGTTTGTGCATCTGCACCACTGCATTGGCATATCTTGGGTGTGCCATTGGCTGTATGTTGTTTGGTGTGTTTCCCCTGCTGTCCCTGGGACTCCTAGGTCATCGGTCAGCACAGTGATCATGGTTTGTGTGTCCCATTGCTGCCATGGTATGGTATCTGTTCACCTCACATCTGCTGTCTCCACAGGGTATCTGCATTTGTGTGCCCATTGGTGCAAATATGTGGTTCTGCATTCTGATGGTCACTTCTGTCATTGTGTCATTGATGACTGTTGACGGTCTCAGCCCCCATGGGTGTTGTTTGTCTGCACATGGCCAAAGGAATGTTTCATTTGCACTGCAGTATTTGGCTCCCCCAATTTATGTTGCAATGGGACACATACACTACTTTGCCACAGATGAGTTTTTGGTTCTGTGACCAGGAATGATCCATGCAGTTTGGCAGTTGCAGCTCTTTCTTTGTCAACAATTACCTTTTGGTCACTGTGATGATGAGGGTGTAGACCCCATTGCCACAATGGTCAAAATGTGCTTCAGCTATGGACCCCACACTTACCTTTTGGTCACTGTGATGATGGGGGTTTAGACCCCATTGCCACAATGGTCAAAATGTGCTTCAGCTATGGACCCCACACTTGCCTTTTGGTCACTGTGATGATGGGGGTTTAGACCCCATTGCCACAATGGTCAAAATGTGCTTCAGCTATGGACCCCACACTTGCCTTTTGGTCACTGTGATGATGGGGGTTTAGACCCCATTGCCACAATGGTCAAAATGTGCTTCAGCTATGGACCCCACACTTGCCTTTTGGTCACTGTGATGATGGGGGTTTAGGCCCCATTGCCACAATGGTCATGGGCTGCTTGCATTGTGGGTGCCACACACATATATGTGTGGCACATGTGCTAGGGGGTCACATTGTATGTTCAAAGTCATGTTCGGTGTTGTAGGCATTTGACACAGCCTGCTCACACGCTTGTCATGGTGGTGGGGGATGTCTTAATCTTGCATTCCCTAGGTTGTGGTGTGCTTGTTGTGTCATGCATTGTCCATCCTATGAGTGGGGGTGGTAGTAGTGGTAGGCATCCAGCCCCCCTGGCTAAGGGTGGTAGTAGTGGTAGGCATCCTGCCCCCTGGCTAAGGGTGGTAGTAGTGGTAGGCATCCTGCCCCCTGGCTAAGGGTGGTAGTAGTGGTAGGCATCCAGCCCCCCTGGCTAAGGGTGGTAGTAGTGGTGGGCATCCTGCCCCCCTGGGTGAGGGTGGTAGTAGTGGTGGGCATCCTGCCCCCTGGCTAAGGGTGGTAGTAGTGGTAGGCATCCTGCCCCCTGGCTAAGGGTGGTAGTAGTGGTAGGCATCCTGCCACCCTGGCTAAGGGTGGTAGTAGTGGTAGGCATCCTGCCCCCTGGCTAAGGGTGGTAGTAGTGGTAGGCATCCTGCCCCCCTGGCTAAGGGTGGTAGTAGTGGTGGGCATCCTGCCCCCCTGGGTGAGGGTGGTAGTAGTGGTGGGCATCCTGCCCCCTGGCTAAGGGTGGTAGTAGTGGTAGGCATCCTGCCCCCTGGCTAAGGGTGATAGTAGTGGTAGGCATCCTGCCACCCTGGCTAAGGGTGGTAGTAGTGGTAGGCATCCTGCCCCCCGTGGGTGAGGGTGGTAGTAGTGGTAGGCATCCTGCCCCCTGGCTAAGGGTGGTAGTAGTGGTAGGCATCCTGCCCCCCGTGGGTGAGGGTGGTAGTAGTGGTAGGCATCCTGCCCCCTGGCTAAGGGTGGTAGTAGTGGTAGGCATCCAGCCCCCTGGCTAAGGGTGGTAGTAGTGGTGGGCATCCTGCCCCCCTGGGTGAGGGTGGTAGTAGTGGTGGGCATCCTGCCCCCTGGCTAAGGGTGGTAGTAGTGGTGGGCATCCTGCCCCCCTGGGTGAGGGTGGTAGTAGTGGTAGGCATCCTGCCCCCCGTGGGTGAGGGTGGTAGTAGTGGTAGGCATCCTGCCCCCTGGCTAAGGGTGGTAGTAGTGGTGGGCATCCTGCCCCCCTGGGTGAGGGTGGTAGTAGTGGTAGGCATCCTGCCACCCTGGCTAAGGGTGGTAGTAGTGGTAGGCATCCTGCCCCCGTGGGTGAGGGTGGTAGTAGTGGTAGGCATCCTGCCCCCTGGCTAAGGGTGGTAGTAGTGGTAGGCATCCTGCCCCCCGTGGGTGAGGGTGGTAGTAGTGGTAGGCATCCTGCCCCCTGGCTAAGGGTGGTAGTAGTGGTAGGCATCCAGCCCCCTGGCTAAGGGTGGTAGTAGTGGTGGGCATCCTGCCCCCTGGGTGAGGGTGGTAGTAGTGGTGGGCATCCTGCCCCCTGGCTAAGGGTGGTAGTAGTGGTGGGCATCCTGCCCCCCCTGGGTGAGGGTGGTAGTAGTGGTAGGCATCCTGCCCCCCGTGGGTGAGGTTGGTAGTAGTGGTAGGCATCCTGCCCCCCTGGCTAAGGGTGGTAGTAGTGGTAGGCATCCTGCCACCCTGGCTAAGGGTGGTAGTAGTGGTAGGCATCCTGCCCCCTGGCTAAGGGTGGTAGTAGTGGTAGGCATCCTGCCCCCTGGCTAAGGGTGGTAGTAGTGGTGGGCATCCTGCCCCCCTGGGTGAGGGTGGTAGTAGTGGTGGGCATCCTGCCCCCTGGCTAAGGGTGGTAGTAGTGGTAGGCATCCTGCCCCCTGGCTAAGGGTGGTAGTAGTGGTAGGCATCCTGCCACCCTGGCTAAGGGTGGTAGTAGTGGTAGGCATCCTGCCCCCCGTGGGTGAGGGTGGTAGTAGTGGTAGGCATCCTGCCCCCCTGGCTAAGGGTGGTAGTAGTGGTAGGCATCCTGCCCCCCGTGGGTGAGGGTGGTAGTAGTGGTAGGCATCCTGCCCCCTGGCTAAGGGTGGTAGTAGGGGTAGGCATCCAGCCCCCTGGCTAAGGGTGGTAGTAGTGGTGGGCATCCTGCCCCCCTGGGTGAGGGTGGTAGTAGTGGTGGGCATCCTGCCCCCTGGCTAAGGGTGGTAGTAGTGGTGGGCATCCTGCCCCCCTGGGTGAGGGTGGTAGTAGTGGTAGGCATCCTGCCCCCGTGGGTGAGGGTGGTAGTAGTGGTAGGCATCCTGCCCCCTGGCTAAGGGTGGTAGTAGTGGTGGGCATCCTGCCCCCCTGGGTGAGGGTGGTAGTAGTGGTAGGCATCCTGCCCCCCGTGGGTGAGGGTGGTAGTAGTGGTAGGCATCCTGCCCCCTGGCTAAGGGTGGTAGTAGTGGTGGGCATCCTGCCCCCCTGGGTGAGGGTGGTAGTAGTGGTAGGCATCCTGCCCCCCGTGGGTGAGGGTGGTAGTAGTGGTAGGCATCCTGCCCCCTGGCTAAGGGTGGTAGTAGTGGTAGGCATCCTGCCCCCTGGCTAAGGGTGGTAGTAGTGGTAGGCATCCTGCCCCCTGGCTAAGGGTGGTAGTAGTGGTGGGCATCCTGCCCCCCTGGGTGAGGGTGGTAGTAGTGGTGGGCATCCTGCCCCCTGGCTAAGGGTGGTAGTAGTGGTAGGCATCCTGCCCCCCGTGGGTGAGGGTGGTAGTAGTGGTGGGCATCCTGCCCCCCTGGGTGAGGGTGGTAGTAGTGGTGGGCATCCTGCCCCCTGGCTAAGGGTGGTAGTAGTGGTAGGCATCCTGCCCCCCTGGCTAAGGGTGGTAGTAGTGGTAGGCATCCTGCCACCCTGGCTAAGGGTGGTAGTAGTGGTAGGCATCCTGCCCCCCTGGCTAAGGGTGGTAGTAGTGGTAGGCTTCCTGCCCCCTGGCTAAGGGTGGTAGTGGTGGTGGGCATCCTGCCCCCCTGGGTGAGGGTGGTAGTAGTGGTGGGCATCCTGCCCCCTGGCTAAGGGTGGTAGTAGTGGTAGGCATCCTGCCCCCCGTGGGTGAGGGTGGTAGTAGTGGTAGGCATCCTGCCCCCTGGCTAAGGGTGGTAGTAGTGGTAGGCATCCAGCCCCCTGGGTTGGGGTGGTGGCGCGCATTCAGGCCCCTGTGTGCATATGTGGCATTGGTGATGGGCATCCCGCCCCTATGGTGCTGCTGTTGCTGGTGTAAGTATATTCAGATTCCCAGTGTATGTGTGTGATGTGTCGTGTACGTGTTGTATGTGTTTTGTGGTTGGTGTCTGACTTACCTTCTGCGCCGTACGCGTCCGTGCCTGTTCCGGTAGTAGATGTAGAATATTGGTATGATCGGGACGAAGGGATTCATGGTTGGTTCGTGTCGTTCGTCCTTCTCGTTGCTTCGCGTCGTCCTCGTCGCTTGGCTTCGTCCTCGTCGCTTCGCTTCGTCCTCGTCGCTTCGCGTCGTCCTCGTCGGTGCTGTGTTCGTCTCGTAGCCGTGGATCGTGTTGTGGCGCGATTCGGAGCTTATGTGCGCCTCTCCCGGATGCTTTGACGTGCCGTGCGTAGCGACGGGTTCGGCGCGTACGGAAAGCGCATCGTACTTGTCCGGCCGGACGGGGCTGCATTTTCCCTTCCGTGCGACTCGATTCGGCGTTTCCGGATTCGCCTCGGTCGGAGAACAGGACCTGGTTTGGGTGAGTACGGCTCGGCCGGAATTTTTGCTGTTGTGCGCATCGTACTTGCTCGTTCGGTGTGCTGTACGGATCGGTCGGGAAACTGGCTTTCGCATGGCTTTTTTCCCGACCGAATAGTATTGGGTGCGCCTCCGACCGAGATCGGAATCGGCCCCAAAGTATGTCGTACATAAGAATTCGATGAAATTCTCATTGAGTAATTTTAGGATCCATTAGAACATTAAATTCATAAAAAAATAATTACAGAAGAATAAACATCAGCCTATATACATAAAAACTGTTTTTTTTAATTATTAGTCTACTGCTAGAGATCATATATAAATTTGAAGGTGTTGAACTTAAAAGTCAATAAAATATTTTGGTTATCATGTAACTTGATAAATATTGACCAAATAGCTTTGACGTTGACCTCACTGTCCCTGTCCCACAAAGGCTAAACTGTACATTTCGATAACACATTTTTCAAAGTTGGCTATTCTTGTAGACTTACATCTTCTTATAAATAATCTATTCCCTTTTGATCATAGTTTATAGTTACAACTACTAATATACATCTGTTTAATCAGAGCCACTATTTCTTACTTTAATCATGACATATTTTTAATATCAAGATAGTGGACAATTTCTCCATTATAATTTTAGTGTTTGCATTTATCATTATATATCTTATTACCTTTTAACAATTTGTATTTTTCCATCAAAAGAGCTTTAGGAAAACTTATTTCCCAGTGCCTGATTTGTGCAGTGTTTCATTGTCAATAGTTACATTTCGGCCCTTTGACATTCCAACTTTATTGAGTTCACTTGAATCACTCGAGTCACTGGAGCTGGTAGAATCACTTGAGTCACTGGAGCTGTGTGAATCAATTAAGTCACTGGAGTTCTTAAATTCAGATGAGCCACTGGATGTTGTAGAGTCGCTTGAGTCATTGGAACTCTTAGAATCACTTAAACCACTGGAGCTGCTAGAACTACTTACGTTGCTGGAGCTGGTGGAGTCACTTGAGTCACTAGAGGTTTTGGAATCACCTGAGACTCGAGAGCCATTAGAGTCACTTGAGTTCTTGGAGCTGTTGGAGTGACTTGAGTCTCTTGAGTGTTTGGAGTCACTTGAGTCACTGGAGCTGTTGTAATCACTTTAATTGTGGGATGTGCTGGAGTCACATGAGGTGTTTACCATGCTAGAATCAGTGGAGTTGCCTGAGCTTGTAGAATGACTTGATTCGCTGGACCTGTTCAATGTATTTGAATTTCTTGAGTCATTTGGACTGCTGGAATCATTTGAATCTCTTGAACTGTTAGGTTCACTAGATCTGTTAGAATCATTTGTGTTTTGGGAATTGTTAGATTTACTTGAGATATTCGACTCATCTGAGTCACTTGAGGTGGTAGACTCACTTGAATCACTGGAGCTTTTCGAATCACTTGTGTCATCAGAACTGTTAGAATTGCTTGAGTCCTGTGAATTGCTGGAATCACTTGAATCACTGGATGTGTTACTATCATGTGACCCATTAGACATGGTGTTGTTTCTGTGGCCTTTAGAACCTTCTGAGCTAGTTGAATCACTGGAGCTACTTGATTCACTGGAGAAATTAGAGTCATTTGACTCACTGGAGCTATCAGAGTCGCTAGAAGAAGAAGATCCGCTTGAGTCATTGGATCTATTAGAAACTCTTGAGTCACTGGAGCTCTTTGAAGCTGTTGACTGACTAGAGGTTTTAGAATCATTTGAATCACTTGAACTTGTAGAAACAGAAGACATTTCTTGCCTAGATTCATAAGAGCTGGATTTGTCATCTTGACGAGCCTTCTTAGAAGAATCACTGACACTTTGTTGACTAGAGCTGGAATCACTGCTGTTGACAGCATTATTTGGTTCATCCCCTTGCGTTCCATCATCACTAACAAAATAGTTGGCAAAGTAGGTATACCCATCAAACGTACCACCGTCACCAGCCTGACTTCTAATTTTAATATCTTTTTCACTAAGTCTATTTATGGCATATCCTTCGACCTTTCCATCACCATTTATTCTTTTTACTGCACCGATTAATCCTTTATTAACTGATTTCAGTGTAAAAATGACAGAACCATTTTGATTAGTAGCCATATCTGATCCATTGTCTGTATTATTTCTGTAATTCTTTTCACTTTTTCTTAAATATCCCTCAGTCCTTAGGTCATACATATTTGATGGGTGGGTCTCATGTGTCGTGTCAGTGTTCATTTGGCCAGCCATGATGACATAGTCTTCTCTATCTTCATTTCCACTGCCATATTCTTGAAATGTAGAATTTAATGCTTTCTCCATGCCGGCATTTATACCTAATCTTATCCTTGGTACGTTTTGAGTGAGAGCCTCTTTCACATCAGTCTTATGATTCCTTTCAGAGTGTACTTTTCCATGCTTCCCAATGTGCTGGCTTTGGATACTTATTATGTTTTTTTTAACCTTATCATCCCTGTCGCTGGAATGATGCTCCCATTTCATATCATCCTTGTTAACCTGGAGGCTGTTTTTATATTGAATCCAAGCTTCCTTTCCTCCGCTGCTAATGATGTTTCCAGGATCACGATCCTTTGTATCCAGTGCCAATATACTATTTTTATCAGCATTTCTTTCATCCTGGTGTCCATACTTCCTTTTCTCCGTTTGTTTCGGATCATCACTATCGGTGTCTAAGATTACTTTAGTTAGAGATAGGTCATTGCCTCTGCCAATTCTTGACACATGGTCTCTTCTCAGTTGGTCCTCACTGCTTTTGATCTGTTTTAAAGGAAGCACAGTATCAATGCTGTGGTACAATCTTTACAGTGTCTACAGTCAAGACCATGACACCAGTACAATGCACTTTTTTCACAATTCCAGGTTGATAAAATGTAGATAAAAGTAATGTGCAGCAATTCTGTCCTCAAGAACTAATTAACACAATTAGAGAACAACAATAACTCTAAATGCAATGAGACAGAGGCAGCAAGGCTTGTTGACACCGTCTTGTGACACAAATACGGGAAAAACAAATGACAATAACTATCCAGAAATGCAACTGTTACAAAGCTAAGTACCTGATTGACACAACATTCTGCACACCTAAATTGTCATCATCAGGCACAAATGGCATCGAAAATCCACAAGAGGGGCACCTTTTTTTGTGAGTTTAGGGTTGGGGATGAGAACATTGATGTTCACTATGGAGGACAGAGGATAACTATTGGAAAGGTGTGAAAATACATTGATAAAGACATTATATTATGTTTATTTTACAACATTATTAAAGATTTTAGCACCCAGTTTCTGAAACTATGCTTAGGCCTTCATTGTGAGTGGATTTATGTGCGGTAAATTTGCCCCATTTAAAATCCATTTTCCCAAAATTACTGCATAGTTTTCTCTTACACAAATATTTAAGGATTACTTTGCAAAATGTGCACAAGGGAAAATCGGTGCAGATAATGACATCACTACTAGCAATATTGGGATCAGCACAAACGTTGTTTGCGCCTGGTTACATTGTTCTATGCAAATTAGAATAAAATGTATTTTTTTTCCAATGAATGCTGCATTATGTCTGCAATGTACTTGTGAATTATTCCCTAAAACTCCCAAATTGGCGGGGGGGGGTGAAAAGTCATTTTGTCATAAGGAAAAATGTAATCTGTTAATACCCGTTTCTATCAACATTAGTCCTGTGGATTATCTGCACCATAGCAATCATTTGGACCAAAGGTCTCTTTTAGAATGTGCTTGCAGTCTAACAGTTCAGATGAGGCCTTTGTCTTCACCTCCCCAGCAGAAGACTGACTTCTCAGTGCTTAATTTGAGCTGGTGGTTGCACGTGGGGCCCACTGGCACTCCTTTTTGGGATAGAGCACTCATTTTTCTTCAAGAGAAATTGATATAGAGCAAGAGAGAGAAAAATACTAAAAGTGCAAAGAAGGTAGAAGAGAAAGATGGAAAAACAGACCAAAGGAGAAAGCAGGGATGAAATGAACCTGCAAGTGTTAGAGAAAGAGGTAGGGAGTATCTGGTGGTGGATTAAAGAGGCATGAGGTGCTGCCTTGGTATGCATCAGCCTGACCTTCTGTACCGCCAGCCACGGGCCTCTGAGGTAAAAATTGGGTCCCTGCACTTATTCTTTTACAAATTAAGCACTGGAACTGGCCGTCACATAACTGCCTTATGCTCTCTTTGTGGAAAGTGCATCTAAGTAAGTAAGTAAGTAATAGTTTATTGTCCGGTCAATTAAAACCTTTACAATTTCTCTTGAAAGAGAGTGACAAAATTACACAACAAAATTCATGATTTAAAAACTTCTCAAAATATCATTTCATAAAACATCAGTGCATTGTGTTAACATCTGTGCAAAAGTCCATGTTGTGACCATTATAGTTCATTGATAAAAATTTTTGATCGATCTGTATCTTGACAAGTTTTCGGATCCTGAACATTTAAGAAGAATATAAGATTATAAAGGGTTAAAATTTGATAAAACACGTGCTCAGTTTAGTTAGAGGAATAATTGTACAATAAACCAGTTGCTTTCTGACTGCAGTAAAAGTGGGTTGCATTTGAAAGTCGTACTATAGCAGCTATTGTCCATAAGAGAGGCAATCTTTATTTCCTATAGAAGCATAAACTTAAAAGTGATGTAATAATGAATAATACTAATGGATTATCGGCCAAGTTTCGCCCCTGCCGCTTCCATAAATTGCACGAATCAACATGCCAGCTGGATGTTCCCTCCTCCGAGGCATACCATTACTGCTTGCCTACATGTTCTTATCCCCTCACTTTTAAAGTGTGGCTTCAGTAATTGGCGTCGCTCAGCTTGTAATTCTCTGCAGATGCACAAAAGGTGTATTATACTTTCATTTGCTTCCTTGCATAAGAGGCATGTTGTCTGGCCCGGCGATCGTTTCCAAGGGGGAAGGTGCTGCACTGCTGGTAAAATGCCCATTCGGAGATGGAGATATTTTTCTTTCTTCATCCGGTTAAAGCCTATGCCTAGGTAAGATTGCGCGGAGGGCTTAGCATAGCTTTGCACGACAAACCATCCATGGGTTCTTTCTGTGAGGACCGCCTTGTCTTCTGGTGATAGTTTTTTCACTGTCTTGTTTACAATTTGTTTAAAACTCTGGTAAGACCCTGATGCTGCCCAAAGTTCCTCCAGTCCTAGGCGGTCTTTTGATGCGGTCAGATAGCTCATGGCTGCACAGTCCCACTTTTGGAATAGCTGTATGATGAGCAAGTTGGCATGCTTTTGTGGCCCGCTCAGCATTCTTTTTTGCTTCACAGAGAAGCCCTCATAGTAAAGTTTTTTTTCTGTAAACCAAAAACGAAATGTCAGTGATGTGCAGGGAGTTTTCTCCCTGTCCATCAGGAATTCTTTTCTTTTTGTCCCGCCCAGATTTGCATGCCTCAAAAGGTGATTCACAACAGGAAAAATCAGAGGTGCATGCCCCATTCTAAATGAGGTAGGGCATTTGTCATTGCGACACAGCAGTTTTGTGGCAAATGGGCAGTTTGGTCAAGAGTTTCTCCCAAACTAGCCAGCTGAGGCTCAGGTATTAAACATTCAGTTGTTCCCCCACCTCTAGATAGTGTGAGAGTACCACAGAGATTAGTGGAGATGATGCTCTGTCAATTTATAAACCCCAAATGAGCCCCTAAGTGAAAAGCAGCAAGAAATCTATGATTTGAGTACATTTTATATTCTTGCCCAGGGAATATTTTGTACTTTCACATGCTCTGGACAGAGCACAGCAGTTAATGACGGGGCAGCAGTTCGAATCACAGCTCAGTGATCTGAGTCTGTCGAAGGCTCCACCAGCCTTCTCCCCAAAGCATGTTCTCATTGGGCGCACTAACTTGGTGCCTCTTATTATGTGTTCAAATTTAGCTTGCCACCCAAAGTATTTGTTTCCTGTGGGCCCAAAATTGTACTATGGCTCAGGACCATGGTCGAAGGAAATGCTTTTTTTCAGAAGAGGTGCCAATAGTCGGAGAAGTGGTCCTCTATAAATACCCCTAGCTCAATAGACTTTTAAGGGAACAAACTGAAAGCAAGGGCCGGTTAAATCTTCTTAAGCTGTACCCTGCAAATCTCACAAAGGAATAATAAAACATGAAAATAAGATTGTTGAAAATACCATCCATTCAAAATCTACTGTCTCAAGCAATCTTCTTATAAATAAAGGTTGCTTCATTCACTTTGCTACACTATTCAAGATAATTCCCAGTTCGCTGGAAAACAAGATACTTCACAATTAAGTTCATAATTGTCCTGAAGTTGGAGTCATAAAATTCAAGGTTACTGGCTGAAATGCACAAACATTTGCTACCAACCAACACTATGGAATCTAAGGTCAAATAAGAGTGCCAGAACAAAGAATTTAATTATATGATTGAAATCTCGGGCATAGTGAACCACGTATGAAGTCAAGAGTTGCAGGTCTCCTTAGGACTTTAAACATCACATAATGAGAATGAAACCTCCATCTAGAGGTATCTATGTTAGATAAATGTTTAGTATTTAAATTTGTCTTCCTCTATTCATCTTGTGTTATTTAATTTTAACAATTTCCAATTGATGTTGCAAGGATTTCTATGAATTTTGAGTCTCTGACAACCTGAAGTCCTAAAAAATACAAAATTGCAGAAACTACACTAAGGTAGGCACAATAGTTAAGTTTAACAAAAATAATTCCCAAGAAGTGCACCATTAGGGACCTCCTTACGATATGTATATATTGGGGGTTCATGTGAGTGTGTGTATTTATGTATATATATGAGTGTATATATATATATATATTATCTACTGGCGGTCGCCAGTAGATAGTTATAGTTAGGACCTATTTTCCATAGGAAATCCGCAACATTCTATTTGCAATAACGTTGGCGCCGGTTGACGAATCTTTGCGAAAGCTTCCAACTTGTTGGGGCGCTCCGGTCCGCTCCTATCCTGAAAGTCTCGGGGTGATTCGTCAAGCGGGGGCCGAGAAAAAAGGGGGGTCCCAAAACGTGTTTTCCCCATTCATTTTTCCTTAGGAACCTTTAGTCGCAGCTACAGCCCGAACTGCTGAATGGAATTACACCAAATTTGGCAAAGAGGTAGCCCTTGGTTCAGTGTCGTGCCTTTTGCTTAAATGGTGTAAATCCGTTCAGTAGTTCCTGAGAAAATCAAAAGTAAAGTCACATATATATCTATGGCCGAGTAGGGTCCGCGTACCCTCCCGATCACGAGCTGCATGCTAATTGGCTGTCAAGTGGCTGTCAACACTCCAAATCAGGAAGTGTTGGCAGCCATTTTGTCCCTCAGTAGAACCGAGGGACAGAAACAAGTGCGCAAAGCGCAAAAAGGGGGCAGGGTAGAAACACCCTGACCCCCTAGGTCGGCTCAGGGAATCCCACAAGGACCCCCTGGGCAGAAAAAAGCATTTTTTTTTTTTAAACAGCGGGATGCGCTTAGGGTGCGCGGATCCCGCCGATTAAAAAAAAAACACAAGAAACAAGTGCGCAAAACGCACAAAGGGGGCAGGGTAGAAACACCCTGACCCCTAGGTCTGCTCAGGGGTCCCACAAGGACCCCCTGGGCAGAAAAAAGCATTTTTTTAAAAAACAATTCGGCGGGATGCGCTTAGGGTGCGCGGATCCCGCCGATAAAAAAAGAAATCGAAGCGCGGTCTCCCGCGCTTCGATGCTAATTTGCCCCCGGGTGGCCAAAAGTCCCGGGGGCATGCGGGGGTGGGTTTAGATTTTATGGGGGGGCCTCTAAGGCCCCCCAAGCCCAGGGGACCACCACCCCTGGGGCTTTAAATAAAAAATGGTGCGGGAGGGCTGTCCGCCCTCCCGCAGCCCCGGGGACCGCCACCCCCCCGGGCTTCTTTTTTTTAATTTAAATGACCTGTGTGGGGGGGGCTCCAGCCCCCCCACATGCCCCGGGGACCGCCACCTCCCCGGGGCACTAAATATTTAAATATGGGGGTCAGTTACGCGGAATCGGCCACGGGAGGGGGGCCACGCGGCCCCCTTCCCGTTTTCTTTTTAAAAAAAAGAAAAAAAAGGGGTAAGGCCCTGGGGGATGGGGTCCCCAGGGCCCAAAAAAAGGAAAAAGGAAGGGGGGGCCACACAGTCCCCCTTCAGGAAAAAAAAAAAAACGATCGTGCCGCAGGCCCCACCCCCTTCCTTTACCACTCTGCAAACGCGCCCCGGAACAAATTCCCCTTGAATACTGGGGGTCCCTGGGGGCCAACTAGCCCACCAGGAACCTCCAGTATGCGCCAGGGGGCTGCGTTGCAGAGAGGTGTACAGAGGCCATGCCCCTTTTTACACCTCTCTGCAACGCAGCTCTGTGGCGCGTTTTGGAGGTACATGGTGGGCTAGTTGGACTCCAGGGACCCTCAGGATTCAAGGGGACTTAATCCCCCAACTTAAAACGCGCCACGGGGCGCGTTTGCACAGTGGTGAAGGGAGGGGGCGGGGCTTCAGGTGACATGTGTGCAAACAGGCCCCGTGGTGCATTTTAAGATGGGGAATTAAATCCCCTTCAATCCTGAGGGTCCCTGGGGGCCAACTAGCCCACCAGGTACGTCCAGAAAGCGCCACAGAGTTGCATTGCAGAGAGGTGCAAAAAGGGGCGTGGCCTCTGAACACCTCTCTGCAACGCAGCTCTCTGGCGCATACTGGAGGTATCTGGTGGGCTACTTGGCCCCTAGGGACCCTCGGGATTGAGGAGGATTTAATTCCCCATCTTAAAACGCGCCACGGGGCCTGTTTGCAGACATGTCACCTGAAGCCCCGCCCCTCCCTTCACCACTGTGCAAATATTCCTCTAAAATCAGCCGAACTACGAATTCCGATTTACTCACCTGTTATCAGGAGAGACCTCAGTGCTGCATCTTTGAGTCCAGTACTGATCCTGAAAAGTAATTTTGACCGTACTTACCAGTAACTTGAATTTCCTTCCATAGGATATCATTGCCTGCTTTTTGCTGAAAAAGTTTCTAAGTGTCGATTTTTGAAACATACAAATATTCCTCTAATATCAGCAGAACTACGAATTCCGATTTACTCACCTGTTATCAGGAGAGACCTCAGTGCTGCATCTTTGAGCCCAGTACTGATCCTGAAAAGTAATTCTAACCGTACTTACCAGTAACTTGAATTTCCTTCCATAGGCTAACATTGACTGGTTTCACTTGGAAATTCTTCTAAGTGTGGAGTTTTGGAACTTTATAATATTCCTCTAAAATCAGCCGAACTACGAATTCCGATTTACTCACCTGTTATCAGGAGAGACCACAGTGCTGCATCTTTGAGCCCAGTACTGATCCTGAAAAGTAATTTTAACCGTACTTACCAGTAACTTGAATTTCCTTCCATAGGATATCATTGCCTGCTTTTTGCTGAAAAAGTTTCTAAGTGTCGATTTTTGTAACATACAAATATTCCTCTAAAATCAGCCGAACTACGAATTCCGATTTACTCACCTGTTATCAGGAGAGACCTCAGTGCTGCATCTTTGAGCCCAGTACTGATCCTAAAAAGTAATTTTAACCGTACTTACCAGTAACTTGAATTTCCTTCCGTAGGATAACATTGACTGGTTTCACTTGGAAATTCTTGTGTGTGGAGTTTTGGAACTTTATAATATTCCTCTAAAATCAGCCGAACTACGAATTCCGATTTACTCACCTGTTATCAGGAGAGAACCCAGTGCTGCATCTTTTAGCCCAGCACTGACCTTGAAAAGTAATTCTAACCGTACTTACCAGTAACTTGAATTTCCTTCCATAGGATATCATTGCCTGCTTTTTGCTGAAAAAGTTTCTAAGTGTCGATTTTTGAAACATACAAATATTCCTCTAATATCAGCAGAACTACGAATTCCGATTTACTCACCTGTTATCAGGAGAGACCTCAGTGCTGCATCTTTGAGCCCAGTACTGATCCTGAAAAGTAATTTTAACCGTGCTTACCAGTAACTTGAATTTCCTTCCATAGGCTAACATTGACTGGTTTCACTTGGAAATTCTTCTAAGTGTGGAGTTTTGGAACTTTATAATATTCCTCTAAAATCAGCCGAACTACGAATTCCGATTTACTCACCTGTTATCAGGAGAGAACCCAGTGCTGCATCTTTTAGCCCAGCACTGACCCTGAAAAGTAATTCTAACCGTATTTACCAGTAACTTGTATTTCCTTCCATAGGAATCATTTGTCTGGTTTTCAGCAGAAAAGTTTCAAAGTGTCGATTTTCACAAACTACAAATATTCCTTAAAAATCGCCTGTATGACTTAAACGCATTCTTTCAACTGTTTACAGGAGATGCACCAGTGCTGGATCCAGGATCCACCACTGAGTAAGAAAAAGTAACGATAACACTACTTACCTGCTAAGTGAATTTCCTCCCATAGGATAACATTGGTGATTCTATGTGAAAAAGTTTCTGTCAACTTTTAAAATACAATAATATTCCTTAAAAATCACTACTGTAACCAAAACGCTTTTACTCAACTGTTTACAGGAGATGTCCCAGGACTGAATCTAGGATCCAGTCCTGTGGTTAGAAAAGTAATCCATAAAGTAACTAATTGCATTTAACTAGAAATTCACATTGAGCTCAATGTTGCATTGTGTTTGAAATTGTGTTGCCCATTGCAACAACTGTAACTACTGTACTTAAAAGTCTATTGCCTATTTGCAAAGTATTTAAACTAAAGTAATTCATTCTGAGAAAGTATATTTTGTAATGTAATGTATAATGTAATTACAATGTTTTTAAAAAATAAAATATCTAAAAATAAATAGTTTAAAAAAATGTAGTAAATCAGTATCAAAAAAATAAATATAACAATTAATACATTTAAAAATTGTCATTTACAAAACCTTTGAAATTCACTGAAAAAAACCATAGGTTTCAGACATGTTATAGTTAGGAATTAGCATTTAAAAAACCTTTGAAATTCACTGAAAAAACCATAGGTTTCAGGCACGTTATAGTTAGAAATTAGCATTTAAAAAACCTTACAAATTCACTGAAAAAACCATAGGTTTTAGGGACAGTTATAGTTAGTTGGACATTGCACTCGTACAAAACCCGTGAAATTCCCCCGTTATAGTTAGTTCAGGTAACTATAACTCGCGCCCCCGCAATGCACTGCTGATGACGTCACATATTACATCACTCATGACATGGTCAGTGACATCACTGATGACATCACTGATGACATCTCAAATGACATCGCTGATGACATCACTGATGACATCATCCATGTGATAATTTGATGCATCTTCTCACACCCTAATATAACTTTTGATACACCCACTGTAAATTACAGACTGCCATTGTCAAAACCATAGACACTCCAACACCAATTACTATATACACACTCACTGATTCTTAGGTCTACACACACACATCTACTCACTCACCCGTACAGTCACTCATACTTATAGTCACTCAGTACAGGACTATTATATGCACTCATACACCTATATAAACACTCACACACCGCCACTCATCCATAGAGGTACTCACACACCTAGTCAGTCATGCAAAAATTAAGCACACACCCATTTACTCACCTATACAGTTATACACACACCAGCTCACTTACTCATACAAATACTAGCACATTCTTACGCTCTTATACAATCTCTGATACAAGCACACACTCATCCATACAGTCACTCTCACAATCACACACTCTCGCTTATAGCTATTTATATACTCCAACACACATATATACTGCCTTTCACATATGTAGTTACTCACACATGTACCACTGGGACATACATTCACTCACTAACACACTCTTACACACACTTACCCACCCATACAGTCTATCACAGATGCACTCTTGAAACCATCCACCCAGTGAATCACCCACTCACACATCTATGCACAGAGTCGCACACACCCCACCCACACAAACACTCAGGCACCCATACAGATACTCAGAGAACCAATCAATAACTCATATAGACACTCATGTAGCTATTCACAAACACATGCAGCCACTTACACAGCAACAGACAGACGGATACAGACATTCACCCAGTTTAGTCAATAACCCATGCATTCAGTAAGATACGTTTAATCACTCACTTATAGAGTTAGTCAGGCACCTACTAAATCATCCATTCAGACACTTATACACCCACTCATTCTTCAATACGCCTTTCCCTATATATATTAAACATATTTAAACTTTACAGAAGCACACAGTCACTGGATGATGTCATCAGTGATGTCATTTGAGATGTCATCAGTGATGTCATCAGTGATGTCACTGACCATGTCATGAGTGATGTAATATGTGACGTCATCAGCAGTGCATTGCGGGGGCGCGAGTTATAGTTACCTGAACTAACTATAACGGGGGAATTTCACGGGTTTTGTACGAGTGCAATGTCCAACTAACTATAACTGTCCCTAAAACCTATGGTTTTTTCAGTGAATTTGTAAGGTTTTTTAAATGCTAATTTCTAACTATAACATGCCTGAAACCTATGGTTTTTTCAGTGAATATATATATATATATATATATATATATCTATATCAGCTGTGCGTGTCCCGTACTAGCCCGGCCATGTCCACCTCATGGGGCTGGTGCAATCCAACGGTTACAGGTCCTGTGAACAATGCGAAGGTGGCACCTCAAAAGTCCATGAGACGCAAAGAGGGATGCACTCAGTGTGCACTTTCAAATTAATTTATTACAGGCAACGTGTTTCAACCTTAAGAGGTCTCTTTGTTGCGGCCATACAAGGTTGTTACTATCATTTCACTCAAAGTATATGGAGACACCTCCAAAAATCTGCACTAAGGGCCTGATTACGAGTTTGCTGGTCCCAAGACTGCTGTTGCGTCATCGTCGGATTGACTGCCACCGACTATGCTGTCCGACCGCCGTATTAGGAGTTTTTTTGCGGTTTGCTGAACAAAAGGCAGCCGGCGCACCGCCAGCCATTCGCTGACCGCCTAGACAGTAGTTGGGGAAAAGCAGCTACCATAGAGCGGTACAGACACATTTATCGCTGTCCAAACTATGAGTTGGCTTTCTGATGTGCTGACCGCGGCAGTGGGACCGCCTGCTTCGATGTGGATGCACACAGGGGGGCACAACATGTGCCCCCTATGTGCATGCACACCAGTACCTGCATGGCATGGAATGCGTCATTCCATGCCGTGCAAGTACTGCCTTTGACATTCCCATTTCAGAGGCACTGCCCTGGGAATGTCAAAGAACTGTGTAACCACAACACCCAGAATATATCTGGGATAAGGGAACTAGAGGCACGGGGTACTGGGAGTCAGCAGCCTCCAACATAAATGTTTAAACACAAAAGAGCTGCTCCCAGTGGGGTGATCTATGTGCAAATGTATCTAAATTAATGAGTGTAGGTGTCTCACAAAAAGTGAAGGACTGGTCTCACACACCACCTGGTGTCATGCTTCATCATAGACCAGTCCTCGCCCTCTAAAAACATGGTTTGGTAGAGGGCGGGCATACACCTGACGACAGGGATGCACTTCTAAACTAAGTGGGGGCCCTTATAAAGAAAAGTAAGTTAAAAAGCCATTACAGATGTCAAATTAATTTAATATTTGCCGGCATCTGTATGGTATTAAAATATAAAGTGATCGGTAACTGGGGATATTATTGTCCCCCCACCGATATCGATATGGTCAACATGTTTCTGCCAAGTGGCCCAGAGGGGTCCGCGGCATTCATCAGGACCTAAGTGATAGATTTGAGGGCTCCACTCTTACCAAAATTATGGTGAGAGGATATCCACTGTGTGGGGTGACAGGATCACGCTCCACTACGAAATGGCCTTTATATCTAGTGCCTGTAAGAAAAACAACAGATTGTGTGGAAAACAAAGCAAAACATGAGATTCACACTCAGCCTCATGCACAAATAACTAATTGTGAGTGGCTACATGTGAAAAACTAAGTGTCAGTCATCTGTGACTAAAACAAACATGGAGGATTGTACCTCCACATTGCTTACCCTAAAATTGGGACATGGTGCCCCATAGGAGGGTGAGGGCGGGAGACCTCTTTTGGTCCAGCGCTATAGTAAAATAGAGGAATGCGCCGAGGTAGCTTTAACTGAGAACTTTTTTGAATTCGAGGAAGTACTGTACCACCAGATTTCCGGAACTTCTATGGGCAGTACCTTCGCCCCGAGCTTGGCATGCTTGTATGTGCATCAATTTGAGGAGGATCATATCTACCATGCAAGCAACCCATTTTCAGAAAATCTCAAAATATGGAAACGATACATTGATGATGTCTTTATCATATGGCGAGGGAATGAGGAAACAGCCAGAACCTTCGTTGAGTGGGTCAATACCAAAGACCAACATCTGAGATTCACGCACTCTATCAGCAAAGACCATGCTATCTTTTTAGATCTGGACATTACAATGAATGCTGATGGCATCAGCACCAGGGTACATAACAAACCGACTGATAAAAATAGCTTACTGTTATATGACAGTTTTCATCCGAAGGCCCTACGGAACAACCTGCCAGTAGGCCAATTTCATGAACAAGCAGAGAAATTGGAGATGAAATTACTCGAACGACATTATCCTAGAAAAATGATCAGGAAAGCGAAAAAAAGAGCAAGTAACAACAACCGTGACGCACTGCTTGAAGATAACGTAAAAGAGAAAAATAACCGGATTGTGTATGTAACTACATACACACCAGCCTCCAATACTGTCCAAAAGATTAAAAGAAAAACTGGCACATTCTACATGGTTCAGGAGAATGCTGGGAGCCCCCACTTTTTGCTTTTAAAAGAAACAGAAATTTACGGGACGAGCTAGTGCATGCCAAAGACCCACCAGTAACGATGGATAATCAAATGACCCTCTGGAACACACAACGACCAAGAGGTCACTACGCCTGTGGCAACTGCGTAGCATGTCCATTGACTCTGACAACCAAGGTACAACAAGCCCCTGGATGCTGAACAACTTTTCGAATTGTAACACCGAAAATGTGGTGTACCTTTTGACATGCCCTTGTAACTTGAAATATGTGGGCATGACCACACGCAAAATCAAGATCCGCATCAATGAACATCGCAGTACAATACGGTGTAAAAAGACCAACACGAAACTGACCAGACACTTCATGGAACATAACCATAAAGACACAGATCTTAAATGGGTGATCCTAGAAGTAATGAAAAACAAATGGCGGACCTGACCAGACCTCTACATATCAGGGAGCAGAGATGGGTGTATCGTCTCCGAACATGGAAAGAAGGTCTAAATGATGAGATTCCTTGGCTACAATTAGCCAAATAATATGTACTTTTGTCCTTGTCAAATCACAGACCACATCTACAACCAGCTAGGAGTATGTAGCAACTATATCCCTTAGAACATCTGTATTCCATACGATTGCGCATTGTTTGGGGTTAGGTTACCTCTGGATCCATGATTTGTTTCAATGATTTGCACTAGTTGCAAATACTATCATTGTTGGTACCATACCATGTGCCAGATACCTATCTGCCACATATTTAACATGAGAGAGCTCTATAGTACAAACATCTTATCCCTTATAACAACTGTATTCCATGCGACTGCGCATTGTTTGGGGTTAGGTTGCCTCTGGATCCATGACTTGTTTCAATGATTTGTACTAGTTGTAAATACTATCAGTGTTGGTACCACACCATGTGCCAGATACTTATCGGCCACATATTTAACATGAGAGAGCTCTATAGTACAAACATCTTATTCACCGACGCATGTGGTTAGCATCAGCCGCAATACGCATGCGCTGTAATTCATACTCTTTTGTTAAATCCCGTGACGTGGGTTGTGCTTAGGCTGCTGATTTTTTAACGCACGCATTATTTTTCGTTCACGGTAGCCAATGCGTCTCATACCACGACGCATGCACCCTATGTTTGCCGCTCTGCGCATGCATTATACATTAGACACTCCCTTGATGCGCACGCTCAGTTGCTGGTTGATAGGGGTAACACTGAGGTTGCCACATCACTAATGCAGGCGTTTCAGGCGGAAGTCCTTTTTTGGGCAGGTCAGGCAGTTTTCCTGATCTCTTTCAGCGCGCCCTTTGAGACACCGGATCCTCCGATCCGGTAGCCAATTAGGGCAACTATTTTCCACTAATGACCCTAATTAAGGAGCGCTGATATATACTATATATAGCCAAAGGCCACTTCAGTCCTTCCACATCGAGGAGAGGAGGAGCACAGACATAGGCGCAACAGCGGAGACTGCATCACGTATCAGTAAGAGTGTGAATGTGTGAATGAAAATTAGGCTTGTGTTGCCTTTTTTCTTTTCTCCATCCTTTTCCTTTTCAGGTATTTCGAACCTGGCAACCATGGAACTTTAAATATGTACCATCTAAATAACTGCCACGCACTTTATTAACATCAGTCATTTCTGTTGTTTTTTTTCCTCAATTTTACTATAGCGCTGGACCAAAGGAGGTCTCCCACCCTCACCCTCCTATGGGGCACCATGTCCCAATTTTAGGGTAAGCAATGTGGAGGTACAATCCTCCATGTTTGTTTTAGTCACAGATGACTGACACTTAGTTTTTCACATGTAGCCACTCACAATTAGTTATTTGTGCATGAGGCTGAGTGTGAATCTCATGTTGTGCTTTGTTTTTCCACACAATCTGTTGTTTTTCTTACAGGCACTAGATATAAAGGCCATTTCGTAGTGGAGCGTGATCCTGTCACCCCACACAGTGGATATCCTCTCACCATAATTTTGGTAAGAGTGGAGCCCTCAAATCTATCACTTAGGTCCTGATGAATGCCGCGGACCCCTCTGGGCCACTTGGCAGAAACATGTTGACCATATCGATATCGGTGGGGGGACAATAATATCCCCAGTTACCGATCACTTTATATTTTAATACCATACAGATGCCGGCAAATATTAAATTAATTTGACATCTGTAATGGCTTTTTAACTCATTTTTCTTTATAAGGGCCCCCACTTAGTTTAGAAGTGCATCCCTGTCGTCAGGTGTATGCCCGCCCTCTACCAAACCATGTTTTTAGAGGGCGAGGACTGGTCTATGATGAAGCATGACACCAGGTGGTGTGTGAGACCAGTCCTTCACTTTTTGTGAGACACCTACACTCACTAATTTAGATACATTTGCACATAGATCACCCCACTGGGAGCAGCTCTTTTGTGTTTAAACATTTATGTTGGAGGCTGCTGACTCCCAGTACCCCGTGCCTCTAGTTCCCTTATCCCAGATATATTCTGGGTGTTGTGGTTACACATTTTGTACAGCTGATAGCTGTGGGAACATTTTGGGGTATACACTACCACCCGAGGAGTGGATATTCTTACTGGATTTATCTGGACTAATTGCCAGACGTCTCTTGAAAATCAAGATACATATATTCAGTAAACACACATACCCACCAGTGTAGGGTGTGTACGGTGTCACATGGCAAATATGGACACCGAACTAGCATATAGTGAGGAGAATTACGCAGAAATACTTAGAAACTCATCCCTTTTGGCAGAAACAGTGGTAGCACAGACAGTCCAGAACACCGATGAATGAGATGCCCTTTCATCCAAGAAGAAGGAACAAATCCGGACAGCTTTACATGGAGCTTTCATGACAGAGTATCTGCGGAAGAACAGCGCTCCCAGAGGCCTTAAAGTAACAAATGAGCCCAGACTTTTTCTTAATAATAAGGAGTTCCGTGTTAACTGGTCAAGGATTGCTTGGAAGTGTACCAAGGACTGGCTAGTCCTCATTATTAACACAGCCAGAGAATTGGCAGATGCACTCATGGTTGAGATCCAACAGAGCGAGAGCAAACTTAAAACTATGGTACAGATAACAGTTTTCAAAAAGAAACTGGAAGAAATCAATAAAGACCATTCCGAATATCAAGAATATCTCACTCAATCTAAGCTCACTAAACTAAAAAAGATGTTCAGAAATTCAATCGGGAAACCGTATACCCGTATACTACCGACGAGTATTATGAGAGACCACCCCCACCACAACGTATAAGGAAACAACAACGATTCAGGGCAACACCACAAAACTGGACCTTCAGCTCAGGAGAAGAGCAGAGTACCAGCGGGAGTAGCAGTGATGAAAGTTCGGACAGTCACCAAGGAAGACGACAGCAACAGTACTATCACCCAATGATGCATCATCAAATGCCCCAAATGGGATTTTGGCAGCAGCCTTTTTACCCGCCAGGGTTCGGGTTCCCACAAGGTCCGCAGCCTTTTTTATACCGAGGACGGGGAAAAGGAAGACAGAAAAGGCAGAACCCGAGAGTGCAGTGGGAAGACCAGACTCCTGTCGCAATGGGAACAAGGAGCAGAGGGAGAGGGAACGGCCCGTCAACCAGCAGAGAATGACAAACATCGTCAACTTAAGTGACTACATCCTCTCTGAAGATGAGGAAACTGTTCTCTCAAAGGGTTTAGGTTTTGTTCCTACACCAACAAACGACCCATTTGTATTAAACACCGAACTGGCACAATTTTTTAGAAAGATAAAACTGCGCAACCACTTCGGTGAATCAAATAATGAACAGGGTGAAAAGACCGACACTGGGCTCAGAAAGAAGTCCACATTTGTGCCACCAACCCAGACCATCCCCTGTCACATACTTGCGTTTGAGCAGGCGGTACTAAAAGAGATAGAAGAAATTAACTTTAAGAAAGAGAAGGGCTTTCAAAATCTAACGAACCGAGAACGAATAGCACTGGAGAAACTAAAAAACAACATTGAGCTTACAATAAAACCAGCAGATAAAGGGGGAGCAATTGTCCTGATGAATAAATCAATGTACTAAGAGGAATGTATCCGTCTTCTCTCTGATACCATCAGTTATGAGAAATATCCAGACGATCCGACCCGCCGCTTGTCCACTAAAATCAAAGGCATGGTGGATGAAGCGTTGTATAATGACTGGATCACAAAACATGAGGCCGACTTCCTGGTGAATGAATCACCTAGAACACCGAGATTTTACATCCTTCCAAAAATTCATAAAGAGAAAATACCTCCACCTGGCCGACCGATTGTATCCGGGATCGGATCTATCCTCGAGCCGTTATCACAGTTTTGTGATTGGTTTCTTAGACCTATTGTAAAAAAATCAAGATCCTACTTACGAGACACAAAGGATGTACTCTGCCTCTTGAGAGACTTGGAAACAACCTATGCGGAAGATCTACTCATTACCATGGACATAGAGGCATTATACACAAGCATTCCCCAAATGCGTACACTAGAAGTTGTTGAACACATTCTACTGAATACAGAATGGAATTTCCTTACACCACAGCACTTCATTATGGAATGCGCCGAGGTAGCTTTAACTGAGAACTTTTTTGAATTCGAGGAAGTACTGTACCACCAGATTTCCGGAACTTCTATGGGCAGTACCTTCGCCCCGAGCTTGGCATGCTTGTATGTGCATCAATTTGAGGAGGATCATATCTACCATGCAAGCAACCCATTTTCAGAAAATCTCAAAATATGGAAACGATACATTGATGATGTCTTTATCGTTTGGCGAGGGGATGAGGAAACAGCCAGAACCTTCGTTGAGTGGGTCAATACCAAAGACCAACATCTGAGATTCACGCTCTCTATCAGCAAAGACCATGCTATCTTTTTAGATCTGGACATTACAATGAATGCTGATGGCATCAGCACCAGGGTACATAACAAACCGACTGATAAAAATAGCTTACTGTTATATGACAGTTTTCATCCGAAAGCCCTACGGAACAACCTGCCACTAGGCCAATTTCTCCAAGTGCGTAGAAATTGTTCGGAGGCTACTAACTTTCATGAACAAGCAGAGAAATTGGAGATGAAATTACTCGAACGACATTATCCTAGAAAAATGATCAGAAAAGCGAAAAAAAGAGCAAGTAACAACAACCGTGACGCACTGCTTGAAGATAACGTAAAAGAGAAAAATAACCGGATTGTGTGTGTAACTACATACACACCAGCCTCCAATACTGTCCAAAAGATTATAAGAAAAAACTGGCACATTCTACATGGTTCAGGAGAATGCTGGGAGCCCCCACTTTTTGCTTTTAAAAGAAACAGAAATTTACGGGACGAGCTAGTGCATGCCAAAGACCCACCAGTAACGATGGATAATCAAATGACCCTCTGGAACACACAACGACCAAGAGGTCACTACGCCTGTGGCAACTGCGTAGCATGTCCATTGACTCTGACAACCAAGGAGGTAGACATCGGTACAACACGCCCCTGGATGCTGAACAACTTTTCGAATTGTAACACCGAAAATGTGGTGTACCTTTTGACATGCCCTTGTAACTTGAAATATGTGGGCATGACCACACGCAAAATCAAGATCCGCATCAATGAACATCGCAGTACAATACGGTGTAAAAAGACCAACACGAAACTGACCAGACACTTCATGGAACATAACCATAAAGACACAGATCTTAAATGGGTGATCCTAGAAGTAATGAAAAACAAATGGCGGACCTGACCAGACCTCTACATATCAGGGAGCAGAGATGGGTGTATCGTCTCCGAACATGGAAAGAAGGTCTAAATGATGAGATTCCTTGGCTACAATTAGCCAAATAATATGTACTTTTGTCCTTGTCAAATCACAGACCACATCTACAACCAGCTAGGAGTATGTAGCAACTATATCCCTTAGAACATCTGTATTCCATACGATTGCGCATTGTTTGGGGTTAGGTTAACCTCTGGATCCATGATTTGTTTCAATGATTTGCACTAGTTGTAAATACTATCATTGTTGGTACCATACCATGTGCCAGATACCTATCTGCCACATATTTAACATGAGAGAGCTCTATAGTACAAACATCTTATCCCTTATAACAACTGTTTTCCATGCGACTGCGCATTGTTTGGGGTTAGGTTGCCTCTGGATCCATGACTTGTTTAAATGATTTGTACTAGTTGTAAATACTATCAGTGTTGGTACCACACCATGTGCCAGATACTTATCTGCCACATATTTAACATGAGAGAGCTCTATAGTACAAACATCTTATTCACCGACGCATGCGGTTAGCATCAGCCACAATACGCATGCGCTGTAATTCATACTCTTTTGTTAAATCCCGTGACGTGGGTTGTGCTTAGGCTGCTGATTTTTTAACGCACGCATTATTTTTCGTTCACGGTAGCGCATGTGTCTCATACCACGACGCATGCGCACTATGTTTGCCGCTCTGCGCATGCATTATACATTAGACACTCCCTTGATGCGCACGCTCAGTTGCTGGTTGATAGGGGTAACACTGAGGTTGCCACATCAATAATGCAGGCGTTTCAGGCGGAAGTCCTTTTTTGGGCAGGTCAGGCAGTTTTCCTGATCTCTTTCAGCGTGCCCTTTGAGACACCGGATCCTCCGATCCGGTAGCCAATTAGGGCAACTATTTTCCACTAATGACCCTAATTAAGGAGCGCTGATATATACTATATATAGCCAAAGGCCACTTCAGTCCTTCCACATCGAGGAGAGGAGGAGCACAGACATAGGCGCAACAGCGGAGACTGCATCACGTATCAGTAAGAGTGTGAATGTGTGAATGAAAATTAGGCTTGTGTTGCCTTTTTTCTTTTCTCCATCCTTTTCCTTTTCAGGTATTTCGAACCTGGCAACCATGGAACTTAAAATATGTACCATCTAAATAACTGCCACGCACTTTATTAACATCAGTCATTTCTGTTGTTTGTGTTTTTTTCCTCAATTTTACTATAGCGCTGGACCAAAAGAGGTCTCCCGCCCTCACCCTCCTATGGGGCACCATGTACCAATTTTAGGGTAAGCAATGTGGAGGTACAATCCTCCATGTTTGTTTTAGTCACAGATGACTGACACTTAGTTTTTCACATGTAGCCACTCACAATTAGTTATTTGTGCATGATGCTGAGTGTGAATCTCATGTTGTGCTTTGTTTTTCCACACAATCTGTTGTTTTTCTTACAGGCACTAGATATAAAGGCCATTTCGTAGTGGAGCGCGATCCTGTCACCCCACACAGTGGATATCCTCTCACCATAATTTTGGTAAGAGTGGAGCCCTCAAATCTATCACTTAGGTCCTGATGAATGCCGCGGACCCCTCTGGGCCACTTGGCAGAAACATGTTGACCATATCGATATCGGTGGGGGGACAATAATATCCACAGTTACCGATCACTTTATATTTTAATACCATACAGATGCCGGCAAATATTAAATTAATTTGACATCTGTAATGGCTTTTTAACTCACTTTTCTTTATAAGGGCCCCCACTTAGTTTAGAAGTGCATCCCTGTCGTCAGGTGTATGCCCGCCCTCTACCAAACCATGTTTTTAGAGGGCGAGGACTGGTCTATGATGAAGCATGACACCAGGTGGTGTGTGAGACCAGTCCTTCACTTTTTGTTAGACACCTACACTCACTAATTTAGATACATTTGCACATAGATCACCCCACTGGGAGCAGCTCTTTTGTGTTTAAACATTTATGTTGGAGGCTGCTGACTCCCAGTACCCCGTGCCTCTAGTTCCCTTATCCCAGATATATTCTGGGTGTTGTGGTTACACATTTTGTACAGCTGATAGCTGTGGGAACATTTTGGGGTATACACTACCACCCGAGGAGTGGATATTCTTACTGGATTTATCTGGACTAATTGCCAGACGTCTCTTGAAAATCAAGATACATATATTCAGTAAACACACATACCCACCAGTGTAGGGTGTGTACGGTGTCACATGGCAAATATGGACACCAAACTAGCATATAGTGAGGAGAATTACGCAGAAATACTTAGAAACCCATCCCTTTTGGCAGAAACAGTGGTAGCACAGACAGTCCAGAACACCGATGAATGAGATGCCCTTTCATCCAAGAAGAAGGAACAAATCCGGACAGCTTTACATGGAGCTTTCATGACAGAGTATCTGCGGAAGAACAGCGCTCCCAGAGGCCTTATAGTAACAAATGAGCCCAGACTTTTTCTTAATAATAAGGAGTTCCGTGTTAACTGGTCAAGGATTGCTTGGAAGTGTACCAAGGACTGGCTAGTCCTCATTATTAACACAGCCAGAGAATTGGCAGATGCACTCATGGTTGAGATCCAACAGAGCGAGAGCAAACTTAAAACTATGGTACAGATAACAGTTTTCAAAAAGAAACTGGAAGAAATCAATAAAGACCATTCCGAATATCAAGAATATCTCACTCAATCTAAGCTCACTAAACTAAAAAAAGATGTTCAGAAATTCAATCGGGAAACCGTATACCCGTATACTACCGACGAGTATTATGAGAGACCACCCCCACCACAACGTATAAGGAAACAACAACGATTCAGGGCAACACCACAAAACTGGACCTTCAGCTCAGGAGAAGAGCAGAGTACCAGCGGGAGTAGCAGTGATGAAAGTTCGGACAGTCACCAAGGAAGACGACAGCAACAGTACTATCACCCAATGATGCATCATCAAATGCCCCAAATGGGATTTTGGCAGCAGCCTTTTTACCCGCCAGGCTTCGGGTTCCCACAAGGTCCGCAGCCTTTTTTATACCGAGGTCGAGGACGGGGAAAAGGAAGACAGAAAAGGCAGAACCCGAGAGTGCAGTGGGAAGACCAGACTCCTGTCGCAATGGGAACAAGGAGCAGAGGGAGAGGGAACGGCCCGTCAACCAGCAGAGAATGACACACATCGTCAACTTAAGTGACTACATCCTCTCTGAAGATGAGGAAACTGTTCTCTCAAAGGGTTTAGGTTTTGTTCCTACACCAACAAACGACCCATTTGTATTAAACACCGAACTGGCACAATTTTTTAGAAAGATAAAACTGCGCAACCACTTCGGTGAATCAAATAATGAACAGGGTGAAAAGACCGACACTGGGCTCAGAAAGAAGTCCACATTTGTGCCACCAACCCAGACCATCCCCCGTCACATACTTGCGTTTGAGCAGGCGGTACTAAAAGAGATAGAAGAAATTAACTTTAAGAAAGAGAAGGGCTTTCAAAATCTAACGAACCGAGAACGAATAGCACTGGAGAAACTAAAAAACAACACTGAGCTTACAATAAAACCAGCAGATAAAGGGGGAGCAATTGTCCTGATGAATAAATCAATGTACTAAGAGGAATGTATCCGTCTTCTCTCTGATACCATCAGTTATGAGAAATATCCAGACGATCCGACCCGCCGCCTGTCTACTAAAATCAAAGGCATGGTGGATGAAGCGTTGTGTAATGACTGGATCACAAAACATGAGGCCGACTTCCTGGTGAATGAATCACCTAGAACACCGAGATTTTACATCCTTCCAAAAATTCATAACGAGAAAATACCTCCACCTGGCCGACCGATTGTATCCGGGATCGGATCTATCCTCGAGCCGTTATCACAGTTTTGTGATTGGTTTCTTAGACCTATTGTAAAAAAATCAAGATCCTACTTACGAGACACAAAGGATGTACTCTGCCTCTTGAGAGACTTGGAAACAACCTATGCGGAAGATCTACTCATTACCATGGACATAGAGGCATTATACACAAGCATTCCCCAAATGCGTACACTAGAAGTTGTTGAACACATTCTACTGAATACAGAATGGAATTTCCTTACACCACAGCACTTCATTATGGAATGCGCCGAGGTAGCTTTAACTGAGAACTTTTTTGAATTCGAGGAAGTACTGTACCACCAGATTTCCGGAACTGCTATGGGCAGTACCTTCGCCCCGAGCTTGGCATGCTTGTATGTGCCTCAATTTGAGGAGGATCATATCTACCATGCAAGCAACCCATTTTCAGAAAATCTCAAAATATGGAAACGATACATTGATGATGTCTTTATCGTATGGCGAGGGGATGAGGAAACAGCCAGAACCTTCGTTGAGTGGGTCAATACCAAAGACCAACATCTGAGATTCACGCTCTCTATCAGCAAAGACCATGCTATCTTTTTAGATCTGGACATTACAATGAATGCTGATGGCATCAGCACCAGGGTACATAACAAACCGACTGATAAAAATAGCTTACTGTTATATGACAGTTTTCATCCGAAGGCCCTACGGAACAACCTGCCAGTAGGCCAATTTCTCCGGGTGCGTAGAAATTGTTCGGAGGCTACTAACTTTCATGAACAAGCAGAGAAATTGGAGATGAAATTACTCAAACGACATTATCCTAGAAAAATGATTAGGAAAGCGAAAAAAAGAGCAAGTAACAACAACCGTGACGCACTGCTTGAAGATAACGTAAAAGAGAAAAATAACCGGATTGTGTGTGTAACTACATACACACCAGCCTCCAATACTGTCCAAAAGATTATAAGAAAAAACTGGCACATTCTACATGGTTCAGGAGAATGCTGGGAGCCCCCACTTTTTGCTTTTAAAAGAAACAGAAATTTACGGGACGAGCTAGTGCATGCCAAAGACCCACCAGTAACGATGGATAATCAAATGACCCTCTGGAACACACAACGACCAAGAGGTCACTACGCCTGTGGCAACTGCGTAGCATGTCCATTGACTCTGACAACCAAGGAGGTAGACATTGGTACAACACGCCCCTGGATGCTGAACAACTTTTCGAATTGTAACACCGAAAATGTGGTGTACCTTTTGACATGCCCTTGTAACTTGAAATATGTGGGCATGACCACACGCAAAATCAAGATCCGCATCAATGAACATCGCAGTACAATACGGTGTAAAAAGACCAACACGAAACTGACCAGACACTTCATGGAACATAACCATAAAGACACAGATCTTAAATGGGTGATCCTAGAAGTAATGAAAAAACAAATGGCGGACCTGACCAGACCTCTACATATCAGGGAGCAGAGATGGGTGTATCGTCTCCGAACATGGAAAGAAGGTCTAAATGATGAGATTCCTTGGCTACAATTAGCCAAATAATATGTACTTTTGTCCTTGTCAAATCACAGACCACATCTACAACCAGCTAGGAGTATGTAGCAACTATATCCCTTAGAACATTTGTATTCCATACGATTGCGCATTGTTTGGGGTTAGGTTACCTCTGGATCCATGATTTGTTTCAATGATTTGCACTAGTTGTAAATACTATCATTGTTGGTACCATACCATGTGCCAGATACCTATCTGCCACATATTTAACATGAGAGAGCTCTATAGTACAAACATCTTATCCCTTATAACAACTGTATTCCATGCGACTGCGCATTGTTTGGGGTTAGGTTGCCTCTGGATCCATGACTTGTTTAAATGATTTGTACTAGTTGTAAATACTATCAGTGTTGGTACCACACCATGTGCCAGATACTTATCTGCCACATATTTAACATGAGAGAGCTCTATAGTACAAACATCTTATTCACCGACGCATGCGGTTAGCATCAGCCGCAATACGCATGCGCTGTAATTCATACTCTTTTGTTAAATCCCGTGACATGGGTTGTGCTTAGGCTGCTGATTTTTAACGCACGCATTATTTTTCGTTCACGGTAGCGCATGTGTCTCATACCACGACGCATGCGCACTATGTTTGCCGCTCTGCGCATGCATTATACATTAGACACTCCCTTGATGCGCACGCTCAGTTGCTGGTTGATAGGGGTAACACTGAGGTTGCCACATCACTAATGCAGGCGTTTCAGGCGGAAGTCCTTTTTGGGCAGGTCAGGCAGTTTTCCTGATCTCTTTCAGCGCGCTCTTTGAGACACCGGATCCTCCGATCCGGTAGCCAATTAGGGCAACTATTTTCCACTAATGACCCTAATTAAGGAGCGCTGATATATACTATATATAGCCAAAGGCCACTTCAGTCCTTCCACATCGAGGAGAGGAGGAGCACAGACATAGGCGCAACAACGGAGACTGCATCACGTATCAGTAAGAGTGTGAATGTGTGAATGAAAATTAGGCTTGTGTTGCCTTTTTTCTTTTCTCCATCCTTTTCCTTTTCAGGTATTTCGAACCTGGCAACCATGGAACTTTAAATATGTACCATCTAAATAACTGCCACGCACTTTATTAACATCAGTCATTTCTGTTGTTTGTTTTTTTTTCCTCAATTTTACTATAGCGCTGGACCAAAAGAGGTCTCCCGCCCTCACCCTCCTATGGGGCACCATGTACCAATTTTAGGGTAAGCAATGTGGAGGTACAATCCTCCATGTTTGTTTTAGTCACAGATGACTGACACTTAGTTTTTCACATGTAGCCACTCACAATTAGTTATTTGTGCATGAGGCTGAGTGTGAATCTCATGTTGTGCTTTGTTTTTCCACACAATCTGTTGTTTTTCTTACAGGCACTAGATATAAAGGCCATTTCGTAGTGGAGCGTGATCCTGTCACCCCACACAGTGGATATCCTCTCACCATAATTTTGGTAAGAGTGGAGCCCTCAAATCTATCACTTAGGTCCTGATGAATGCCGCGGACCCCTCTGGGCCACTTGGCAGAAACATGTTGACCATATCGATATCGGTGGGGGGATACTAATATCCCCAGTTACCGATCACTTTATATTTTAATACCATACAGATGCCGGCAAATATTAAATTAATTTGACATCTGTAATGGCTTTTTAACTCACTTTTCTTTATAAGGGCCCCCACTTAGTTTTGAAGTGCATCCCTGTCGTCAGGTGTATGCCCGCCCTCTACCAAACCATGTTTTTAGAGGGCGAGGACTGGTCTATGATGAAGCATGACACCAGGTGGTGTGTGAGACCAGTCCTTCACTTTTTGTGAGACACCTACACTCACTAATTTAGATACATTTGCACAATGTCAAAGAACTGCCCACCAGACGGGAGAAAAATCCTAATCTGGTGGGCAGTTTGTACATGGGTTTGGCGGTGCGGGAGTGGGGCGGTCCCGCTCTTTCACCGCTAAACTCATAATAAGGCTCATAATGTCTCAAAAGTTTTACTGAACTTCTGGAAATATGTAACGGTAACTTATAAATCTCTAGTGCATATAGAAATTGTTGATAACGCTACATGACAACCGTTTAATGTCAGGATGTTCACAGAAATCCACAGCTGAAGGATGTATTGTAAGAAACTTTAGTTTTTCTCACATTTATTATCAACAAGCCTTTGATTTATGCCAAAAACTATTTGAAAAGCACATCTGCAACTCACATTAGTTAAGCCCATTCTCTAACTTGTTTAAATGAAGTACTGCCACCTCGTTAACTTTACTTGTAGCTAACGTGTGCACCATATAACTTTTACCATACTGAATGGGATTTGTTTCCAGTACTACACTTTTGTATATCCTGCATGCACACATGTACATATTGTCATATTGTACTTACTTTGTTTTTGTTTTAAATGACATAGCAGTTTATAGAGTAATTTGAGAAGCAGTAGGCTGTTTGATGTCATCAGTGCTGTCATCAGTGATGCTCATTTGAGATGTCATCATTGATGTCATCTCAAATGGCATCACTGATGACATTCATATTACATCACTCATCACATGAAAACATGTCATGATTGATGTAATATGTAAAATCATAAGCAGTACATGATGGTGGCACAATGTATAGTTAGCTCACTAAACTATTAATGGCTAATTGTGTGTTTTCTGGGGTTTTTTGAACGATATGTTTTGTGTGACTTCGTCACCTAACTATAACATCACTTTAACCTTTGATTTTATTTCAGCAGATTATAAGTTTTTTTTTAACATAATCTAAGGTCTTATTAACAAGCACAACTACAACGTCACTTTAATCACTTGTTTTTTTCAGTGAATTTCTAGGTTTTTGTGCAATTTAGGGTCTTTTTTGCCATACCTAAGTATAACATCACTTTAACCTTTGTTGTTTTCAGTGAATTTTCTTTAGTCTGCTATTCTACAGCCATGATACATATTTCCTTCAGGTGGCAATAATGTGTGTGACTGGGCGCTCAGACATATGAAGGACAAGACTGGGCACAGCACCTGATCACTGACCAGATGTTGTGCCCAAATCTGTGAAATCATCTAAACTGACCTCATCATCACACAAGCTAAGGCTATGTGTAGAAGAAATTGGATGCATACTTTTTTTGAGGGGGTTGTACATTGGATGTTTTTTTTTACACTTGTTTTTTATTTTCTTTGCATTTTTTATGTCAGTTTACAACTATTGTTTTTTATAAACCTATTTATGTTTTTTTTAAATATATTTGTTTATTGGCATTTTGTCACCATACCAACATTATCACATTGCTTAATATTTGCCCGACACCTACAGGTGTAGTGTAGTACACTTGTAACTTAACAACAACCATAACAGAGCAAACATAGGTCAGATTACCATCACCTAATTACTCAGGAACACCAAGACATTATCACAGCCACAGTGTAATCATGAATTATCCTAGTACAGTTCAGGCTTACTTATGAGGGTACTTCACAGCATGTCCCTGTGGTCTCCTACTTGTCACACGGCTGACTAGGGGTGTGATAAGAAGCTAGGTATGTGCATCTGTGACTGTGGGGTTGGGTTGGGTGAGCTAGCACCGTCAGGTTGGAGAGTGGTTAATAACTCCAGCACTAGACCCCAGATGTCTTTGGGTCTGGAGGAGGTGGGCATTTATTCCCAGAATATAGAGAGCTGGGTCTGACAGAAGGTGACATCTTGTATCCTGGTCTTAACTGATGGGGCATTTGGTTTCTCCCAGTGCATGGCTACCCTGCGTTTCGCAAATAACAATAGCATAGCATGAAGTTTCCGGGTATCCGCAGGGGTGTCTTTCACGTACCCCAATAACCCCAATAATGGTGTGGGTTCAACTTGTACCCCCAGAATGTCCTTAATTATGTTGAAAATTGCTACCCAGTATGTCGCAATGGGAGGGCAACTCCAAGCCAGATGTAGAAATGTTGCGGGTTTAGCACTGCATCTCCAGCATCTAGTATCAGGCCTAAGTCCCTTATGATGGAGTTGGGTGGGAGTTCTTTAAAATCTGTGCAGAAATTTAAAATGGATCAGTCTTAACTTGTAATTAGGGGACAGCATCCGCAATTGACCACAGCAGAACCTCCACTGCTCTTGTGTAATTGGAGGGTTCAGTTCTGTGTTCCAATCCAATAGTGCTTTGGGCTTTGTCACCGGGGACGTGTTCTGCATGCTATACAGCCACGTGATGAGCCTACGTGGCGACGGTCCAGCTATTATATGTTCGTGGGCCTGCAGTGTGGGCGGGTGACTGGGAAAAGTGCTGTGCATCTGGCGACAGGACGCCTGTATTCGATGATACAGTAACATCTCGGAAAAGTTTGGTGCAACTTCCTCCTGCGCTGTTGGCGGGGGACGGAATTTATTTTCTGGATAAAGGTCTGCAAATGTGTTCATGCCTAACTGTCGCGACAGAGCTATATTCTCTTTGTCTTCTAGTGGAGGGACGTGCAGATTATATGGCAGCGGTACAGAGGGGGCATGCAGTATTTCCAACTGAGCTCTACTCCTCAGGCCCTCCCAGCTCCACCGCAATGCCTCAATTGTGTTTATTTCATCTTGGGGGCATCTGTACGGCTGGTAGAGTGCTACTTGGAGGGGAACCAGTGCTGCCCTGTCCACCTCCACCGCTATATGAGGCTGAAACAGGATGGGATGGTCCCAGTAGTGTAGAAATTGGGCTTGTGCGCAGTATGCATAGAGCGGGATGTCTGGAGCACCCAGCCCACCCTGCGCCGGTGGGAGAGTCAGAAGTTCCCAGGACATGCAGGCCTGTTTACCCACCCACACCAGAGATAGTATTAGGGAGAGCGCATTGTTTTAAAAAAGGCTTGAGTGAGTGGGAGCGGAAGATTTATGAACATGTATAAGAATTTGAGTAATACAATCATTTTTGCTACCACGATTCTCCCAGCCAGGGATAATGGCAATTTAGACCAGGTGCCTACTTTACCCTCGAGCCAAGCCATAGCCCTTCCATAATTCATGTTCCATAGATCTTGTACATTCCGGCTTAGCCAGATCCCCAGATATCGTACCGGGCCTTCTGCCCATTTGAGGGGATATTCCAACGAAAAAGGCGTAGTGTCATCGGTCAGTGGGAACAGGAGTGATTTTGCCCAGTTAATCTGGATACCCGACAGCCCTCCAAATTTCAGAATCTCCAGTAGGACCGGGTGTAGGTTGTCCTCGTGGTTATTAATATATAAAGTGATGTCATCCGCATAAAGCAATATAATGAGCCCTCTAGTAGTAAACCCCAACCACCTGGCTGCGTGATGCTGCCTGAGTCGGGCAGCTAACGGCTCCATGGCAATAGCGAAAAGCAGGGTGGAGAGAAGACACCCCTGCCTTGTGCCCCGAGTAATTTGCAGCGGAGCGAGACCAAGCCGTTTAACCGAAGTCTGGCTGTGGGGGCAGAGTACAGCAATTTTATCTGATTTATAAAGGTAGGACTGATTCCCAGTCTAGCCTAAATAGTGAACAGGTACGGCCACTCTAACGAATCAAAGGCCTTGGTGGCATCTAAGAGTGCCACCAGGCTTGTGTGTGGGGATCTAGATAGTGCCCGGGATGAAGCCGGATTGGTATGGTCTAACCTATTTATGTTTCTAAACACTATTTTTATTTTGTTTTACTTGTTTGTTTTTATACAAATCTCTGTGATAAAGTGGCTCGTCCACACTTTTACAAAAACTAATTTGTGCTTTTTGCCCAAACTGATGACTTGCTGGCATTGTTTGCAGTATGCTGCAAATCTTCCTTTTCCTGTTGCAAGACATCCACAAAAGCAGTTTACACCTCTTCTTCTTCTGAAGCTGGATGATGTCCTTGGTACTCATCTTGGACAATCTCTTTTGGATGTATAATTAGAACTGTATGCACATCCCTGATGTTCCCATTGAGTACTCTCCTGACTGGCCCCTGTGCAGCTCTCAATTGTAGATGGTGCACATAACACTACGTGCATTTAATTGTATTTTGCCAGTTGGTAGACTGAAAAACTGCCACACTCTTTTGTTTCTGGCATAGTTGTAGATGGTGAAGTGGAAGTTGTTGCAAGCACAATGAATTATTCATCCAGGGTGTCTAGAGCAGTACTAGGTATAGTCATTGCAGTACTCAATGGCTCCTTCTCTGTAGGGTATCCAGATGACATGATGGATTTGGATTGCTTGTGGTAAATCCAGCCTGTCGGAATTAACAATTTGAAATGCAAGTCAGGAAATATGTTTCTGAATGTATCTATAGACTGTGTGCATGTTTTGTAATAAGTGTTCATACTGAAGCCAATTTCTGATTGTATCTATAGACTGTGGGAATGTTTATGAGAAGTGTTCATACTGCAGCCAATCAGTTTGCTGCTTTAATTTGTTTTTACATCTAATAAGGTACTGCGGTACTCCCGCAGGACCCATAAAGACATTGGTGGATTGTCACATGAATTCCCTTTTGAGTTTTACTTCTTGTTCCATGTCCTGTGGGACTGTGAAGGTACTGCGGGACCCAGAAGGTTTTACAAAATTTGATAGGAAACATCCTTTATTTTTGTTGGAGTCTAAGGTATTTTACCAGCCTCTAATTATATTTGAAGATGTTTAAATACATTTCTTCATACTTACCTTCTTATTTTAACTTTGGTGGTAATACAGTACTTTGCAAAGTACCGTGGGACCAATGACCCACAGCGTAAGCTTCTCTGATTAGTTCCTGCCTCTTTTCCAACATTACACTTTTTGCTCTCTGTGGCTCAACAGCTTCTGTGCAGAGCTCTATCCTTTTCTCTTTTGTTTTGCTTTTCACTAAGGCTTCAGGGAGTGAGCATCAAGAAAATTAGAGGATCCAGGAGGAAGCTAGGAGGCCGCCAGGGTCTGTATGTGGCAGTTCATCTTTGTAAAAGGAGAAAAAAGTCTCAGCCAAGTCGGTGACTTGCAAGTTATGCAAAAACACCTTCAGCTGCAGTACAGGACAAAAGTACAGCTTCTGAACTTTGGGGATGCATAAGCATCTTAATGCATGTCATTCCATACAGCCAAAAGATGCCAGCATGAAGATAAGAGAACCTCCACATCATCTGTGCCCTTGCAGGTTATAACACCTCGTATTGTGGCTTTTGTTATGGGCTGCAGCGCAAGATGCAATAGGAAATATACACTTTTCAAACATCCATGCACCATGTGGCAGGCACCATGCGGTGCCTGCCACACAATGCATGAATATTTGGGGGCGACCGCAGGTGCCCCCCCCCAGGCCTCATAGCGGAGGCCGCAGGGGGACAGGGGCCCAGCTAGGGTCCCCCACAGCCCATTTCCGACAGTCTTTCTATGGCAGCCGGACCGCCATAGAAAGGCTGTAGGAAAAGTGCATCGTAATTCCCACAGCGGTGCCTGAGCAGGCGCGGCCTCCATTTTGGGGATTATGATCCACCTTCCACCCTGATGGGCTCTTTGAGCCTGTCGGAGGTGGAGTGGAATCCCCCTGCAGGCATCGGTTGGACCGTCTGTATCATAATAGGGCAGTCGGACCAATGCCTCAGATGTCGGGTGGAACGCCACCGACGAGCAGTCGGATAGCCTTCCACCTACATCAGAATGGGCCCCTAAATGTTTTTTGGCATGTCTCTCTATTTCTGTTAATAAAGCTTCACAGTCCACTGAGCAGAGCTACAGTACCCATTAAAGGCTTGTTGTAGCATTATAGATCTGAACCGGAGGTGAGGGCCTATAATAAGGGATGTGGTCTTTAATGGTTGGTTTAGCCAACTATGGCCAGCTACAAGACTATTAAAATGTCTGCCCCATAAGGATAGAATGATCCAATTGAAAACAAAGCCCTCTTGGCCCTATATTATGGAATTATTGCACTGTCCCTGTGTGTGCCATACTACACCTTCAAGCTGGTGTGCCGAGAACAAATAGGGATAATGCGCCCTATTACAAATAATCTTCTGCCCTCAGGACAACTGCAAACTCACACTGCTCTGGGAGCAATGCGAGAGTGAAAGGTAGGCCAGTTGTTTGAAGCAGCCAGTTCATCTTTCCCTGTGTAGGCAGCAACTGCCTGCACTCCATAGGATGGACAGAGATCGCCCTGCAAGCATGTGCACTGAGTTACTGCACTTGCCTGTAGGGAGATGTCGGAGGATCCATGGGACTCTATGTCCTCCCTGCAGGAGTCACCCTCTGGAGCCGTACTGACTGTGCAGTGAGTGTGCCTTGTGACAACCTATTTCGCTCTGAACCTGCAAGCTTAACAGGGCACGAGTACAGAGGCAAACTGTTTCCCTCATTAGCATGGGGAACACCCCCTGAAGATAGTGCTGTTGCTATATGTGCACCAGGACTATGTTACAGAAGAGGGAACCCAACAGTCAGGATGTAAAACAGGAATCTAAAGATGTCTCTAGCTGGAATACTTTGGAGTTGTCTGACACCCAACTCCAAACCATGCTGACTTTGTAGAATGCACAGTTTCACATCTTAATCCCTATGTTGTTCTGCTGTGTTTTCAGATGTATGTGTTATGAAGCAATGGTGTCTTTCTTGGGTTTAAGTGTGGATTTTCCTTGGTTACCTACACTACTCATCAAGCAGACCACAAGAATTTAAAGTTCTAGAGCTGTTTACACATCAAATGATTTTCATTACTTTTGTGGCCAACGTTTAGACTTTATTTTGCGTGTTTGCATGCAAAACTAATGCAGTATTACACATACTTTTAAACTGCTGTTTAAAGTTCTTCAAATGTAGTACTTGCGTATCACAGTCATATTGACTTGATGAGTAAAGTGTAAACTAAGATTATAATCCGCTTTCTAAAGCCAATCTCACACCTTAAATAGGCTTAGCAGCCCACTTTTTAGACACTTTGTGAAGACTATTTCCAAGGGATTCGATTTATGCTCAGCTTCAATTTCTTTGTCAGTATGAACCAGAGGAGAGTAAAAGTATCTCTAGATGTAACAATTTGGAGCTGCTTGACACGCAACTCCAAAGCAAATTAACTTTGTAGAATGTGCACTTTTCCACTTTACACTCCTGTGATCGGTTTCATTATGACTCTCAAAGGGATGTTGTAGGAAGGATGGGTCAGTTACTTCACTTTCACTTTTTCAATGACACTGAGGCCAGTCATCATGCACAGCACAAGAAATTCAAGCTCAAGAGCTGATTATCCTTGAATAATTTTCAGCAGTTTTCTGAAGTACCTTCAAACTTTATATTGCATGTTTTCATGAGTTACTTCCACACTATTCAACATTATTTTCTTAGGGTTAAAGTGTTGCTTCGACCTCTTCAGATGTCCAGTTTGTATACCACATCAGTGGATGACTGTGGAAGACTGCTGCAATTTACTCTATGCCGGCATCACCCAGAAACTCCTCAGGAAACTACAGAACGATCAAAATGCCACAGCCAGAATGGTCCTCAACATCCCCCGCCGCAGCCACATCACCGAACTCTTTGAGAACTCCACTGGCTCCCAGTCAACAAAAAATCACCTTCAAGCTCCTCACACATGCCTACAAATCTCTGACGACGCAGGACCAGCATATCAGAACCACTGCCTCTCATTCCACGTAACCACTAGACACCTTCGCTTTGCCCAAATGCCCTGGCCACCGTCCTACGGAGTCACAAGACCAGAGCCGGAGGAAGATCCTTTTCCTACCTCGCTGCCAAGACCTGGAACACCCTGCCTCTCCACCTCAGGCAAACCCCGCCGCTAACCCAAATCAGGAAGGATCTCAAGACCTGGCTCTTCGGCTGACCCGGATCAGCAGCCCCACCACCTTAAAACCTAGTCCTTATTACTTTTCAAAAGAATGTAGAAGGAAGGAGGGGTGAGTGCTTCAGTTTCACTTTGAGGTTTTCTTTCTCAACTAGTTTAGTCATCATGAACACCAAAAGAAGTGAAAGCTCTGAAGCTGCACACACATTAACACATTTTAAGTAGTTTTCTGTCCTACTCTAACTTCATTTTGCATGTTTTCATTAGTTACTGATGCACTACTCCACATAGTTTTCTCAGGGCTAAATTGTGGTTTCTACATCTTCATATGTTCAACTTGAATACCAGGGTCATATTCAATGGCCGACTATAGTGCATATTCAGTTCTCTGCGCAGTTCCTGAAGGTGAATCTCACCCCTTCAGGAGGCCTAGAAGCAACATACATTTTGAACAGTTTCTGAAGTGTGTTTCCAAGGGGTTCGAATTGCATTCAGCTCCAATTTCTTTGTCACTATATAAGAGACGAAAGTAAACATGTCTCTAGATGGAATACTATGGAGCTGCCTGACACCTGACTTCAGACTAGACTGACTTTGTAGAATGTGCAGTTTCCCACCTTGAAGCCTGTGCTTGTCTGAAATGTATCCTTACTTCATCTCAACTTTTCGAACAGACAATTCTCTCTAAACATACCTTGCTGTATATATCTACATTAAACCAGTACAAGACCATTAAAAACATGTGTTGCAGTTTATTCTGTCATGTCAAGGCACCACAATATAATACCTCATTCACCGTACAGTGCACTCATGTGCCTCATTACATGACTTATATTTGAAAAATTGTTCTGGCAGGGGGTACAACATTTTCTTGTTGGTTGTCTCTCTTCTCTTTTGTTATATTTTCACTAACTTTACCTACTTTGTTCCACAAACTTCATTTTATTTTCCAATCTTATTTATCAAAGTTGAACAAATATATACATTGCTATTGTACTTGAATTGAAAACCACATGTTAAACTGAAACAACATTTCCCATTCTCCTACCATTGAGCCCTCCTCTAATGCTGTTCACCAGTTTTGTACAAACACAGTAAGATCATATTTCAAGCTTGTCTCAAGTTCAAATGTTTACCAAGCATAGTATACTCCATAGAAGGCTCCAAATAACATGATTGGCAGTCTCCCTGTTCTGTTAATGAGTCTAAACGAATAGTAGCAAACTCTATACTTAGCACTCCCTCTTATCCAATCACAATTTGCAAACAAAATGGCAGTTACTTGCTGCCTTACTTAGAATTCTAAATCACGAACAGCAACCATTCACAAATCTACAACACTAAAAGACTTGTATTCCTCTTCAAATTACATACTCTTCCAGAACACTTCTCAATCTGCAGCAGGCATCTTCAATGTGTTGCACTAGGACACTAGCATCACGCTTTGCATCTGGATTGTGGGCCACTCCTTTGTTTATTTGTCTCTGGAGTATGTGAAAACTGTGACTTTAACAAACCTCTGGGGTTTCCCAAAGTCATTAATTGTAATAGCCACAGAGGGATGAAATGCCATAAACTATTGTCTGTGGTGGAAAGCATTTCAAATTGAAAGCACCCTCATATCAGGATTGTGTTCTGGAAACAATTTGGGCACAATCACAGGGTTAGCTCCCTCAGCTCAAAGGAAGGAAACCTTGGGAGATATGCTGAATCTCTTCCCTCGCACTGCCTTTGTCCATTCCAAAACATGTCAAAGGCAAAAGTGGCAGTGCTCCAACCAATTCTGTCTAAAGATTGAGAAATCAGAGAAGTATGTCAATAATTTAACTTTGGCATTTTTCTGAGACTATGACATGGGCTCCAAATATCACAATAACATCCACTTTGACACGTCAAAAGAGATGGATGCATTTCACAGCAAAAAGGAACAGGATCTTCCTAAACAAGATAAATGAAGGTATCCAGTTCTACCTATAAGTGTGCACAACTTGATATTAACATAAAGACTCTTGTCACAGCCAGCTCATTTTTAATATTATGTATGTTTTCTTTTAATTTAAATCTTTTTTGCTAAATTTATTTGATGCCATAGTTCTCCTGTGGTAGCAGTAAAATACCTATTTCAACCATATTTTCTGGGGTAGCTATCTTCCCGGTGCCATCGGAGTACTGTGCAACCAAACCTATGGCCTGATTAGGAGTTTGGCAGGTGGGATACTCCGTCACAAATGTGAGGAATATCCTGTCTGCCAAAATTAAAAGTTCCATAGGATATAATGGAATTGTAATTTGACGGCCAGGATATCCGCCACATTTGTGATGGAGTATCAATGCCCGCCAAACTTGTAATCAGGGTCTAATTCCCAAAAACATATCACCCGCTCGACTAAACACCAACCCCAGCTATCCACAGTGAGGAGGCTGAGGACAGTGCCTAATTTGTGAGCTGGTACTGCATCCAATCCTCAATGATCAATGCCCTCACAGCCAGTTAGCACTGTGTTGCCCTGTGAGCAACCCCCTTGCAGAAGGCCAATCCCCAATTGCATACGGTCTTTGGCTGTGCGCAGTGGGGGTTGACCATAGGCCCTGGCCTTTGGCCAAACCCTGTTCCCAACCCCTCAGGCAGTCAAAACTTCACTGATGGACAAACCCCCCACCACTGTACATGGCCTTCAGCCACGCACAGCAGAGGTTGGCTACAGGGCTTGGCCCAAGGCCAGGCCTTGAGTCCCACACCCCTGCTGGCAGCCAACTCCCTAGTGTGCACAGCCTTCATCCATATGCAGTGGGGGTTGACAGCAAGGTATGGCTCTGGCCAAGCCCTCAGCTCATCCCCCAACCGTGGGTGGGTATCCCCCTGCAGTCTTTGGCTTTGTTATGTTATGTTACCAAGGATTTGTAAAGCGCTTGTACACCAGTTGGTTTCTTGGCGCTGAGTACTAGGGGGTTGCCGACCCGGAGACAGCTCATTCATATGCTTGGATGAATAGCCAGGTTTTGAGAGACTTTCTGAAACTTAGTAGGTCAACGCTTGAACTGATTTCCAAGGGAATGGAGTTCCACAGGTGGGGGGCCAGAGTTGCAAACCTACATCCCCCTTGGCGCTTCAGCTTGAAGGTAGGGACAGTCAGAAGTTGGAGCTGGGCCGAGCGGAGGTTTCGTGAGGGAGTGTAGCGAGAGATGAGATTATCTATGAATTTAGGGCTCCGGCCATTCAGGGATTTAAACACCAGGCAACCAACTTTGAAAGCGCAGCGCTGGGGAATGGGGAGCCAGTGCAGCTTCCTAAGAAGGGGGGAAGCGTGTTGCCACCTGGGCTGTTTGTAAATCAGTCGAGCCGCTTGGTTCTGTACCATCTGTAGCCGTTTTGTGAGGCCAAGTGGTAGTTCAAGGTATGTTGCATTGGCATAGTCTAGACGAGATAGGACCAAGGCTATTGATGGAGCAGAGTAAATGAAAAAATGTAACCCCTAACATATTTTATAAAAAATTAATAAATATGTTCGTTTAAATGTATTAATCAACAATGTATGTGAGGGAAGGGTAACACGCAAGTATGTGTGCTGAATAATCTATTTACAAATGTCTGTGTGTCTAATTATAACATAAAAATAATTGCGTACTAAATAAATAATAAATGCATGATTCGTGCTTCATAGAATATAAAACGTGACGTTGCAAAAACAATAGTGATGGTAAGTAAGGAACAGCTTAAATGTTGCTTTCTGCTAGGTAATAACTAATTGGGGTACGTAGATGACGGGAGGGAAACGAAAAGGCTATGTTTCTCTATTTTAATTATGTTTTGTTTATTTCTAAATAGTGCTTCTAAGTCTAATCGAGTGGCGATATAAAATGGCTGCCGTTTATTAGAGTACGCATGCGCTGAGAATACACATGACAAGGGAGAAAAAGTTGGAGAAAGACTGACCACGTGATGGTGCTGAAAGGCTAGGATGCAAGAATGGTCAAGGCTGATGTGACCTATTTGAACTGATAGTGTGCCGTGGTGATCAGCAGAGAATCGTGGGAAACAGTTTTAAGAGAAAGGACAATGCCTGCAGAGTTCTTGAATGTATCGAAAGAAGTTACAAATGTACTGATCGAAGCGGATGGAAACATGTCATGAACTGTGAGAAAGGAAATGAACATATGCATTCCAGAAGAACAAGCTGGATCCGGGAGAATTTGATTAAAACTGAATAAATGAACTGAGTGGACCAATGAAAGAAAAGCGCGTTATTAATGTTGCAACAATTTAGTTAGCAAAGTTAGAATTAGGGTATAAGTAGGCCTACTCTTAGTGGGAGGGGTAGTTGGTGGCTTCCAGTGCTTGGAGTTCCAGATCGATCCATTTACTGAGCGGGAGATGCTGAAAGACTGTTAGATGAGACGGGTTGCGGTAGCTGATGCTGACGAGCTGAAGTTTCTGTTGCTGTCTTATTTTTCCAGTTGAGTATGAGAATCAGGTTATTTTTCAACTTTAAACTTAGGTTAGAAATCATTAGGCTAAATTAGGAAGATAGGCAGGTTAATTAGGATTTTTCCTCATGACAAAATTTCCTTTCTGCAATAAAATTGATTTTGCTTAATAAATATTTGATTTAATAATGTATGAATAATTGAATAATAAAGTCTAAATTCTTTTCCATGCCTTTAAAATTATATAAATTTTGAAATTCTTAAATCAAACGACTCAGTGATTATTTACTAAATGGTTGTGAAATTAGTAATTAGTTATTGTGATTTAGCTGGTCTTGATCACTATCAACTGATTTTCACTAGATGATCCATCGACAAAACAATGAGCAGGAATATCTTAAGAAATAACTAAGAAAGCGATAGGTTAAGGTAATAAGGTATCCCGGCTCCTTCCAGCGGTACATCATGATGATTTTCATTTAGTTTTTCTTTCTCCTAGGAGTATAGATTCGTAAAGGTGTAGAGGAAATCCAGGTGTGTGTGTGTGTGTTTGTTAGGCGATGTCATGGGCCCCATCGTCATGTGGATGTGAGAAAATATAAGTCGCGCCTGGATGACCGATAAGTGACCTAGGAGAAATAGTTTTCATTGTATCCGCTGCATCAGATTTCTTGGTAGCAGAGTTATGGTTTCTGTAGATTAGTTTGGTGATTATTGATTATTGATTATTTTGATGACTAATACTATATGTTGAGTCGCGTTATGTTATATGTGAGTTTTCACGCTTCTGGGATGTAGGAAGTGGAACACGTGTGGCAAGAGAAGTCACATGGAATTTGGTACATGGTCTGAATTCATTTTTGGTAATAACACAGGTTGTGTTATGTTAGGGATTTTCTGTACGAAAGGTGTGTAACTGAGATAGCAAATCACGTTTTCTTGTGAAACTCTGGCCTTAATTCTCAGGAGCATAGTCTCCACATGTGTCTTATCCCCAGAGAAACGGGTTTACTGTTTGCTTGAAAGAAGGGTAAGGTAGAGGGAAGTGCTACTTTATCGGCGAAAGTTAATAATTCTGTGGTAGGGTAGAGGTAAGCGCTGCCTACTGGAAATACAGGATTCTTGTGTAAAAGGACAAAGCTGTCACTTTTGTTTAGCGAATCAGACTATGGAATTGTTTTAAATGTTGTAACTAACGAAGAAACATTGAAAAGAAAAATTGCCGATAATTTTTGTAAAGGAGGGGTAAAAGAGCAAGAGTGACATAGACAGTGCCGCGCTAGTATTGGTTAGTGCGCTAGTCACGTGAACGCAAAGACAGGAGTGAAGTAGGAAAAGTGCCGCGCTAGGATTGGTTGGTCCGCGGGAGAAGGAAATCGTTCTGATTGGTGTGTTGGTGTGAATCGCGCTGTGATTGGTTGAAGTTCCGTACACGGAACAGTGCTGGTTTTGAAGAGAAAAACCAATCGAAAACATGCCGTATTATGAGTATGAAAGGGAGAGAACGTCATGGACGACAAAAATTAAGAATTTCTTTAAGAAAGACAAAAAGGTTGTGACTAGAGAGGGACAAGTAATTCCTCCGCCGAAATCAGCAGCTTCACATATGATGCTGAAATATGGATATCATACATGCATATGGTTAGAAAATTGGGCAAAGTATACGAAGAATGATGGAGCATTAGCTTTCCCTGAGAATGGTTCATTTAGTGTAGCGGTTTTGCGGAATTTGAGAGAAAAGATGACAAATTTAGAACCTAGACCTAGACCGACACAGTTTGAAGCGTTGACGGAATGGGAAGATGAGATGTATGAGCGAGAGAGATTCAGAGGTTTAAGGGATCATGAGTTTATGCCTGGAAGAATGTGGGGAATAAATCATGAGGATAGAATAAAACGATGGAGATGTGCTAACATGACAGGAGGTTTGTTTCCGGCTTTTACAGTTGAGGAAGAGACTAAGAGAAAACGTACTGAGAAAAAGAAACATATGGAGAGGGAAAAATATATGCATGAGAGTGAAACGGATGATGAATTGCTGGAAGATATTCTAAATAGAAATCCCCCTCCGTATCAGCAGAGTTCTACAGTGGTGACACCTAATGCGCCGCAAATAGAGACTGTGCGAAATAAAAGTCCTGTAAAAAGAATTGAAATAAATAGGTCACAAGATCAAATAAGAACTTCACAAAATGAAGGAGTAGAAAGTGACAATGCAACTGAATTAGCAAGAACAACAAAAGAGCTGACTGAGAAAATTAGGGAATTAACGAAAAACATGGAAGCTGTAACTGTACCCGTAACAATAGGTCCAGTAATACCAGTTTTTGAGAATCAGAAAATTGATGAACGATCTTTAGTGATTCCTATGAATTCACAATTTCAGAGAGAAAAAGAAAGGATGGAACCAAGTGCAAGTACAAGTAATTTGGCTAGTACCTACAGACCAAGTCCACCTACAAATTTGACAGTGAATGAGTGTAATGGTAGGAAAATGCCTATGGTAACAGAATCTGCAACAGTGACCCCTGAAAAGAGTGGTAATTGGATAGAACTAAATAATACGCCTATAGGTCCGACTCCTGATGAGTTAAATGAGTGGATGAAGGCATTTAAAATAAAAGAACCAGAAGAAAAACCATTAGATGTAATTAGGTTAAAGATTGACATGGAAGAATTAATTTTAGGGACGATTGGTACAGAAAAGCTGAAAAATTACCAGGATGATGAGATTATGTTTCTGTGCAAAAGTATTACATGGAGAGCTAAAAATTTACATGACAAACTGGAAGAGATAGCAAGTGAAATTGGAGTAGATTTTGCGAAAGTGAAAACATTGCAGAAACCGTACAGAGTAGACTTTTGTGAGAAAGATATTGAAAATTTGAACACAGCAGGAAGGCTGACACAGATAAAAGAGTTAATTGTTTTACTGAGAAAATGGGGTGATGTGGACAGATGGAAAGTCAGATGGACGAAAAAGTATGAGAAAACTGCAGACAAAGCTTCTTTGGCTTTTATGATAACTGAAAAGGAACCTGTTGCAAGAGAATACCCTATGAGAGAAACTCCAGGTGGTAGTTATGTGCATGTTCCCTGGACTAGACAGGATATACTGTCATTTACAAACGAATTCCCGAAGCTGAGAGAGAAACCAGTTGAATGGTACCGACAAGTGGAGAGGTTTGTGAAGGTTTCAAAGGTGTTGTGGATAGATTTAGATGGATTGTTTGACATAGTGGTGCCAACTGATTTGTGGTCTGAATGTAAAATTACAGTTGACTGGCCAACTACAGAATATCCAAGAGATCCTAAGACAGGAGCTCCAGGTCCTGAGGTGATGAGGAAATATGATAAGGTGATTACCTTTTTGAAAAATAAGATTCCTCCTAAAGAAACAGATTGGGTAAAAATAGACAGAACTACACAGGAAAGTAAGGAGTCCGTACATGCCTATTATGAAAGATTGTTGTTGGTTTTCAAGCAGTATAGTGGATATGAGGAGTTGAGTGAAAAGGATATGAGTCATTTTGTATATAGATTTGTGTTTGGACTGAAACCAGAGATTAGTGAAATGATTAAACAACATATGATTAACTGGCAAAACGGCACTGTAGATGAGGTACTGAGGTATGCTAAGTATTGTAGTGATGATATTGAGAGTAGACAGCGTAAATTGAAAGAGAAGGCAATGTGGGCACAGGTAAAAGTGGCAGAGAAACAAGAAGCTCAATTGAATAATAGTGGGAATGAAACAGGACAGAATAAATCCCGACCTAACATAGGTAAAGGGAAAGGTCAAATGAGTCTAGAAGAGGCAAAGAAAAAATGGCCATGTCATAATTGCGGAAAATTAGGGCATTGGAGAAACGAGTGTACGTTCCCACCTAAACCTAATCCGGAAAATCAATCATTAAATCCACAGGTGCAGAATGAGGTAGTTGTTCAACAAGGTCAGGTGCCACAACCACCACTTCCCAACAATGTTAACCAGCAAAGATACAGTACAGAAACAGGATTCTACGGAGGAGAGCAGGTAACACAGTTGCCGCGAGCAGCTAACATTTCTCAGTATTGGTTGCGTCAGAGTGAGGATGAGTCGGATGAAAGTTTCTGACGGTGCCTAGGAGAGGGAAAAGAGTGCGTACTTGGCGCAACTCTAGAGGTAGATCAGTCTGGTCCCTTTGTGGATGGAGAAGTGAATGGTGCAAATGTAACATTCCTTGTCGATACTGGAGCTACCCGTTCTACTGTTAGGTCAGTGGAAATTCCAAACCTTCCTCTCTCAGGTGAATATATCCAAGTAGTTGGAGTAGCGAATCAGCAGATTAAAACACCACTTACTGAATTAGTGGAAGTAAAAATTGGTTCTTTTAGCAAAATGCATAAATTCGTAGTGTGCGATTGTAGTCCCGTAAATCTTTTAGGTCGTGACCTTTTGTGTAAGATGAACTGCACAATTTATTGTACGCCAGATGGAATTGGATTTCAGACCCCAGATGAAGATGTATTGTATAAAGTGACATTGATGAATCAGGAACCTGAAATGAATGGTTTGTTTCCTGCATTTGATGCAGAAAAACTTCCAAAAGAACTGAAAGAGACAGTGAAAGAGAATGTGTGGGATTTTACAGGAGAAGATATTGGATTGATGAAAGAAGTAGATCCCGTAAAAGTAACAGTAAAAGAAGGAACAACTTACCCAAATACGCCACAGTATAAATTGACTCCAGAAATAATTGAAGGAATAACTCCTGTAATAAATAAAATGATTGAACAGGGAATTCTAAAAGAAATAATGAGCAGTCCATGTAATTCACCTATAATGGGACTGAAAAAGCCAAACGGAACATATAGAATAGTACAGGATTTGAGAAAGGTCAATAAAATAGTTGTGCCTTGTTGTCCAATAGTGCCAAACCCTGCAGTAATTCTATACCAAATTCCACATGAAGCTGAGTGGTACACCGTGATAGATTTGTGTCACGCATTTTTCTCTATTCCTTTACATCCAGATAGCCAGCCATTATTTGCGTTCCGGTTCGGAGAGCGTATTTTGGCATGGTGCCGAATTCCTCAGGGGTATACAGAAAGCCCCTCAATCTTTAATCAGATTTTAAAGAAGTCCCTGGAAGATTTGAAAATGCCAGAAAAGTCAGTGATGGTGCAGTATATCGATGACCTGTTGGTGGCATCGAAAACAAAAGAAGCATGTGTAAGCGATACAATTGCTTTACTGAACCATCTAGAGAAAAGAGGACATAAAGTGTCCCCTTCGAAATTGCAGTTTTGTCAAAAAGAAGTCCAATATTTAGGGCATAAAATTGAGAAAGGAGTGCGAAAGATAACGATTGAGAGAATAAAAATGATTCAAGGAATGAGAGCACCAATGACGCAAAGAGAGGTAAGAATGTTTCTGGGAATGGTTGGATATTGCCGACAATGGATAAGTGGTTTTTCCTTGATTGCTAAGCCATTACAAAAACTGACCAAGAAGGATGTAAGAGACCCTTTTGAATTGAATGACGAAGAAATGAAATCTTTCAAAGAGTTGAAAAAGAAATTGTGTGAGGCCCCTGCTTTAGGAATGCCTGACTACGAAAAGGATTTTGAATTGTACTGCAGTGAAAGAGATGGATGTGCATTTTCAGTACTGGTACAAAAACATGGAACAATGAAGAGACCAATTGCTTATTTTTCAGCTGTTTTAGATCCTATAGCAAAAGCGTTGCCTGGATGTCTGAAAGCTGTTGCTGCTACTTGTATAAGTCTGGAACAAAGTGAAGGTATAGTGATGGGGTATCCACTGAGAGTATATGTTCCCCATTCAGTAGAGATTCTTTTGACAAGAACAAAAACACAGTACATGACACATAGTCGGCTGACTAAGTACGAAAAAGTAATCTTGAGTGCAGAAAATGTGACCATAGATAGATGTATGAATGTGAATCCTTCGACATCATTGCCAGATGAAGAGAGTATAATTGAACAAGATGAAGTAGATCATGATTGTCTGAATGTGCTGGAATATTGCACAAAACCAAGAGCTGACATAAAAGATGAGCCTTTAAAAGAATCAGATTATGTCATGTTTGAGGATGGCTCATGCTTGAGAACGAAAGAAGGAGTTTTAAGCGCAGCTTACGCAGTGTGCACAGTGGCGACTGTGATGGAAGCGTCTTGTCTGAAAGGAATAAGGTCTGCCCAAGTTGCAGAACTGATTGCTTTGATTCAAGCATGTAAGTTGGGAAGAAATGTACGAGTTACGATTGTGACCGATAGCCAGTACGGTTTCGGTATAGTGCATGATTTCGGTCAGATTTGGTCACAAAGAGGTTTCTTGTCGTCTGCAGGAACACCTATCAGAAATGGAGATTTTGTAAAGAAACTGCTTGAGGCGATACAGCTGCCTAGGCAGATAGCTGTAGTGAAATGCAAAGCACATAAGAAAAATGAAGATTACATAACTGTCGGAAATAATTACGCCGACGAGATAGCCAAATATTGTGCAGAGAACATGGTATCCCTGAATAAGAATCGCGAAAGGGAGCATATCTCTTCTCCTTTGCTTTTTACTAACACTGTCGAGACATGGGATGAGGTGAGACAGTTACAGGAAGTTGCAAATGATGAGGAAAAAGATTACTGGATAAAAGCAGGATGTAGAAGACAAGAAAACAATGGTGTGTGGGTTTACAGAGATGAAAGACCAGTTATGCCTGATAGCATGATTTCAGACATGGCACGGATGTACCATGGACAAGCTCATATTGGGAGAGATGCAATGATCAGACTTTTTAGACAAACATGGTATAACCCAAAATTCAGAGCCATAGCTGAAAGTCTTTGTCAAAGATGTCTTATTTGTCAGCAGTTTAATCCAGGAAGAAAGACAATAGTGAGTCTAGGAACAATAGGTAGGACGAGAAGGAGGTCCGTTCACTAGAATGCAATTGGATTTCATTGAAATGCCCCCTTGTAACAGACTAAAATATGTTCTAGTGGTCGTCTGTTTGTTTTCTCGTTGGGTGGAGGCATACCCGACTAGAAGGAATGACGGAATAACGGTAGCAAAACTTATGCTGCGAGAGTTCATTCCAAGGTATGGTTTTCCAGTCACGATTGAGACAGATAGAGGAACACATTTTCAAAATGAGTTGATTCAATTAATTTGTGAAGCATTAAGTATTAAACAAAAACTGCATTGTGCATACAGACCAGAGGCTTCTGGGGTAGTAGAGCAAATAAATGGAACAATAAAGAACAGGTTAGGAAAAATGTGTCAAGCTACAGGACTCAAATGGCCCGATGCACTGCCCCTTGTCCTGATGACCATCAGAAGTATTCCTGAAAAGAAAACTGGACTTAGTCCTCATGAAGTGATCATGGGACGAGCAATGAGACAAGCACAAGTACCTGTCAACAAGTTACTGACTATAACTGATGATCTAGTACTGGATTATTGCAAAGGACTGGCTGATGTGGTGCGTTCTGTGTTTCATCAGGTTGGACCGGATGCGACCACTCTTGAAAGAAAACCAGCCCACGACTTGAATCCAGGAGACTGGGTCCGCATAAAAGTCCACAGGAGAAGAAACTGTCTAGTTCCTCGCTGGGACGAGCCACGACAGGTAATCCTAGTGACAACGACTGCAGTCAAGTGTGCAGGAGTGAAAAACTGGGTCCATGCCAGCCACACAATCAGAGTTCCAGAACCTGCAGATCGACATGTGAGTCGACATCTGGAAGTGTGTGATGAGAGTTCAGCGTCTGAGACAGAAAGAAGCAGAAAAAGGGTGCCAGAACTTGAAGATCGACCTGAAAGTCGACATCTGGAAAACCCAACTGCAAGCACCTCTATAGAGGAAGAAGAAGAAGAAGAAGAAGGAGAAATTGCAGAAATTCCAGAACTTGAAGATCGACCTGTAAGTCGACATCTGGAAATATCTGACACGAGTTCAGGATCTGATGATTCAGTTGAAAACTGTGAAGAATTTCGAAGGAAAACTTGGAAATTTGAACCAATTAGAGAAGAGAATGAACAAGAAAATGATCTAAATGAGGAACCAAGTACAAGTTATGGTGGAAATCCTTCAAAAGTAATATTAATAGACAAAGAAGGGAAAGAGACAATAAAAAGCTAGAAAATCGAGAAGAACCCCGAGGAGCAATAGGGACAGATAGTGAAACAAAAGAACAGGGAAAATTAGAAGCAGAGAGTGAGATAAATACCAATTCGGAAGAACATCGAGGAGGGACAGTAATAGGTGAACACAAGAAGGAGAAAATAGAACCACCAGTAAAAGAAAATGAGATCATAAGTTTCAAAATAAGAGATAATTGTGAGAAAATTGAAACAGAATCTGAAGAAAGCGGAGAAGAAGAGAAAACAAGAACTGAATCAAGAAAAAGAAACAGGAAATCAGAAAGAGGAGGAGAAAAAGAAGGTGAAGCCAAAAGGCCAAGAAAAGGAGACAATTGGCCCAGCAACTATATAAGAAAATTGAGATACAGAATAATCAGAACAGGAGAAAAAACAGGAAAGTTGTGTATTAGGAGAAATAAGACAGTCTATGACAATTATTTTGTAGGTTCCAGTATCTGCCATGACAATTATCACATTTTGGGAGGTTGGGGATTCAAAGGTGGAAAAGATCCAATATTTCCAGGTATCTATTATATTTGTGGGAATAGAGCTTATTACAGGTTACCGGACCATTGGTATGGAACTTGTTATGTAGGCCTGGTCTTTCCAAAAATCTTTCATATGGACAGAGAAGAAAAAGGAACATACAAGATGATTAATAGCTTTACACGTAGAAAGAGGGAAAGTTTTTCAGAAATTGTAGGTGATATTTTTGGAGCATTAATACCAGCAGTGGGAATATCTTTGAATGCATTTAAAATTCGGAAATTATCCACAGTAGTAGATCGTTTGGCTACAGATACTGCGGGAGGGTTCTTGATGGTAAATACCGAAATGGTTGCCATGAGAGCTATGGTGATGCAAAATCGGCTTGCCCTTGATATTCTTTTGGCAAAGAGGGTGGAGTTTGTGGAATGCTGAAAGTCCAACATTGTTGCACTTACATTCCTGATAAAAGTGAAAATATACAAAAGTATATCACAAATATTACAAATTTGCACAAAGAACTAGTTCCACTGGAGGTTGAAAGTGTCCTTGGAAAACTTGGTAAAGGGTTTTCTTCAGTAGCAAATTGGTTAACAAGAATGAGTAGACTAATGATAGGGAAAGTTATAATAATATCAACTGTAGCAATATTGTTAGCCATGGTGTTGAAAATTGTAATAACGTGTATAAAAAGAAAAATAAGACAAAATAAGATAAAAAGAAATAACAGAATAATGAAAGAGAGAGAGAGAGAAATGGGTGAAATTGAGTTAGAGAAAATGAAAGAAAGTATGTATAAAGAGACAAGAAGAGAAGATGAAATGGAATCAGATGTATAACTAACAAAAAGCAAAAGGATGAAAGACATATGCTGCCTGAAAAAGAAGTATAACTTGGGTTTTATGTGGTGATTTAAAAATCACCAAAGGGGGGAGTTGATGGAGCAGAGTAAATGAAAAAATTTAACCCCTAACAAATTTTATAAAAAATTAATAAATATGTTCGTTTAAATGTATTAATCAACAATGTATGTGAGGGAAGGGTAACACGCAAGTATGTGTGCTGAATAATCTATTTACAAATGTCTGTGTGTCTAATTATAACATAAAAAATAATTGCGTACTAAATAAATAATAAATGCATGATTCGTGCTTCATAGAATATAAAACGTGACGTTGCAAAACAATAGTGATGGTAAGTAAGGAACAGCTTAAATGTTGCTTTCTGCTAGGTAATAACTAATTGGGGTACGTAGATGACGGGAGGGAAACGAAAAGGCTATGTTTCTCTATTTTAATTATGTTTTGTTTATTTCTAAATAGTGCTTCTAAGTCTAATCGAGTGGCGATATAAAATGGCTGCCGTTTATTAGAGTACGCATGCGCTGAGAATACACATGACAAGGGAGAAAAAGTTGGAGAAAGACTGACCACGTGATGGTGCTGAAAGGCTAGGATGCAAGAATGGTCAAGGCTGATGTGACCTATTTGAACTGATAGTGTGCCGTGGTGATCAGCAGAGAATCGTGGGAAACAGTTTTAAGAGAAAGGACAATGCCTGCAGAGTTCTTGAATGTATCGAAAGAAGTTACAAATGTACTGATCGAAGCGGATGGAAACATGTCATGAACTGTGAGAAAGGAAATGAACATATGCATTCCAGATGAACAAGCTGGATCCGGGAGAATTTGATTAAAACTGAATAATGAACTGAGTGGACCAATGAAAGAAAAGCGCGTTATTAATGTTGCAACAATTTAGTTAGCAAAGTTAGAATTAGGGTATAAGTAGGCCTACTCTTAGTGGGAGGGGTAGTTGGTGGCTTCCAGTGCTTGGAGTTCCAGATCGATCCATTTACTGAGCGGAAGATGCTGAAAGACTGTTAGATGAGACGGGTTGCGGTAGCTGATGCTGACGAGCTGAAGTTTCTGTCTTATTTTTCCAGTTGAGTATGAGAATCAGGTTATTTTTCAACTTTCAACTTAGGTTAGAAATCATTAGGCTAAATTAGGAAGATAGGCAGGTTAATTAGGATTTTTCCTCATGACAAAATTTCCTTTCTGCAATAAAATTGATTTTGCTTAATAAATATTTGATTTAATAATGTATGAATAATTGAATAACAAAGTCTAAATTCTTTTCCATGCCTTTAAAATTATATAAATTTTGAAATTCTTAATCAAACGACTCAGTGATTATTTACTAAATGTTTGTGAAATTAGTAATTAGTTATTGTGATTTAGCTGGTCTTGATCACTATCAACTGATTTTCACTAGATGATCCATCGACAAAACAATGAGCAGGAATATCTTAAGAAATAACTAAGAAAGCGATAGGTTAAGGTAATAAGGTATCCCGGCTCCTTCCAGCGGTACATCATGATGATTTTCATTTAGTTTTTCTTTCTCCTAGGAGTATAGATTTGTAAAGGTGTAGAGGAAATCCAGGTGTGTGTGTGTTTGTTAGGCGATGTCATGGGCTCCATCGTCATGTGGATGTGAGAAAATATAAGTCGCGCCTGGATGACCGATAAGTGACCTAGGAGAAATAGTTTTCATTGTATCCGCTGCATCACTATCAAGACCTGGACCAGAGCTGCCTGGGTCAGTAGCCTGCTTATCTTACTGATTTTTCGCAACTGAAGGAAGCAGGTGGAAATCACCGTGCCTACATGCGTTTTTAAAGAGAGGTCCTTGCCTATGGTGACCCCTAGACTTTTTACTGAGGGGGAGGGACCTAATTCGCTTGGCCAGTACTGTGGGCCCCACTGATTGTGGCCACCGCCTGTCAGTACCAGTGCAGTTTTCCTGGATTTAGTTTTAAATGATTGTGGTCCATCCATTGATGGATGAATATCATGGTGGATTGAAAGTCAGAAATTGACTGGGGGGAGTTATCAATTGTGAACATAAGTTGGAGATCGTCGGCATAGTTGAAAGTGGTCACTCTTCTATCCTTCAGGGATCTGATCAGTGGGAGAAGGTAGAGGTTGAACAGGTGCGGGGAGAGCGAGGAACCCTGTGGGACCCCGCATGTGGTTTTGAGTTTGGGGGCTGTGAACTGGCCAATACGGACTGCCTGAGTGCGGTTTTTCAGAAAGGAGTTGATCCATCTAAGTGCTGGGCCCTGGATGCCTGCCTCACTGACACGGTCTGCCAGTATATTATGGTTGACCGTGTCAAATGCGGCCGAAAGATCTAGCAGCACCAGGGCCTGGGGGGTGCTTCTGTCTGCCTTTTCTCATAAGGAGTCCAGTACCGCCAGTATCACAGTTTCCGTGGAGTGAGCTGGCCGAAACCCAGCTTGGCGAGAGTCAAGGAACTCAGTCTGTTCCATGAAATTGGACAGGCATTTTGCCACATGGGCTTCTAATAGCTTGGCCAGATAAGGGAGCAAGGAGATGGGGCAGTAATTTGCCAGCGTCTGTGGATCGGCGCTAGGTTTCTTTAAGAGGGGGACCACTATAGCCTCCTTGAAGGCATTGGGGACACAGCCCTGGGACAGGGAGTGGTTTAGGAGGGCAAGGACAGGGTCCGGGAAGGCGGTGAAGGCTGCTTTTAAAACATAAGGGCTGCAGTGGTCCAGAGGGGAGCCAGATCTGACTTTTGCTAGTAGGTTGCGCAAGGTCTCTGTGTCAATGGGCGGAAATTAGTCCAGGGAGTGGGGATTCCTGGGCGTGGTAGGGGCGATTTCTAGAGATGTACGAGAGGGAATACTGGCTTTGATGGCAGCAATTTTATCGATGAAAAATTTGTTCAGAGAGTCACAGAGGGCCTGTGATGGCTTGGGTTTGCTTAGTACTCTCTCTGGATTTGACAGTTCGTCTACAATAGCAAAGATTTCTTTGGCTTGGTTGTTGGAGGTTAGAATTCTCGAGGAGAAATAAGCTGCCTTAGCTGTGGAGATTGCCTTTTTATATTCCTTCAAGGCCAGTAAGTAGGTAATTTTACCTGCCTGTGAATAATCCTGCCTCCACTTCCTTTCTGATTGGCGGAGGGAGAGTTTTTGTAGTTTTAGTTCGGGGGAGAACCATCTCTGCGCCTCATGACGGCGGGTGAGTCTGATTTGTTTAAGTGGGGCATGGTCATTGCTGGCCGCTGAAAGCCAGGCCAAGATGGACTCCTCATGGAGGTTGACATCGGGTGTGGGATAGGGAGCTGTGTTGACCAGTGTGGCAATGAAGTCGTTATTGTCAATGGAGTTCCATTTTCTCGCCATACCCCCCCTAGAAGAGGGGATTTTTTCAGTAGTCGGGTGCTTTAAAGTGAATTTTACCAGATGATGGTCAGACCATACACAGGGTATGATGGATAGGGCAGATACCACCAAGTTGGTGGTCCAAAGTTGGTCCAGAGTGTGACCCTTTAAGTGGGTAGCTGAGAAGATCTGTTGGGTGAAGTTCATGTTGTTTAGCGATTCAGTCAGCTTGATGGAATGTGGCCCTCCTTGAGGGTCGTTTGCCCAGTAGTTAAAGTCGCCTATCAGGAGGATTCTGGCGTGGTTTGTTACTAGGTGTGCGATTTGTTCTCCCATAGAATGGGGGAATAGGGGCATGTGCTGAGGGGGCCTATAGAGTAATATACATATAAGCGGGGCCGAGTCAGACTCAAGTTTTATCACGGCGTTATCTGCTGCGGGGAGGCAGAGTGGGGTGAGGGCAGTGAATTTCAAATCCTTGTGGATGATGGCCGCTACTCCACCACCCATCTTGCCAGGAGGGCGGTTTGTTTGCAGAATATAGTATTCATTTGGTAGAGCAGCTAGAATGTCGGGTGAGGATTCAGGGGTGAGCCATGTTTCGGTGAGCAGAAGAATGTCAGGTTTTTCTGAGTCTAGGAGGTTCAAAATTTCTAGCTGGTGTCTAACTAGGGATCGAGTGTTAAGATAAAAAATTGATATAACCTTGTGCTCATTTATTATTATTTTTTTCTCTTGCCGGAGGGGATGGGTGGTGAGCTGGTTGACCTCAGGGAACGAATCTCGAGTCTGAAGTATGTTGTTGTGGAGCAGACATGCCGTAGTCTTGGGGCTGGGCATGAGTGAGGCAGAGTGGAGCATTCTGAGGTCTTGGGAGGAGTTCTTGTAGATTTGGGCATAGTAACTTGGCCCAGGGCCCGTATGGGCACGGACGGGCGCAGACGGGCTTGCCTTTGGCGCGCCCACTGCGCTCCCGCGCTGCAGCCGGCATTTATGCCGGCTGATTGCCTAAGCCCCTCCTGTAATGCCACATGATCGGACACCAGGGGAAGGAGGCAGGAAGTAGCTGGAGCACTCTAGTCTATGAGTGCTCAGACGAGGTTAGTTAGCTTTGTAATTTTTTAAAAAGCACAATCAAATTCAACAATCACAATGTTTAAAAGCCTAACACGTTCCAGTTTAAAATCACTGTTTAAAAATCGCTGTTTTCGGGTGGCGGCCTCTCACCTAGAGTGCCCGCTCCTGCGCTGCAGCCGGCATTTATGCCGGCTGATTGCCTAAGCCCCTCCTGTAATGCCACATGATTGGACCCCAGGGGAAGGCTTTGTGCAGCAGGGGTGGCCGTAAGGCCTGGTTTCCGGCCAGGCCCTGCGCCCAACCCCCATTAGCAGGCAACCTCTCACAGACATTCAAGCCTCATTTTGATTTTATTTCCTTTTTTAATTTTTCTTCCAGTACTGTGGTACTTCTGTGTAACTGGCGCTCAAGCTTCACCTCCATGGTACCACGGTACCGTGCAAGCTTCTTCAGGTGAACCTTGCATGGTACTGTGGTACTATGGGGGTGTCGTGTAACCTGAGCGCTGGTACTGCGGGAGTAATGTGATACATCATGAAATTATACAGCGGTACCAGCGGCTCTAAATTTTTCATTTTATTTTGTGGCCCTGGCGGTGTTCCCTGTTCATCTCCACGACAGAAGTGCGAGGGGGTGCAGGGTGCCCCTTCCTTGCCTCCTTAGACCTTTTTTAAAATCATTTCTAGGACACAGGACTGAGTCTGCACATCCTGTAACGGCAGTCACAATATTTTGTGTGGGTTGCTGCCAGCCAATCATATTGCTCAGTACAGCAAGACTGACACCATTCCCCCAGTACTTAATGTGCAGATGGGGAGAAAACCTTCCTCATCCAAAAGGAGGGATCTATTTTCTTTTAATTACTATACCGTTGGCCTCCTTTTGAACCAACAGTCTCACTATACCTATTTTTCATCCCATTTCTGACCAAGCCAAGCACCTCTTTAAATGCTAATTTATAAAAAGTGGCTGACTGGATTTACACCAAATTTGAAAAAGCACACTTTTGGAGTAAAGTTCTAACTTTGTGGCAGATTTGGTCTAATTGCTTTTAGCTGTTTTTTTTTGTAGCTCCGACAGAAGTTTTCAATGGAAATTACCATGGGAAATCAACATTTTCGGACCCACCCCCTCTTTTCTTGGCTCCTGCTTGATGGGTCAGCGTAAAACTTTCCATGAAGGAGCTGAGGTGGATGAACTATTTTTGGAAAGTTTCGTGCAGATCCAAAAATGGCACCAAAGTTATTAGCAAAACAAAAGCACTCTTCCTATTAAACGTCTGACCCAACTATGACTATATGGATCTGTGAACAAGTGGATTATTAGTTGAAATGGCTGGTAATCCTCTTCAAGTAATTGCACTATTCCTTACTAGGTCCAGTTAGGTCTCAGTAATTTAAACCTGAGCTCACACCTTCATAGCTGTAGCATGGAGCAGATGGGCTTAACTTAGGAAAAATGTGTAAAGCATTTATCAGTACCAATACAGTTACAAAGTAGAAAACACAACACAATAAAATCCCACTCCAATTAATAAAAATAGATAAAAATGCAATGAGCAAATAGACAGCAAAATGACAAAAATAGGATGAAAGGAACCAGAGATCTGATTTTTCAAAATTTTAGATGTGTTTGCGCTAAAAGGTGCTAAGCGCCTGTTGGACCAGGTCCTTTTTTGCAGGGTCTCCCCAGATTTTTGCCTTCTATGATGAAACCATTTTTGTTGGCATTAGTACTCTGTGAACTTTACTACTGCTAACCAGTGCTAAAGTGCTCACAGTCTCTTTGCCACACATGGTAAAATTGACTTACACTGAATTGGCACATTTAATTTACTTGGAAGTCCCTAGTAAAGTGGTACTATAGGTATTTAGGACCTGTAAATTAAATACTACCAGTGGACCTGCACCACTGATTGTGTCACCCGCTTAAGTAGCCTTTTAAAACATGTCCCAGACCTGCCACTGCAGCCTGTAGTGTAGTTGTAAACTGTCCTTTCAACCAAGCAAATAAAGCACATGTCACCCCTAAGATAGGACCTAATGGCCCATAGGGCAGAGTGCATTGTATTAAAAAAGGTAGGACGTGGGTTGAAGCCCCACTTGCTTCAAAGGTCTTTGCCTCCTTCACACATAAAAGAACCTGACGATAGTCATTTGTCACCCCAGACTTCTTGGAGCTTTCACACGAGAATGGAAGATGTTTCCAGAACCATATGTGTGGTTAGTATAGGGAATCCTACCAACTCAAAGACTGCCACCAGGAATAAATATTGGATCTCCAGAGGCATTCTTGACTGCACTCCTGGACCTGGATAGAATGACTGCCATGTTTCCCAGAGGACTGTCTTGGTCCTTGAGGCCTGCCTTGCTCCCCAGACGACTGCCCTGCTGCTACCAGAGGACTGTCCTGCTGCTTGAGAACTGCCCTGCTCTCTGAGAAAGAAGACTGGACATGCTCCCTTCACCTGAGGCAACCTGAGTGACTCCAGGGGTCAGTTGGCTGACCCCCTGCCTGAACCACCAGGACACAACAAGCAACTGCACAGCTGACCTGCTGCACTGGGCCTGCCTGGGCCGGCAGCTGGACCTGCTTGAGCCCTGCTGGCCTCTGCTTGAGTGAATCCCTAATCCCCAAGAGGTGCCTTCCTAGTTCCTGGACCTTTGGCAGGCATCAGAGATAATTCCCTGCCTATCTGAAGTTTCCATCAAATCTGGCGCATAGAGGCGCAATGCCCCACAAAGTCTCACCATAAAACTGAAAGCTTCATCAGAACCACTGGCAAGTGACATAAAGCCACACACAGTCTCACCGCACAGCTGAAAGCTTTATTGGAACCGACACCGAGCTACACAAAGTCCTGCACAGCCTCGTCGCACAGTTGAAACTTCATCGGAACCAATGTGGAGTTACGCAAGGCCCTGCAAAGCCTCACTGCACAGCTGAAAACGTCATCGCAACCGATGCCAAATGACGTGAATCCTTGTAAGCAATGCTGTGCAGTCCTCGCACAAAAGACATATGATGCTACTCTCAACAGGCCAAACCTGTGTCCGGACTGAGCGCCATCATGGTAGGACTGAACTTGTGAATTTGTTCCAATCCAGTGCAACTAAATACGCCCAGTTGGTACTTTCTGCATCTTGGCACTATTTTTATTTCAAACTTTAACCCCTTCCCTGCTCATGATGAGCTCAGCTCGTCATGCTGCACGGTTGGGCTGTGCGCATGACGAGCTGAGCTCGTCACGACCACGCCCGCGATCGGAATGTCCAGCACCTGGGCGGAATTCCGATCGCAGCGAAGGCGTTAAGATTGCATATTTCCGGTACTACTGATTGGACGTTTGTTGTTCTGGAACCATTTATTTATTAAAATGTACTCTATGTTTTCTAAATTAGTTTGGGATTTTTCTTGTGTTAAGTTTTCACTTTATTACTGTTTATGAGCTATATAAATACTTTACACGTTGCCTCTAAGTTAATTCTGACTGCTTTGTGCCAAGATACAAGAGTTAAGCATAGGTCAATTTAGTGACTTTTGCAGTTCACTCTGACAAGGATTGCATTTGTTGCCCTCAACCAAGACCCCAATTTCTTCCATTGGTGTTTAGCGGTGGGATCCAGTACTTGTGTTGTTGGAGTCCCACTTAGTGATTTATGCAAAACTAAAATTCCAGGTAAATAATCTGACATCAAATGCAATCTTTTTTTAAAATTCTCAGCGATTGGCTATTTTTCCTTTTTTCCGTCCAAAATTAGTTCCTACCTCATTTGTGCACCTTTAACTCTTTCCTGCAAGCATGGAGATAAATCTCAGCAACCTTGAAAGATACACTGTGGCAGAGCTGAAATGATTTTGCAGGGAGGGAGGCTACCAGTAACAAGGAGCTCTAAGAGAAGGGAGATCCAGAAAGCCCTCAGGCCCTGGAAAGAGGCCCACCAGCTGCTAACTACAGCATAGGAGAAAGAGGAGAAGCAGAAGCTGAAGGAGGAAGTAATGGAAGAGGAGAATGAAACCCCCCGGCCAGGGCCTCAGAAGAGGGAGGGGGCTCACAGGAATGAGGTCCTCTGCTGCCTCCAAAGCAGGGAGAAGTGTGGTTGGGCAATCTGTCATACCTTGCCACTTCATCAACCAAAAATGTGGTTCAGCCCAGTCTGTGTTTCTAGGAAGGAGCTGGAATCAGTGGTGGCTGCTTCTTGCCTCTCCCTTGGCCACATGTAACAGTATGACCCTGGAGAGGGACACTGAAGGGTCTATGGAATACTTTCCAGGCACTGCTAGTATATGGGTGATGGGTTTTATGGGTTTTCTAAGCAGTAAATGAGAGCAAAAAAACAAGAGTGCAGAAAACTTTCACCTCTCCGTGACTCATCACAACTACCCATCAGGGAAAAAGTATGCCCACCTTTTCTGAAAGTAAGTCCAAAACACATTTTCTTGCATTAGGCACTCAGAGTTATGGTTTCTAGAGTTAAGCATTGCAATGCTCTCTGGAACTGGTACAGAAGAGCCTGAAGAATACGCCTAGGCTAGCTTGAGTGCAACCCATACAGCAGAAAGTGAATGTAGCGTGTACATGCAAAAATAAATGGCCAATGTTTAAAACACGTTTGGTTACTTACTGGGGATGCATAGGCTATATGTACTAAGGTGATGACCAGGAACACCCTCTTCATCTTTGAGACTTGTTCCTGCAAGAAACAAGGTAGAAATGATTTGGTTAAAGATTACATAAAGTGAATGTAGTGGGAAACATCACTGTGAGGCTAAATAATGTTATTTAACCGAAACATCATGAAATACCTCCCCCTTCATTGCATGCAAAGAGTATTGGTACATTCAGTCCTCCTAACAGTAGTGCGATTTCAGGCAATTTTTCCAGTGCCCCACTCCTGACTATCAGGGCACTGCTGTCTATGTCTTCTGCATGGCTTTTTACATGTTCCTTGTTGTTTATGCTACTTTTAAGGGCTATTAGAATAATTGTAATACCTACTGCAAGTTTAGAAGCATTTAGATTGTCACATTAATATATTAAAGATTAATACTTTGGCAACAAGCACCAGTTCATAGAACTAGTGTTTGATAATAGTGGTGAGGCAGGTTTTTGTGCTGAGGGTCTAAATGTTCCTTGGCAGGCGTCATGGTCAGTCACAGCTGTCGAACTTTCAGTAAGGGATGACGTAAAGGGCAACAGGGAACAGCATTTGCTTAAAGTTTCTAAGAGAGGTGAGGTTTAAGTACACAGTACAAATGGCACAGAGCCAGAGAATGAGCCAAAATTGTTTCAGTGGTGTTCAGATGTGGGGTATGGTAGAATGTTCTCCCAATCAGAAAAAAATTAAAAATGGGCTCAAAGAGAGTATTTTTAGAGAATAATGTGTACCTAAATTTTCTGAAGGGACATTCATGGTATACCCAAATACCTTCAAGGATGCCAAGCAAGCCTGACTGTAAGCATAAAGTGTTTCTGGTTTACACTATCCACAATATGGCAAATGTTGCCACCACTATATCCAAGGATAGTTCGGCGCCTGGCTTGGGATGCCTTGTGTCAGAGATAGGGTAGGGACCATGTGAGGGACTAGAATGTAATAGAGAACTAGAGTGTGACTAGGATAGAAAGGCTGACAGGGGCTGGGAGTATAACAGGGACTGGCACTGTGGCAGTATGAGAAGGGTGAAAGGTAAGGGAAGGCTGATAGCGAATGGGAGTGTGGCAGTGATTGGCAAGGTAGTGGGGATCAGGTGGGTGACAGTAATGGAGAGTGTGAATGCGACTAGGAGTGTGACTGGCATGGGGAGGGTAGCAGGGACTGGGGGTGGAAAGGGCTGGAGACAGTGATAGAGATGTAACAGGGAAGAAAAGGGCAACAGGGATTAAAATCTTGACAGGGATGGAGAGGGTGACAAGGATGTGTGGAGGGTGAAAAGGATTAGGAGAGTGGCAGGGACTGTGTCAGGGACAGGGGTGGCGAAAGAGATGGTGAAAGCGAGGGTGATAGGGACTGGTAGTGTGAGTGGGACAGGAAGAGTGATAGGGAGAATGGCGAGAACAGAAGATGAAAGTGACTGGGAGTTTGACAGGACGAGGTGACAGGGATGAAACGTGGGCAGGGATGGGAAGCATGACAGTGATAGGGTAAGTGAAAGGGACTGTGAAGTGTCAGGAATAAAAAGGGGGTGCAGTACTGCCACTCTGTTGCCCTATGCCAGATTCCTACATTTGCAGAATGCTGGACCAACTCTGAGAATAAAAAGTCTGAGAGCTCGGTCCAATGACCGGCTGCCAGTGCAGAGACACCTAGGACTCCAACAATTCTAAAAGCACTCACACCTCTGTCACTAGGCATCCATTCCACACGTCTTCCTGACATCATTCACTACCCACCTTTCTATTAAATGTGTTTTAATGCCATGATGGAAAGTCTGCCAATAAGTCAGATCAAATGATTACACTTCATGCTAAATATGGCAGTTAGGCTAATCCTTGAATGGGTAAGTGTGACAGTATTAGGGCTGGTTGTATTACCTTCATTGGCACACCATAGTCAATCTGGCATGTTTGGTGTTTAAATGCTTAAAGGGAAAAGTAGCTGGCATCAGGCAGTCGAATGCTTCTGAGAACCCCAAGAACAAAGCTCCATTGGAAAAAGGAACCCCAGGTTTCTTGAACTGGTTCCATAGATATGGAAGACCTTCTAGAGAAGATTAAGCATAGGTCCACTATGTCAAGCTTCAGGAAAGCACTAAAAGCATTTTTGGTCAGTTCCATATCCTCTATTTCAGACCGATACATCTGTAATGACACAGAGTAGTTTGTTATTGTAATTCTAAGCAGAGTTAGGCAAATAGACACAATGTACTTTGTATTGTGTGCTACAAAAATAAAACAAAATAAATATTTTTCACTGGTCTTGGATTCTTGAATAGCAAGAAAGGATCAATCTTTATATTATAGCCCAACATTTTCTCTAAATACTAAAATGTGCAATGTTGTTTTGTCATTTTTCAAGCATTAAAAGGCTGTTTCCATGAGGCTGTCTCTTGGAAATGCCATCGCCTAGGTTTGTTTGTCTCCACCTTCCTTCACCAACTGTGGTTCAATCAATAAGAAAATGCAATATTGGTACCATCTTTGCTTCTGAAATGCCATATTTTTACAGACATAAATTCATTCTTAAATTGCAAGCTCTGTCCTAAATCCTTAATAATTGAGTTTTTCCTATTGTATCTACACTTAGAGGCGATTTGAAAGCATGGTAGTTTTAATAACCAAAAACAGCCATGTAAATTACTTTAATAGCAGCACCAATGTGGAATGAGTGATTGAAATTGCTGATTCAAATCTGACCCTTTGCAGAGATATTGGTGGGTGGGGTATTTTTCCCCAAGAAAAGTTTGGAATAATAGACTGAATTGATCCATATTAGACCCAGTTCCCCAAATACTGATACATTGCTGTTACAGACAGTTCAGAAGATAATGACATATTACAATACTTCAATGTCTGCCACAGTAGCCATGAGATACCTGTCTCACTGTTCCATACCTATAAAGTAAAATAGCCTGTCAGTATCTACATTGTTACCTAGAATGCAAAGTATTATTGGTACACCCGTATCTTCATTGTACTAGTATTAAATTCACACGCCGCATAGCAGTCTACATATGGGCTTTTCTGTACAAACTAATAAGGTACATTTCAGTATCTATGTTGCTATAGTATGACATGCACATGCAGCATTGCCAGTATGCACCTGTTCCCCAGTAAATACAACACCATTGCTGTTCCAATATCCACATTGCCTTCATAATATAAAGCACTAATGGCATGCCACAGGAATCAGCAATTACACGGTAAGGTGGAACAAGAATTAGAATGATTACAACAAAAAAAAAGATCATAACACCAGTTGAAGCCACTGAATGGTTGGCACAAATTGTGGTAGTCAAGAAGCCAAATGGTGATATTAGGCTGTGTGCAAACTTAAGAGCAATAAATAAGAAAGTGGTTGTGGATAAATTTCCTCTTCCAAATATTGATGAGAAGATTTCTTCATTGGCAGCAGGGAAATATTTCACTACATTAGATCTCACACAGGCTTATCACCAGATACAATTGGTGGACAGCTCTCAGGAATTAACTGGGTTTATAATGCCTATGAGTGGATTCTAGTTTACAAGAATGCCTTTCGGACTTGTACCCACATCGTCAGTATTTCAGAGAGTTATTGCCTCAATTTTAAAGGGAGTTGTGTGTGTTCAATGCTATCAGGCTGATCTTTTGATTTTTGGGAGCACATTTACTGAGCATAATTCTAGGGTGAAAGTTGTTTTGATGAAACTAATGGATGCAGCTTTGACTCTGAAAAGAGAAAAATCTAAATTTGCTGAACAAGAGGTTAATTATTTAGGTCACCTAATTACAGGAAGAAGTGTGGCTCCAAGGCAGGAATTAGTGGACACGCTTTCCAACTTGATTGCACCATGTGCTAAGGAGGAGGTGGTGTCATTTATTGGCCTGGCTGGGTATTATGGAAAGTTCATTCAGAATCTGGCAGACAAATCTAGTAATATGAGACAGTTACTTGTGAAGAATAGGTAAATTAAGTGGACCTTGGAATGTCAGAAAAAATTTGATGACTTAAAAAGGGAATTGCAAAATTTGCCCAATTTACAGGCTTTTGCACCTGGGGAAGAAACGAAGATAGTAACTGATGCTAGTTGCAAAGGTGTAGTTGCATTATTGAAGCAAAAGAGAAATGAAAAGGAACAATTAATTGCCTGTGCTTCTATGAGATTGCGTGGAGCAGAATTAAATTATTCAGTTGTAGAGAGAGAGGCTTTGGCTATATATTGGGCAATGAGGAAGTTTTGACATTTTTTTGGGGGGACTCATTTTAGAGGTGACATGGATCATAAGGCAATAAAGGAGATATTTCAAAAGAAAAGTCTAGATGTAATATCATCAAGAATCAGAAGATGGGTGGTGCCTCTGCAGGATTTTGATTTTGTGGTTGATCATGTTCCTGGAGTTAGTACTCTGACAGTGATTGTTTATCCAGATTGGTGGCAAATGTAGAAGAAGTCTAGCTTTCAGAGGATGTCCAGGAAGAAGTGGCATTTGATGTGTGTGAAATCACAATGGGAAGCCTTAATGGAAGCAGTGTGGAAAGAAGAATAAAAGAAGGATGAGGAGTTAATGGAAATTGTACAGTAAATACAGTCTGGTAAAGAGAATGGGAAAACCTTGTTCAAAACCCGGGTTAATGTATTTGAAGAGTTGTCTGTGGATAGAGACATATTATTGAGAGGAATGAAATTGGCATCTCCTAGTTCGTTGAGGTGGAAATTAGTTGAGAAAGAACATCAAGGTCACATAGGGATTGTAAAAACCAAGGAAAGGTTAAGAACATATTTCTGGTGGCCAGGATTAGACTTAAGTATTGAATGTATGGTTAGAGAGTGTATATAATGTAGGAACAGCGACAAAGTGTTGAGACCATGTACCATGCCAATGGTATGTCGGAAATTACTGGACAGTCCATGACAAGAGGTGACAATTGATATTGTTGGACCATTAGTAGGTGAGCAAAATACCCCTTTCCTTGCACTTATAATGGATTTATACTCCAGATGGGTGGAGGTTTCTTGTGTAAAGAAAACAACCTCTGATACTGTAATCAAGTTTTTGCAAGGAGTGTTTAAGAGGGAAAGTTTTCCATAATTACTATTATATGACAAAGGCCATTATTTTTCTCATAGAAAATGAACGATTTTCTGGATGCATGTGGAATAGGACACAAAAAATGATTGGCGTATTATCCAGAAACGAATGGAGCCATAGAAAGATTTAATAGATTGATAAAAGAGAACATACAGTTATCAAGAGTGAATTCTCTAAATTGGACAGAGGAGTTACAGAAATGCCTTACTGCACATCGCATGACACCTCTCTCTACTACACAGAAATCTCCATTTGAATTATTCAAGAGAAGATCACCTAATACCTTATTGTAAACAAGCTGGATGGATTGGGGCAAAGGACTAAAATTAAATGGAACTAGGGCATGGAGAGATTGTGAGTTGAAAACACAAGAAAAAAACAAAAACATTTTGATGAAAGGAAAAAAGTTAAGTGTAGAAAGAAGTATGTGGGGGATTGGGTACGGATCAAAGCTCCAGCATGATGAATGGCTTGGTCTAAGTATACCAACCACATTCAAGTGATGAAGTGTTTCACGAATACAGTAAAGGTTAAGGATGGAAGACTATGGAAAGATAGTTGGTGATAGTACTAAATGGTGTAATTGGAAATGAGAACTTGAAGTCAGATCCTCAGGTTTGAGGGTGGGGGGGAATAGTGTCTAGAGATTATAATAAAAACCTTCTGAAGAATGTAGAAGAAGTACACACAGTTGTTCTGTTCCGTCATATTTGAAGGACTATGTGAAATAAGGTTTTAGGATGTATTTATTTCTATCTAATATGAAGAAGATTTTTTAATTAATTTATGTGTCTGCAATATTTTGAGATTTTATATTATAATTCATATTTTGTTTTGTTAGTCAGTTATTGTAATATCTTGTTGTAGAAAGGAGAATAGTGATATTGTCTAGTGGCCTGCCTAGATGTCACCAGGCAGAATGATGTCAAATAGTGCATAGAATACAGAGTCTTTGTTGGATGAGGTGCCGTATTAAAGTATCTCCTATTTTACCCAATATATGTCTACTTTGCATGATTGTACAACATTACACTGATCACCAGGGAGTTAACTGGCAGTCTGCTTCTGGTGTTAAAAGTGCATGTCTCAGTCTACATGTCAGAATGTTTTAATGAAATAGAAGAGGAAGGTATTTGAGAACTCACTTAAATCATGTCATAATGTTTCTTTCTACAGCACTAACCATAATTTCTATGAAATAATGAACCCCCTCATTTTGTTCTTCTCAAAATTAAATGTTTTAAGTTTTACCAGTGTGATTTAATCAAGATGGCTTCAGGTGTGTCACACTTTTGTCATAATTAAGACTCTTAGTGCTCTAGTTGTTCTTTAGAACACTCTGGGAGGCTGCAGTAGAACACAAAGGAATCAACTAGCAGGATGCTCCTGTTGGGAGTACATGTTTTACTGAGAATGTCAGACTTCATTCTCATATGGCTTAGAAACAGAGTGCGAATTTACAGAAAATATGCTCTCATTTTAGCTTCTGGAGCACCTTCTATAACGTCTATGAGAAAATCATAAGAAAACTGTTTTATCTCAAATATGATTCTTTAAACCCCAGCAGATGATTTTTCATTGGTTAAAATCACCCTAGCAACAAATGATTTATATTGTAACTAAAATCTGTTATCCCTATGTATGTTCTCCTTTTAGTGACCTTCAAAAACTGCCATTCACTTCAATGCATTTCAATGGGGTGCTATCATGTAGATTGGTCCCAAGATGGCTGCCATCACTTTCTGGTTGAAGTGCTGACAACCAATCAGCAAAGTTGAACTTTACGACTTTCGGTATTCACAAAGGGCATTTATGAGTAATAAATGCCCTTTGTGAATACCGAAGTCGTAAAGTTAGACTTTCATATCATTTTACCTTTGTAACTCGGGCCCTCAGAGTCTAGATCCCTGATACCCACACTCTGATTCCCCAAGTGTTTTCAATATTAGATCCCACCTCACCCATTTTAATGATGTGTGGCTTAAGGTAACCAAAATATATGTTACAGTCCCAAGGACCTTAACCCCTACCATCCCTGTGATGTAAAAAAGTGATGATGCCCATTACTAAATACCCAAAAGTCACTTCCTATAATGTTGCCCCACTTACTTCAGTCACCAAACCTTACTCATTGCCCATTTAATATTCTTGGAGTCCTGACCCTGGTGATTCTCTCTTTCAATTACCTGTTTATGTCAAGAGTTAGCTTCATGGCATGCTACTCCTTTTACACCCTTTCCACTGCTGACCTTACTCTTTCCTGTCCTCCTCCCCTCCCTCCTCTCTCATTTCCTCATGTGAAAGGGGCAGAGTGACTCGGTCCCACCCACAGAGCAGCATTACCTGCGATGTAACATCTCTCCCCCTCTGCAACAAAAAGAAAGAGAGAGAAGAAACCCAAACAATTACAGACAAATAAATTCACGTCTGCACAATGAGTCTCCATCCCTTAAATGAATCATCTGTGCCCACTCATGTCCCCATGTGCAGCAAGGATTAACTTGACTTTGCACAGCTAATTCATGGGAGTCTGAGGGCAGTTATTTTATAGGAAAGTTGTCTGTCACTCTCATACCTTATCCTAGTTCACCACAATTTTCACTGGTTACTTCCAGCCTCCTTTGTGCCGTACTTCAAAGAGGTGCTGTTTGTTCTTTTGATTGTCTTACAGCTTATGATGTATCTGCTGTAACACCCTGATTGTAATCCTGGGCATGGCTGGACAGGCCTTTTATTCCACCGGGCATTTCCCGGTAGACTGGAGCCTTTGGAGGCCGGTTTTAAAAGCCCTGGGGCACTCTTGGTACTTCTGATACTTTCCCTAGTTCCCTTAGGTTAATTGTAGTAGGCATGGGGAAGCTTCAAGAGAGAGAGGAAGGGAGGGAGAAGGTAGAGAGAAAGCGATCAGAGAGGGAGAAGGGAAGGAGGAAGAGAGAGAGAAACCATGGTTAGAAAGAGAGCAAGTGTGCGAAGAGACTAAGAGAGCGGGTTGGTTTGTAAATGTTGGCCAAGGCTGTTTTTGGGTCCCTATTCTGACCATGAGCCCCACATCCCATCAGATGTTTGAATCTTTGAAAGCTGCCTAGCCCCAAGAAGATCAGTTCATCACACAGAGCTTCCTGCCTCTAATTAAGTAGATGTCTCTATCTTTTTTCCAGTCTGCCTGTGTCTTGCCTTAATCCCTCCTCTACTTTGCTTCTCTGCCCTTCAGTTGCTCTGCTCCCATCTCTGTTCCTTCTTTCCTCTGTCCATGTTCCTTCAGCCCCTCTCCTTGACTTTATCCCTTCTGTAGCTCTCCATCAGCTGATCTGCTCTTCATCGCAGCTCCTCCCTCTTTGTCTCTTTCCTTCTTCCTCTCAATTTCAAACCTCTGTGCTACATTGGGCCAATTTGACTCTGTGTCCCTCCTCAAATACACTACCTGTTTCTATTCCACCCAACCTATCCTCTGTCCATGCTCCTCCATGCTCAATTTACTTCTCCATGTCCCACCCTCTTTCTTGCACGACAGGCTAATGAGGTGGAGACCTGGGCATTGTTCACCTTCAGATCATAGTGACATCCCAGGGATTTTCCAATGTATGCTGTCTTAATCCCTTCTTAAAATAAGTCTTATCCATACTGAGGTCTGTATTTTACTTTGCCCACAGCTCATGATGACGTACCTCCACACCTACTAGCACTATGCACTCCACACTGAGAGTAAGGCGCCATCATATGCCTTGTTTTACAGAGATCTGTACTGAATCTACTTTGGGCTCACAATTTAGGAGTGAGTTGTTTTTTTTATATTTTAAGCTCAGGGCTATGTTTTTTTACTATGGTGACATGTATAGTGAGCAGAAACCTGATTGCAAAACGTATGCTTTTTCTAGTCAGTTGAATGCAGAATCAACTGCTAGAGACGCAACTGCTCAGGGTGCGTAGAGCCAGATGACATTGCAGGGTGGGTCTGTGACAAGTTGTGTATTACCAAATAGGTTAAAGGGTGACCCCTTTGGGAGGGATACACATCAGTGCCATATAGGTATGAGTGAAGGAACCACAGCATGCACAGCTTTTTGTATTTAGGGCATGATAGGGTGCCTCACTTCATTTTGACTTTCCAATGAAGTACCCATACCATTTAAAAAGAACATGGCCCTGGTAGTTGGGTTCCACAAAGGAGAATTTAATGAATCCTTCACTGAGAAGGAGCACATCTTACTCCTGCCAGGGAAGAGGTGAAGTGAATAGCAACACTTTAATAAATCTGGCTATGTATTGAGGGTTATGTTTTTCTGTTTGAAAACCAATAAATAAAGTATATAAAAAAACACTTCAATAAATCACAGCACAGGCATGATTCTCCCTACTCTGCTCTGCACCCTATTTGCCTACTGATCCGACGTGCCATAGGCATAAACCTTCACTTATAGCTGCATGGGCCGAGGTATGAAGCTATTTACAAGCATGGTGTGAGCAGTGTGGCATAGCTGGCTAGCATTTCTTTAAAAGCTATGCAGTCCGTCAATTCACAGCTGATTTCAGAGGATGAGTAAATAGTAGTACCAACATACTCATGGGGGACTGTTTCAAAGCAAGGGTGGTAGTTATGAATTCCATAATGAGAACTTCCCAAAGTAGATAATCATTGGCTGTGCCTCTTTGCAATTGAACTGAGCTTAAAAATATCACGTCAAATCCCAAAAGCAAAGGTCTGTAGCTCAAGGGAAGCTCCTGCAGCAACTTAGACGTGCACCCTGCGGGGTCCTGAACCATTTGGCGTTAGATTTACAGGCTCTTATTTTTCAGGGCCTTTGTCTTTTGGACAAACCTTAAAAGTGTATTGTTGATCCTCCACTTGCTCCTACAATTGTCTTTGCAAGTCGTCTAAAGCGTTCCCACCAGTTCACTGAGTTGAAAGATGTGCCCTTCAGTCTTTAATCTGCAGACTTACTCTAGAAGAATGCTTATCATACGGTAGCAGGGTGCAAATAATTTCCTCCTTCCTGAATAGTTACAGTATTAATGGCGATCTGTATGGAACGTTATGAGAAGCTCTGCATTTTGTCAATTTCTTTGTATGATGCTTCATCGTGTCCTACCCTGTTTCTTAAATTTGCTTAATAGCTTTCTCAAGGATCATGAGATCATGTATTTTAATTTGTACTTGAGATGAAATCTAGCTGCTCCCCCATTAGTTATGTTGATAAGCAGAAATAGAAGGAGAAGGGGAAAGCTGGTCAGTATTCTCAACAGATTTTGCAGCTTTTGACAAAACTGTTGATAGTTACCTTTTATGAGATGTTTTATAACTACACGCACACTGGGATTACTGGTGCAGGAGCTCTCTTTGCTGCTTGCGTACCACCTACAAGGATGACATCTTACTGGACCACACCCTCTGCTCCTTCTTGTGGTTGCAAAATCATCGGTAGTCAAAACAAGGGATGCCAGAGAGAAATAGTCCCTCATTTGATTTGGCCATTCAATTCTAATATGTGCGGTAACTTCTCTTACGTACATATCAAAATTATGAATATTGCAATAAAAACTGCATCCTTGGATACATTTTGGCAGGTCAAGCCTGCTAATATTTATTGATGAAGAATTCCTAGTATATTACAGAAAAGCAGTTTTTGGCACGGTAAACATCAAAATCTGAATATTATTCCCCATTATTGAGGAAAAGCTCCTAATTGGGTAGAATTGCACCCAATGGATTCTGACCCAGTGGAATCAGATGTATTTGGTACTATGAATATTGCTCCAGTTATTGGCCCACTCGTAATGAGGTCCTAAGTATAGCAAAGAGAGCAAGAGCCCAAATCCACATCAAAAGCTGGAGCTCGAAGTATTCCACCCGGGCTGTACAAAGCCCATGAAACAGCTAACCTTAGCTCTGAGAGGATCATCATAGCAAAGAAAGTGCAAAGACAGAAAAGAAGTGAGCCCTTGTCCCTCTCCCCTTTAGGATCTCATTCAGTGTTGACCTGCTCAATCTGGGCCCTTGCAAGGCATGCATTGAAATTTAGCATGCAGAAGGGGTTGTTTCCTCTTCAATGGAAAGTAAGAGGTGCAACTGGTTCACCATTGTCTAGTAACTCGGTAATCCATGATCCGGTACTCCATTTTGACTCAACAGTCCATACTTCCTTTATTACACAGTCCCCTTTTAAGTGGATTTACTGCTTTAGCATGGATCCAACACTTATATGCAGTAAAGCTCACAAAAACAATCCTTAGAGGCACATTGATTTTCCCATGTGGGCTGCAAAATGCAGCACACGTGGAAAGAGGGAGTAAAGAGGATAATTAAGGATATTTCTCCTTGTTACGCCTCTGTCGGGTAGATGCACCATTTTGGCGTAAACCCAGGTATACAAGTGTTAGTGAATCTGGGATGGTCAAAATTCATGGGTGGATGCATGGGAATGTCCATGCTCCACCTATGTAACTCCCACCCGACGCAAAGTATTGCAAGGCAGCATTGCGTTGCGTTACTTTGTATTTACTAAATCACGCAAAGCTGGCAAAGTGGCTATGCGCGGCTTAGTAAATTCCTGTTAAGGACTTTTTGTTGCCTTGAAACGACTTGTGCCATGCAGGCACAATGCAAGTCTTTAGCAAATCTACCCCTTGATCTGTGGCACAGCCTGGACACAATTTGTTGTCGAACTAGTCTCGTGTGACTTTTGTATGTGAGATTTAGCCACGAGGACGGATTTCTCGCAGACAAGTGGAATAAATGTGGCCTGCTTCTCTGCTAGAAGAGTATTGAAAACAACAAAAATGACTAAACCTTCTGAATAACAAAAATTCAACAAAACAACTCCACCTTACTTATATACAGTCACCTGTTTGAGACTGTGATGTTTGTATGTTCATTTGAAGTGGCATTGAGAAGGTTATTTGAGAAACTGAAAACTTCGTTAATTTGGTGATTATATAAAACAGTATAGGGTAAGCCAGTCACAGAAACGTTCTTTTTTGTCAGAGATAATGGAAAAATATAATAAATACAGACATGATTCAGCAATATACGTGAAGCATATATTATTAACATTGGCAGTTTTCTCAAAATAAACTTGCCAATAGATTTTTTGTCTGATAATTTTAAGATGGTTGTACTTCAGAGATCGGACATGTTTTAATCCTTTTTCCCCAGTTGTTCTCAGCTGAACCTATTTCTGCAGACATCTATTAACTCTCTTCATGCGGTCGCCCCTCAATCTAGGTTTGATGTAGATTTTTGACATAATTTACCACTAAGGAATGAACATTTCATAACGATTTTTCCTCTTAGAATAGCACCTCGTGTCGAGCAAAGGTTCATTGCTAGAACATACATTTTGCATTAAGATAGTCTGGAAAACAATGATTTCCTTGCGCGCCATAAAATATTATACACTGCATTTATAAGTTGCCTTTTTGACAGAAATAGGCAAAACAAATCATGCTTTAAAATATATGTTTTTTCGGTTATTCTTTAATTCCACCACTCAAACTTTTCCTACAGGTTTCACTTGCAGCACAAATCTCGTTTACCCTCTTTTGTCTCATTTTCCCTGTCTGCTTCTTTATCTCACCCCATTCCTATTCCAGTCTGTATCTCTCTTTCCTTCTCTCGCACACACGTTCACACGTACACACAGATTGATGCACTTTCAGGTATACACTCATGCACACACGTACTTGCACACACACACACTCATACAGAGATGCATCTAGGCCACGTGCAGGCCCACAATGATTTACCCATGCGCACGTGCACACACAAACATGCACAACTAAACACACACAGATGCCTACAGCTTCAGGTACAAAAGAGCATACAGACACGCATAAAAAGAGCATGCACTGCACTTGCTCGCACAACTCATGCATCCATAACTACAGATAAACACTCTCTCTTTCCCTCCTCCCCTCCTACTCTTTCTCCCTCATGCACTTTCACCCTCTCACTTCTCTTTACTTCAAGGTGTCAGCTTGGCCTATTTTAGATGACACACACCCAATCGCATGATTTCTATTTTTAAAATAAGATAAAAAAAGACCGAAGCTCCTATGTAAAAATCCTTTGAATACATCATTCCTACAGGAGCATATCAGCTCATTGGGTGTTTCCATTGAGGCCTCTAGGGACTTAAGAAAAACAAAGGGATCAATAGTTGCTAATGAAGCATCCTACCTGTTTTTGGTGCCAGCGAGTGAAACCTTTATTTCTGTGCAGAAGTCTCCTACTGTTTGTATTCGACTGCAGGCTCTACGGCTACTGTAACAACAATGCACTGCTCGTCAAGAATATAACCTTGCGTTTGCGCTTCCCAGCACCAATCACATCTCACCCGCTTGTGAATGACTTCATATGCTCTACAGGTAAACACACTAATCTCCCACAATGCCACCTCTGAGGGAGATATAATTGACCTTCTGGGTTTTAAATTATTATGCTGGCTTCAGCCAAACTATCACTTGCTTAGAATTAAGGGCATGGATTACATGAGCTCCAGGTAATTGATTGTTTCTTTTTGAATTACATATCTTAGTGCCAATGACTGGGTTTTACGTTCCATCATGGTAAGGTTAGCCATTGGCTTTAATGTGGTGTTTTTCATTAAACGAATGTATGAACGCAGGGGCCTAGCTGTGACCTTTGCAGCAGGAACAGTGGAACCGGGTCCAGGGCTGCGACAGAACTGCACCCCAATTATGGCTGTGTTTTGCTACAAAAATGAATAGAGTGTCCCAGTTGTATTGCTTAGTTTAGAGGCCCACCGTCCATTGGTAGGCAATTGTATTCCTTGCTGTTTAAACTGCACGTTAAAGTCTAGACAAGGAAAGCAAGTCTGGGATAAGTCAAACTGCACGAGAAATTTCATGGTGGATAAATTACCTTTCATGATTAAAGTGTTACAATTCAGTTCTTGCAAATAAACGTTTTAAGATCCAAAATTAAACACGTAGGGGCATATTATCAATGGCCAGCGATAATTATCGCTGGCCGTACACTAGCGATAGAAATATTATCGCTGGCTATCGCTGAATATTATCGCCATGATAACGCTATATTTACAACGCATAGCGCTATGGCGATAATATTTCAGCGATAGCGGTGTTTTCAATGGAACATCACTGGTTTTCCAGCGATGTTCCATTGAAAACAGCGATAACATTGCTGATACGACTCTGTGGTCGTATCAGCATAATCCATCTCCCATTAAAAGTATGCCTTAGTCAGGAATTTAACAGACGTTAAATTCCTGAGTTAAGGCTGAGGTAGCGCGATTTTTTTTATCGCTGCACCTCCTTGTTAATATCGCGAAGCTGCCTTCACGATATTAACATGTGTTGTTTTCACAGCCACGCCTTCTTTGCATCTCATTAGCGATGCGAGGCGAGGCTGTGAAAAAAAGGGCTCTACATCAAGGAAACACGCGCTAGCGTGTCCTTGATGATATTGCGATATAATTATCGCCGCTTTTCGCCCAAAAACGGACGCTAAAGCGGCGATAATTATATCGCCAGCCCTTGCTAATATGCCCCGTAGTTTTATATGTTCTGCATGCAAGACACATGCTAAAATGTGTATACCATGCAAAATAGATATGGGGTTATTACGACGACCACAGCGGTCCTATGGACTGCCGTAGCTGCTGTGAGCCTGCCATGAAAAGCGTGGCGGTGAGAAAACTAAGGGGACCCTGCAGGGCACCCTGTTGCCTCAGGGCCTGAGGTTGCATGCAGGGGTTACATGGTGTGCTCCCGGTCTGTATGCACCCCCTGATCATGCACGGCATGGACTTCAGAGTCCATGCCGTGCAGGAATGCTCTTTGGCACTCCCATTGCGGTGTCTTTCCAAGGCTCACATACAAGCCTTCGAAAGGCACCGCGTGGGACCGCCAAAGCAAGACCGCCCGCCAGGTTAGTGATCGGATGGGTTTGAAGGTGTGGCAGCGGGGCACTGGCGTAGTGGCCCCCAGCCACACCTCCAAACTTGTAATAAGGCCCATCGTCAAATATACGTTTATAATAGTTTATTTCAAAACAAAGATTCATACATTTAGGACTGAAGTGCACAAGTCAAATTCATGTTATGAATAAGGTGCAGCCCAAGAGAAGCAATGCTTATTGTCTGACAGATTTCATGTTATGTTACGTGCATTTCTAGAGCACACGCCTCAGCCGCGAAGGTATACTGGAGCTGAAAGCAGCTGCTCAGTCAGCCATGTCTGGGCTATATCTAGGTGAAGAGCAGGGTATTTAGTTTTTTTTTGTGCAAAATTCAAGCACTGGGGAGGCGGCTCTGAGGTGAAGGGGCAGGTTGTTCCAGGCTTTGGGCTTCAGGTAGGAAAAAGCACGACCACTAGCTCCCGTTTCGTGGATGTGGAGGATGTGTGCCAGTAAAAGTCTGCCTGATCAGAGGTGTCTGGTAGGTGCGGGGAAGTTGATACATTATTGAGGTCAGTGGGGCCAATGTTGTGCATGGCTTTGTGTGTGTGAGGAGTTTGAAGAGTGTTTGTGGACAGGGAGCCAGTGGAAATCATTCAGTTACGGGGTGATGGGAGTGCAGGGAGGTAGTCTGAGTGTGAGTATGACTACTGTCTTTTGTTCGGTCTGGAGTCTTCGGATTAGTTGTGTGTTGATCCCGACGTAGAGTGCAATGCCGTAGTCCAGCTTGCTGGTGGTGAGGGCCTGATTGACAGATCTGAGTGTGTTGATTGGAAAACCACATGAAGATTATTTGAGCATTTTGTGTGAAAGCACACAACTGTGTTCACTTGACTGGTTTTAGCGAGTTGATTGTTGACTACCATCTTGAGGTTCCTTGCCTGGGTGGCTGGGTGGGGTGTTGGTCCGAGTTCTGCAGGCCACTAGGTGGAGTTCCATAGTGCGGTATATTTCCTGAAAAGTGAGGTGGATGGAAGGTATGAATTGATGAAAAGAGGGAGATATTGTGAGAAGTTGGCCTGGCATATGCTGTCCACTAATTATAGTGGGCACCTTGCACCAGTCCAAACAACCCCTTATTGGAGATAGGTTAAAGACAACCTTATTGAAAGCTATCCTAGTGGTAGCTATGGAGAGCAGCCTTCAGGCTAAGTCTTGAAGGAATGTAAAGCAGCTTGTTTTACCAGTCTATAATCTCTTGAGTGATCAAATGAAAGAGCACCACACCAGGTATATATTCAAAATATATGTATTTATTGCTAAACACACCCCTCTAGTCTCTTTATGAGGCTAGAGTTCGAAGTACACAAGTTATAAGTTATTTAAACACAGTAATAGCACAAATACACGTTTGGGCCCTAGGGGCGTACCAAACCATATACCAATAAAGTGGTATAAGAACCACGACTGAACTAGACACTAGGCCTAGAGCCTCTAGAAGTGCTTGGACCACAAGGAACCACCCAAGGTAGTGACACAGGGGACCCACGGGGGACGCGTGCAGTGTAAATACACAACCGCGATACGCCGTTGACTTCTATGGAGAAAGTCGCGATCAGGAAATTAAAGAAAAGGGACACTTAAAGGAGGACTTGGAGCAAACCCTTTGAGAACTAGTACTTTGAAGAGTCTCTACCCACGGGAGCACCGGAGTACTCGTGTTACCTCACCCAGGGAAGCCGGGTGCATAGGTGCCTTTCGGGGTCGGGTTTCGTCGTCGATTTGAATGGCGATCTGCTGCAAAGTGCTGCTGGCGACCAAGTGGAAAGTGTCCGGGTGGATCCAAGAGTGGATCGGAGATCTGAAGAACCTGAAAGCAGAGGGGACAGAGTCTGGGTCACTAGCCAGTGACCAGGAAGGCGATGGACAGATGCCCACCGATGTCGAGTGCTTCAGGTGCGTTGACAGTCGTCTTGACTCTTCAGCCACGAGGTCCAGGAGGCGTTGTCGGCAACCAGGAGCAGGATTCGGGCTGGTATACGATGTTTGTCGAGTGCTGAGGTGTCGGCGACCGGATTGGACCCAACAAGCCTTGGCAACGGCAAGTCTCGATGAAGATGAAGATCGTCGATGGTGCAGACCAGCAAGGTCTGGGGAACTCACCCAGCAAGGGTAAGTGAGGGCAGGCCTGGAACAACCAGGATGCCCAAGAAGAAAAAGATTGGCCTTCGTTAAGGGCTACTAGCCAACGGGCTAGCGACCGCGAAGGAGCCTCGAGACGTCGCACGTGGATCTGGCTCACAGGACACTCGTAGAGTGGAGGCCAGTGATCTTCGGTGCAGTTGGTGCTGGAGGATAGGGCTACTCGGAACCCATAGCACGACTTCATGGAAGACCCAGAAGAGGATGCACTTGCAAATGTGCTCGGTGTCCAGGGGTCACGGTCTCACGTTACCCACGATAGCTATGGGCCTCAGCTTTGCTGGGGACTCAGGGTAGCCTCGGGGAAGTCTGAGAATCCACCTCTGGGGATGCGAAGACTTCGGCGTCCGACGGGAGCTTCAGAAATGCAGACCGGACAGATGCGTCTTTGGTGCCTGCCAAGCAGGGGAGTCACTCCTTGACCCCAAGGGAGATTCTTCTGTCCTCTAATCTTGAGTAGAGCGTCGAAGGTCCAGGATTCTGTTTCAGAGTTTCGTCCAGGGATAATCTAAAGTCCTAAGGACTGGGTTCCTATACTTATACCAAGTTTAGGGGTTGGACTACTCTGTGGCCCCACCTATGGGTGGGTCAGGGCAGAGGGGTGGCTACACCCCTTTCCCTTTGTCCAGTTCGCGCCAAAGCAGGGGCTGCAAGCCCCTGATCCGGTTTGAACTGGGGTATGCACAGGGACACCGAGTGTGCCCCCAGTGCAGGACTTCAAAGCACCCGAAAGTGCTCCCGCCCAGCCCCAATACACATTATCCTGTCTGGGGAGGTGGTCACACCTCCCTGGGACAGGAAACCTATTGTCCAGGCCTCCCCTGCCGGAGTTTCGTCCAGCAGCAGGAGGCCAGACTCGTGTCTGTGGCAGCAGCATCCATTTTGTGATGCCAGGGCTTTGGAAAGAAGTTACCGGGCTAGCCAGAGTTAACATGTCTTTCCCTCTAGAAGGGTGGAATGCTACCCCGCCGCCAGAATTGGCGGGGGGTAGTATTCCAAGATGTTTGACACCAAACACGACATGTTTAGGTGCAGCCATTCCAAAGTTAGCATTTAACGCGAGGTTATAATGCGCTTAAGAGTATATGGTCAGGCTGCACTACAAACAGCATCAGAGAAGGGTCTCCGAACGCTGCAGAGGGCCCTGCTCATGCAGGGGCACCCTCTCACATAGGAACCACGCACTCTGCCTTCAGGATTGATAAGGCCTGCCTTAGGAGTGACTTGTAGGTTTATATGTGTGTATGTATTTTAGTGATATAGGTAACCTATATCACAGTAAGGAGTGCATGCACCACCTTACCCAGGCTGCAGTAGCAGACCTGTGGTGTCAGTTTGGATGGCCTTCCAGGGGTGGCATAATACATGCTCCAGCCCCTGGTAGGCCTCTGAGGTACCTATGCCCTTGGTACATAGTATACCATATACTAGGGACTTATAAGGGCACTCCAGATTCCAATCAGTGATGTGCCTAAGGCACATGGAAACCATTTTAGAGAGGAAGCAGCTAGGCTGGGGTTCTGATTAGCATGGCCCCAGCCAGACTAATGTCGAAAAACAGTGAAGCATCAGCAAAAAGTGGGGGTACCCATGTGAAGCAGATCCTACTCTCCTACACAACCCCCCAAACGTAGGGACATTAAACTAACCTTGCCCAGTTAAGTCTTCATGTTCTAAGTGGAAGTACCTAGAGAGTCCATCTGCATTGGCATGGTTACTCCCAGGTCTATGTTCCACTGTAAAGTCCATCCCCTGTAGGGAAATGGACCACCTAAGCAGTTTGGGGTTTTCACCCTTTATTTGTTTTAGCCATAAGAGGGGCTTATGGTCTGTCTGAACCAGGAAGTGTGTACCAAACAAGTATGGCCTCAACTTCTTCAGAGCCCAGACCACAGCAAAGGCCTCCCTCTCTATGGCTGACCAACGTTTCTCTCTAGGGGTCAGCCTTCTGCTAATGAAAGCTACTGGCTGATCCTGACCTTGTTCATTCAATTGTGACAGTACAGCCCCTACCCCCAATTCAGATGCATCAGTTTGAACAATGAACTTCTTGGAGTAATCAGGACTCTGTAGAATGGGAGCAGTGCACATGGCCTGCTTCAGGTCATCAAATGCCTTTTGACAGCTAACTGTCCACTGAACCTTTTTGGGCATTTTCTTAGAAGTTAAGTCATTCAGGGGTGTCACTATTGATCCATACCCCTTGACAAATCTCCTATAGTACCCAGTCAGGCCTAAGAAGGCTCTCACCTGAGTCTGGGTAGTGGGAGCAGTCCAGTCCATGATAGTCTGGATCTTGCTCTGCAAAGGTTGAACCTGGCCTCCACCCACAATGTGGCCCAGGTACACAACCTGACTCTGCCCTATCTGGCACTTAGTGGCCTTGATAGTCAGGCCTGCCTTTTGCAGGGCCTGTAAAACATTCCTGAGGTGGACCAGGTGATCTTCCCAGGTGGAGCTAAAGACAGCAATATCATCTAGATATGCTGCACTATAGGCTTCCAGACCTGTGAGAACTGTATTCACCAACCTCTGGAAAGTGGCAGGTGCATTCTTCAGACCAAAGGGCATCACCACAAATTGATAATGCCCACTAGGGGTTGAGAATGCTGTTTTGGGCTTTGCAGTATCAGCTAGTCTGATCTGCCAGTAGCCAGCTGTCAAGTCAAATGTGCTGAGATATTTGGCTGAGGCCAAAGTATCTATGAGCTCATCTGCCCTTGCTATTTAATGGGCATCAGTCCTAGTGACTGCATTGAGACCCCTGTAGTCCACACAAAACCTCATCTCTCTTTTTCCACCACTGGTGTGAGGTTTTGGCACAAGGACCACTGGACTAGCCCAAGGGCTATCTGAGGGTTCAATAACTCCCAACTCCAACATTTTCTGGACTTCAGTCCTGATACAGTCCCTGACATGGTCAGGTTGCCTATAAATCTTATTTTTAATAGGCAGACTGTCCCCAGTGTCCACTTCATGAGTGCACCAGGTGGTCTGACTGGGTGTCAGTGAAAACATATGTCTAAACTGATTGAGCACCTGTCTACAATCAGTTTGTTGCTGGGTAGTGAGGCTGCCTGCCAAGGCTACACCATCTACTGACCCATCGTCAGGGTTCTGTGAGAGCAGGTCAGGGAGTGGGTCACTCTCTTCCTCCTGCCCTTCATCAG